>CM076569.1:344352217-344742821 GCA_034641835.2 Pinus albicaulis | reverse complement strand
AGCCGGTGTTGGGGGAAGTAGTTGAGAAAGTCCAAGTTAGTGTGCTAGTTTACTCGGACACTCAAATTTTCATAGAGAAAGGATCTAGACTGACATGGTAGAAAATCAAGGATGAATTCACAAAGGACTTTCAAGTAGGCTTAGAGGACTAGCAGGTGTATCTCAAAATTATGCAGTCATGGATTTACAAGATTGCATGCAAGTATCCATCCTTCCCATGTGCAAATGTGATCAAATAGGTTGTTTCGAACATTGATGTGACAACCATGAAACTGAACAACATCATCGATGAGAATCTTGCTACATTCCTGGCAACAGAATTCAAGCAGATTTATCATCTTCCTAAGCCAGTGAAGAACATGGAATCACTATTCTATGCAAATCAAAACTTTAAAAATAGGAGAGATATCATTAAGAGCTGAATGAAGGATCCAACCTAGTTTATACACACAACCACCCACATGTATAAGATAAAAGCACTCAGGAAATCTTATCATTTTTTTGTCATACTAGCTTATAGGATGTATGGCCAATCAGACACATAGAAATTTCTCGAGGGGTGAGCTATCTTGCTGAACCAATTAGTGAAATAGGGGAAGTTGGTCAAATAGTCATAACTATTGTCTCATCATCTGAGATTTCATGTGACAAAATCTTGCAATCCACCCAAGTGCGAGAAATCACGCTTCTACATGTCTTCATACTTGATGGATTAAATTGTCATGAAATGGAAATGGACACTAAGACACACTGCCATACATATCTGTTGCAAGCTACTCTTAGATTGCAGTCATTGCAGAGTACTAGAGTAGCCTACTCATCATTTAATTATCCCCCTCTACAAGCTCATCTTTCAGGAGGAACCACCTTGCATGTCACGAGAAGTTATGGAGGTGATGTCAGAGATCATTGATTGGTTCACCTTATTGGATGGAACATTCATCAGAGTGTTCAATGATCAGAAGTCGCTTCATCTTTTACTAAGATATGCCACAGAAAAATTGGTCATGCAAGAGATAGTTTATCACCTCTCTAAAAGATTGTCAGTAGTGGTGCATAGGGTGAAGAAGGACCCATGGTCAACTCTTCCTTTGCAGGTAAGATATACAAGATTAAGAATCTCAAGGTCACGCATTCTGAAAGAAAATAAATGGTCAAATTCAACTCCGGCACCAAGAGTTTTAATATATATGATCTGAGGAGAATTTTCAAAGAAAATTGTGTGAGAGTGTATTTAAACTGGCTCAGCGGGATATATCAGTGGCCAGAGGAGGAACCATGGAATAACTATTATAACTCAATCTCAACCAATTGAGGAGATCAATATGATTGGGAATTCTCAAGTTTTCCAACAGGTGGCAACAATTCTGCAAGTAACAACAACAAAAATAGGCAACCATCTAGTGAACGAAAAAGGAAATAGAAAGGCAACAGACCATACAAAAGAGGAAAAAATATAGAGAATGAAAGAATTTCCTCATACGAAAAAGGTATATTTGGCGATCAAAGACAAGAGGTATCAAAGGCACCAAATAGTAGAGAAGAGAAAGAGAGATAATCAATCCTTTTAAGAATAAGTGTTGAGAGAGAAAAGAGCAGAGTAGGAATTGAAGGAAGAATGAGATCTTAAAAGGAGAGAGAAAGAGGAGAGACAAAATAAAGAAGAGGAAGAAAGACAAGGTGCCACAACAGTAGAGATGACACCTATACAGGTTGAAGAACAATTACAAGATCAACAACTAGCAGAAGGAGTGAGTGAACGAATGTAGGAATAAGAGTTTTCTCAAACTCTTGAGCATTTGATCGAGATCACAGACATGGAAGTGGGAATGAAGCCGCTAAATGAATATGTGTACTTGATTCCCAGCGCACCTCATCCCACCACTCAGACTCCACCACTCTCCAGCCACAAAGCAAGCACCAAGTGAGGAAGGGGAGGTGATTCCACTTGGTGATGATATGGTCATGGATGTGTACAATCTATCATTTGATCAGCTGTAGAATAATATTGTACAATCGATAAGAAAGAATTTTCAAGATGATCATGGATAACCTACTTTCAAGAGAGAAAGGGTGATTGTGGAAGAAACTGGAAAGCATGTAAATTCCATTCTCGATGCTAGCTGGGCCTTTGCAAGAGTAGCTAGATCTAACACCAAATGTTTGGTTTCCAAGAACAAGAAGTTAGCGCAAAACATACATGCACTTCAACAAGAGAAGGAACAAATCTTTGCAACAACACAGAGTACACCATCTGCACAGGTATATAGTAGCGATACTCACTAAAATATCTACACTTGGATACACTATCTAGGATCTATATGAGGAGTCGGTAATCATCCATAAGGTAGTTTTCCACCTGAATTAATTTTTGCGATAGAGCAGAGATTTTGTCAGAATCCTCAAGAATATACAAAATGCCATCATTTTCATGCATGAGTAGACAATGTGATACAAGGCGGCGCCACTCACACTGGTAAAGAATATGAGGTCGTGGGTAGAGTTAGAGAAATCCAGATTTTAGATGTTGATCCAGAAAAACAAGCAACTTTCCTCGTTCATTAGAAGCATTCAAGTCACATATGGATGGATACACAACATATTGGATTCCAGGGTGATAACCCATAGGATCCCATCAATTGGTACACTCATCGAGGCTAAGCGCAAGCAACAATTCTAGCAGGAGATCAACCAATACCTGAAGCAGATGCAGTAGGAGGCCACTCGGTAGGACATGGAGATCAAAAGAAATACCTTGCAGACCTACATTGATGGTCTGGTTTAGATTAAAACCATGTTGCACCTGATTTAAGAAGATGTGAAGACCAGTTCCAAGATATTGTAACCAAATGAATTGGAGGCAAGGATCCTCTTCTAGCCTAACATTATCTCATGGTTTGGGGAGACCACCGCACAATACCAACCTTGGTATGAGTATATGACTGAGAAACACAAATTCCAAGATGCCCAGATTGTGTTCAACCCAACACCAACATCACAGTGTTTTGTCTTGTTAGGCTGTCAAGTTGTCTCTACCCTATTTTGTCCTATATGGGTGTGAGTGTAAATTGTAATATTATTTTTCATTATCAAATGAGTGAAATTCCAAGTGTCCATGATGGAATGTGAAGAGTCATGTGTAATGTGAGGACTCACGAGGAGAGTCCAAGAGTCACCAAGGGGGCATGCTAATAGTCAACCCCCTTTGGTTATAAATATATTGCCATAACTCTTGTAAAGGGTTTTTTGGATCCAAGCTTTCGCTAGGCTTATGCTTAGAAAAGGATTGGGAGTTTTGTGTGAGCCCTGGTTTCTCCATAACATAGAGGGAGTATACTTATTTGGGAGGAGAAGGTGATGTTGACTTCATGTTCCACTATTGGGGAAAGTGGTTTTTCATGTTGTATGTATGAATGAAACTTTCACGTATAATATATAATCAAAGTTGACACATCTTCATGCATATATTTTAAATGTACTTGGACTAATATGGTTGTGTTTGTGATGTATGTTGTTGAACTTACACATATGATTATGAACTATTTCATTTTCATTTGTGCGAATCATGGTGAATGCATGCTTATGTTTTAATTTGTCACCTTTAACTTATGGATTATTATGCTTGTTAGTTTCTGTGATGTATTTTCAGCTTGTCTATTCCTTTCAAGGTGCATACTATTACATGCTCCTAAGGGGAACACTTCCTTCCCCCCATTGTTGTTAGAGCCACTCATGCATCATATTTACTTCTCACAGTATCACACACCTACTTTAACCAAAAACATCGTACACAACTCTATGATTTTTGCAATCCATGGCATATCATTAAACACCCCACTGTTGGGACTCCTACTCCAAAATGTATGAGTTCTAGTTGGGACTTCATATCGGGGAGATCCCCTAAATGTTGGTGGATCCAACACTGTCAACAAGTTCCTTGTTTATTTTTTTATAGGTTAGCCATCGAACCTAGGGGAGATGCTTTTGTCCACAGTCATAAATCATGCATAACATGTGGTGTATAGTGAATCATATGTAAAATCATTTTTATGTAATAGAAGAGACGTCGACAAAGACTATCTTCCAATGGTGGTTTTTACCCTTGTGATTTCCACCTTACATGTAATCTCCTTGTGTTATGTTTTTATTGATGTTTTGTGATGGTATATGGTTTATGCATTTTTGATCACATGGTTATATGCTCATTTTTTTGTTGGTTATACACGTGTTAATTTATTCTAATACATTTTGATGTGTTGCTAATTTCATGCATGATTCGGTGGTTGAAAATAAAAATAGGTTAAAATTGGTATAAATTGGTTATAAGTTACAATACTTATTCCCCCACCCCCTTTCGGTAGTGCTCAAGGTTTCCAGTAGAGTGGTCAAAATTTTCCCGTGGCTTCTACATATAATATTTGAAATTTTCCACCTCTCCATGTGCCTTTGATTTTTTTTTTTTGGATAATGGAAGTATTACTTACATTCCTCCTTAAAAAGAAAGATATTTTTTCCATGTGACTTGTTTCGTCTAGCAAGATGCTTTTTGATGAAATTTATTCTTGTAGAATTAACATACCATTCATTACCAATAGTTGGAAATGTTAAGTCCTTTGTTATTGTAGCAATGATAAATAATAAATGTTCTTTTCAATGCAAGACCCTTGGTATTCTTCTCCTTATTCCCTTGGTTAATTATCTTTCCACTTCATACAAGCGTTGAATTAGGCCAAGTCCTTACACTTTCTTCAATACTTTCCTTCTACAATCAACCACAAGAAGGATGATATTGTAATTTTGTTCTTTCTTCATCTATTACCCTGTTCCTTTTGATGAACATGCAAATTTTTCCATGTCCTTTTCCTTCACAAATATAGTCTTGTTGTTTATGACCTTTTCATTTCCTCCAATAAAAAAAAAAGGTATTTATGCTTGACCCTCAATATGAATATAATGGGGCTTAGGATACCTTGCCTTATTTTAGTATCCTTTAACCATGTATCCCATATGTGTTAAAAATTTGGAACAAACGCCTTTGGCATTAATTTCAAAATCACCCAAATTCTCTTGAGAAATGTCTATGAAAGGTAAGACAATATAGTTGTATCAATAATGGTTCTAGCCTCAATATCCATAATAGGAGGTGGCTTTTTTTCTTTGTGCTCTTGAAAAACTTCTTGAATATTTTTATATTTATCTTCCTTCTCTACCAACTCTTGGTGCAGTTGTGCCAACATTTGAGTGGTCCAATATTCTAATGGTAGTTATCCAATTCAATGACCTTCTCTCCCAAGTGTACAAGTTGAAATATATTCTTGTCCAAACTTACCATGACCACGTCGAGTTAGCCTTGGAATTCATTAAATCATTTTGTTAGCATTGAAAATATTTTGGTATATGTCTCAAGGTTCTTCTCTATTTCTACCATCCCTAAGGTAAATAAATTTTGAACTCTATTTTTCTATTCCTAGTGTTTAAAATCGATACACGGCTTATGTTTTCTATGTAACCTCTACTAAGGATTGATTATTTGGCTCCTTTCTCTATGTCATATACAAATAAGAAGACATATGATACTGAAATGGAAAATGAATCTTATTTCTTAATGTACCAATCAATGTTAGGTCTTTAAGTTCTCTATACCTATATACCTTCAATTTTTTCACAAGCATAGTTTTTATGATCTCAATATTTTATTGAGAAAATAATAGCAATCAAACTATAAATAAGCTAGAATGTAATTTGGATTTTTCTCTACGTTTATTTATTTCTAAGAACTTAAACAAAGAATAAAAAAAGAAGACCCAAAGAACACGTCAAGGACCACAAATATGGATAGAAGCTACTGGAATTAGTGGGAATTCATACATATTTTAACATAGAAAGGCTAGTGAAATCAACCATGTTCTAGTAAAGAATTGAATCCAAAATTTACCCACAAGTAGAATATATTTTTCAGGTAACTATTCTTCAATAATATGCTTTCAATACCTTAGGAGAGCACATGCCATATAGAAATTATAAAACACAATGTTTGGAGTCATATAGTACAACAACTACCTTCATTTATCAAACTCCACGATAAGATGATTATTCAAAAAGATACTTTAATCTAACTAGTGTTGTAAATGAGTGTGGTAAGATGATGATTAACAAATATACTTTAATCTAATTAGTGTTGTAACATCAAGAAAGGAAAACACCATTCTCGACAATGCAAATTTATATAAAATAGAAATAAATATGCATAGATATTTGATTATGAACTAGCAATAAAATGAAAGTAATTATAAAACAAAATTTTCTGAGTCCTATAGTACAATAATGGGCTTCCTCCATTTCAACAAATAAAAGGCTAATGGGACCATTTTTTTTAACAAAGAAATAACAAATGAATTGTAAAGGTAAATTTTCATTTATGATTTTTTTATTATTTGAAGAGAAAAAGAATTGTTTGGAAGATCGTGGAAATAAAGAATATCTCGATAGGATAGATAACCCATATAAAGGCTTCGACCATGTGTCAGAATGAAGTTTAGAAAAAAAGTTGTAAATAAATGCAAAGCACATGAGTCTGAGAATGTAGATCACAAGAGACAAAAATCAAAATTAAAAAATTAAAATACTCGAATACATCAATCCAATCATGACATGTCATATACTCCACAATCCACATTATTGTCAGGCACATGTCAAAAATCAACTCAAATCATCCCAAAATCATTTACCTCTCAGTGAGGAAGGTAGTGATTAAGTGGCATTCACACATCACCTGTTGTAGGAATTTATGTACCTTATTTATTTTTTATGATCAGATTAGTTATGGTAGAGAGATTGTGTTGGAAAGACAATATTTAGTTGATGTGCTCATTTTATGTTGTGATTTTGGTGTGAAAATCGGATGAAATGAAGATCATTGTTTTTTTGTATGCATATGATTTGGGACATAATTTGAAAATAGATGAAATGAGGTCCATGATATGTGTTGAAGGCCAGAGGTTTTAAGTGAGAAATTTTTGTCTTGAATATTTAGGGTGTTGATCCAGATTTTTGCAGGAACGCAATAAAATACATAAATAGACATAAAAACAGAGATGCATCGGAAATAATACTTCATTTCACTAATATCACATAACAAAAATATGCTTACAGACATAATGGAAATAAAATAGCTAGGGCGCTGGTAGCTTATCTCTCAGAAGAGATATGGTGGCTACATGCCTTTGAACTATGTTACAATGAGGTTTGAGGGCCTATTTATTATTGAGAAACAATGGAAAACTCTAAACATCCAAAAACCTAACCCTATGAGATGAAGCACCAAAACTATTGGCCCCGGTTGGGTAAATTGGTGTTTCAACTTCCACGGGACATAACTTTGGCATATGATCTATGTTTGACGCACACCATACCTCGTTAGAAAGATATATCAGATGAGTACAACTTTGGTTGTGAGAAATATTGATCGAAGACCCATGTTGCTCCCGTTTTCCCCGAAAAACGTCGTTTAGGGCCTCGAAACTACTCTGAAATTTCAGGACTCGAAAAACTGCTAAAAATAATAAGTTGTGCGGAAACTGAAAAACTGAAAGAACTGATGGTGGAATTTAAAATGGAATAAGTGAGTGGAAACTAATATCCACCTGGACCATTAGTGCCCCAAAATGGCTCCGGAAGTTCAAGACCCAAAAACATGCTAAAAATAGTAAGTTATGTTAAAAGTAAAAAACTGAAAGAACCGATGGTGGGGGTCCAAATGGAATAGGTGGGTGGCCACCAATATCCACATGGATCATTCCTCCCCCCTTAGGAAGAAATGGTCCCCATTGCATTGAGATCCTCCATGAGATGCGGCAAATTTTGTTGAACTGGGTATTGGATTTGTCGAATATGTCATAGACTTGTGGGCAGACATGCTGGATGCGTTTAGTAAATTTTTTTTATATATCAACCTTAGACATTACATGAGTGGATTATGTCTATGTAGTCACATGAGGTAGCAGCATCGGTGTTATTGAGTACGTAAATTCAGATCAATGGAGTGTTTTCCCAACGGTGTAGAGGACCTTTGTGAGTGAAGTCATTTCTCGTATTCCTCCATGCCTTTGTCCATCGCCTAGCACATTGTGAAGGAGCTCTATTTCTAGGTGGTGGCCACAATGTTATTCTTTCCTTGTGAAACGTTGTAAGAAAAATAAATTTCCTGGTTTGGGAAACAATCTTCCTACGTTGTTTTGCAATATTCAAGGAGATAAACGGAGAGCGATTACTACCTCCGGTATCCTGTATAATTTATTTCCCAGAGTAATAATAACAACACAAGGCCTAGACTCATACACAACATGTCACCTCCAGAAGTATGGTTGGCCCAATAATACATCAGCTACATCAAGAGGAGAAACATCAAACAATACCTCATTTGTGAATGGTTTGATGTTGTATGGAAGGTGACACTGCTGGCGGTCTCAAAGATATCTCCCTCGGTGAATCCACCTGATGGTATATGACTATGGGTGTGCTATGGTTAGTAGGCCAAGATACTTCACGCCCTCTTCTGAAATGAGGTTCTTTTGGCTTGTGCTATCGAAAAGAAATTGCAGTGGAGAATCCTTCACCCACATTCGTGAATGGAAAAGGTGCCCCCCCTCCTCTGGATCCTCAAGATTCTCTCTCTGGATCTTGGTGGTGGCAATAATGGAATTGGGATCTGCATCAATTATTTGCTTCCCTTTGTCATTTCCCTTCTCTAGTTCTAAAGGAATCAGAACATGCATCTGATTTGGGTGCCTTTAGTTCGGCCACAAATGACTGTTTGGTCTGATACTTGCTTGTGTTATGAGTGGGAGTGTTATGAAATTAACACCACTTCCCTGTGTCCTTCTTTGGATTTTTGGTGTTGTTCTGAGTCGCCGCGCTTTGTATTTGCCCCTTGTTCTACGGTTCAGGGGAACCTTTCCCGGGCTTTGGATTCGCGGATCCAAAGTATCACTTCTTCTGCATAAATTTCTGCTCAATCTTGGCGGTTGCAATATTCCCAATTAGCCATGAGCTAGTTGGAATATTTAATTTTGTTTCGCGTCTTTTTTTATGAATAAGAGGACAATGGAGGTCCATAATTCTCCTTAATAATGAATAAATCAATTCCAATGTGAAAGATAAAAATCTTGGCAGCTTAATTGGGCAACCTTCGGTGTGAAAAGGGGTTGGAACACCTTGAGTGGGTCAACCTTGACCAAATCAACAGCGCTGTCATGGAGGAGTGGTCATCAATGAGAGACATTGCAGTTTTAGATGGAGATTCTTTGCATGGAAGTAGTGCTTTTATTGGATGGGACTTTGTAATATTCCTAATTAGCCCCAGATAATAGGAATGTACAATTTTGTTTCTTTTTTTTGTTGCAAGAATAAAATTGTAAAGGAGGATAAAATAAACTCCTAAAACAGCAAAATAAATCAATGCCCATGTGAACAAGGCTAAATCTAGACTGCTTAAATAAAAATCCCTTATGTGTGAAAGGGATTGTGACAATTGACTGAGTCAATAGGACCAAATCCACAACGTTGTCCAGATGTAATGTACCTCCTAGATGCACAACACAGATCTAGTTGGAGGCTACACATGTGAAAGGAGCTAAACCTTTGAGGTGGTTTAGGGTTTTGAAAGGCTATCATCCTATAAAATAAAGAGGATAACAATAGAAGAAGGTTGTTGAACATATTGTATTGAAAGGATTTTTCTATTTAGATACTTCTCATTCTCTAGCTGTTTAGCTGAGAATAGTGTTATTCAGCACTTGGGTGTTCCTGATCAGGAATCCCACCTCTTTCCTTGAGAGGCCTCTTGGAAGAGTCTTGCCTTTCTTGTCCACTATCAGGCATTTGGCCAAGCTTCTACTTCCAACTAAAACACAGATCGTATTGAGGGTTTGGTTTTCTTTATAAGTTGCAGCAAGTGGAGGCTAGATCTGTTTAGATCTAGGCGATTCTAGTGCCTCTTTTCATTGGGAAAGACTTATATCCCATTGGAAAGGGTGTATTGGATCATCATAGCTCTAGATCCATACCTTGGCATTAGGCCAAATTGTTAATCAAGTCTACAACATAGTTTTTCTTCCAAGACTGCATTATCTGCAAGAGGAAAGCTGCAGGGAGTTTTGGCAACATTTGAGGAGTGATCTCTAGGGATGAGAATTTGTCTCTCATTATGGTGATCCATGAATTTTTGTTCTTATCCATGTCATATTTAAATATGATCTGAATAATCCTATATAAGCTTCAGGAATTTTGCAGAAATCTGGAGATCCGCTGGATGAGATCTCAGATCTACTCCATATGCTTCATGTTTTGCTGAAAACCCCAAGGTGTATGTAAAATAGAGATAGTCTAGTGTACAGATTTAATATAGATCTAATATTTTGTATGCAGATCTGTTCTAGATCTGAGTTGTAACTTACAACTATTGTATTCTCATAAAAATAATGTTATCAAGGCTTTGCAGTGAAATATATTGTTGCAGCACCTCTTTTAGAGGGTTTTCCTCATGAAACTCTTCCATCTTTATCGTGTACATTGATTGGGCCACAACTGTGTTATTTTCTGGGCAGTGTTCTTTGTTATGCTACAACCTCTTCCTTGGGCAATTTCCAAGCCATACTGGGTGTGGGAGATATGTTTAACCCACCTATTTTGATTTTTTTCTACTCTCCTCTTGGATTTTAGTCTTAGATTATCATATCTAAGGGATCCAAGGGCTAAATTTCAATTCTGTAGCAGCCATTCCTGGAAAATGCGTTTTTCAGGCATGCCTTGCTAGCAGTTTCAATTTTGGGATATTACAATGGTATCGAAGCAACTATCTTGGCACAGCCTGTGCTTTTCTTATTGAAGGGCCAATATATATTTTCATGGAAATAAAATACTAATGAAGAAGTGTATTTACATTGAACACAAAGAAGTAAAGGGTCCAAACCCTTTATTTGGAAGATTGAAAGGGAGAGAGTTCTCAAAAACTCTATTCCAAAATATGCATGAGCTGGAGAATGAAATCAGGGGAATGAGGAATGAAAGACCAGCAGATCTCTTGGAGAGGTTTTCACATGAAGGAAGCCCCACTACTTCATTTGATGTGTGTGAGAAATCAGCCACACAATCCGATCTACAACGTTGTAGCATGCCTACATTCCTTGCAAGAGGAGAAGAAGAAGGAGAGACACCAAAGGAGGAGACTTTTGGTGACTATGTCCGAGAATATGAATCTCAATATAAAAGATTCAAAGAGAATATAAGCTTCCTATAGTTTTATCAACTCAAATAATAAATAATATCCAATATAACTATGAGAAGAAGAGGGTGCATGTAGCACACTTTGGGTAGAACTTTCCTACCTACTTTTGATGGGTCACCTGAGAGCTCAGCCAAGTCTTGGGTAAAGAAGCTAGACACATATTTTCAGCTGCATCAATTTTCTGAAGAATATGCCATAAGAGTAGCAGTGTTACACCTCCAAGGTAAAGCATATACCTGCTGGTTATTTGCGTCTTCTTCATTGAAAATGTAAACATCTCTACTTATGTAAAGTTCACTCAGAGGTTAGTGAAAATATTTGATTCTATGCCATCTGAAATTTATGTGGGTAAACAAACTAGGCCCAAGAAATTAGAACCTTTGCATGAGATGGAAAGATCCATGAAGAAAAATCCATTTCAGAACATTGTTGAAGGGGTTAAAGATATGCTACATGATTTTCCAAGGGAAAAGGACCTACTTTAGCAAGAACCTTCTTCTCAAGAAGAAGACATGAGTGTTCCTTTTTCAAGAAGAGATCAAGTGAAAGGATCTCTTATTGATGAGGCATACTCCATTGATGAGGAGAAGAAAGAAGATCTTATGAATTCTACAGAAATCTGCAAATCTGCTGCACGAGATCTCAGATCTACTCACTGTGTTACATGTTTTGATCAAAACCCTAAGGGGATCTTATAAATGAGTTTTTCTAGTGTACATATATGAAATAGATATGATGTTTTGTACACAGATCTTCTCTAGATATGGAGTTTAATATACAACTACTGCGGCTAATAAAAATAACGTTGTTAAGCCATTTTTCAGTTAGTACATGTGTTGCAACCCTCTTTCCTGAGGAATTTCTTCTATTCTTGTCTTCTACATTCTGTTGCATACTGTAAAGACCTAATTATGGATCTGATTTATTTTTGTATGTATGAAAGTTGATCCCTCTTATTGATCTCCTACTCATGCTCTCAAAAATGGAGTTATTTTCGTGCAATATTGTTGGATATTGTTGTAGCCCCATTCTTGGGTGTTTTTAGCTATACTAGGTGTGGGAGGTCTGTTTACCTCTCATAGTTTGATTTATTTTTGCTCCTCTTTTGGATTGAGATGCTAGATCTCCAGATCTAATGGATCAAAGGGCTGAAAACTCATTTTTGTGCACGTACTTCTGACTAGTGCATTATTCCAGCAGGTATTGATGAGTGTTCCCATTTGGGGATATTACAGTGGTATCAGAGCAACTATCTTGGCACAGCCTATGCTTTTCTTATTAAAGAGTCAATATGTATTTTCATGGAAAGAAAATACTGATGAAGAAGTGTGGCTACACTAAAGGCACATAATTAAAGGGTCCAAAACCTTTATCTGGAAGTTTTTAGAGAGAAGAGTTCTCAAAAACACTTTCTCAAGCTATGCATGAACTGAAGGAAGAAATCCTGGGGACGAAGAGGGAAAGACATGAAGATCCCTCAAGAGGATTCTTACATCAAGAAAGATTGAGTAATTATTACTATATGTGTGTGCATTCAGCCACACAAGCTGATCTGCAACGTTGGAGCATGCCTAATTTCTTGTCAAAGAAATAAGGAAAAACAGGAACACCAACGGAGGAATCTCTTGGTGATTATCTCCAAGAATATGAGTCTCTATCGGAGAGATTCAAAATGCATCTGAGTTTCCTAGAGTTCTGTCAACTCAAAGAAGAAAGATCCAGTAGCTACAGTAGAATAAAAGGGTGAATGCAACACACTTTGGGTAGATTCTCTCTACCTATTTTTGATGGATCACTTAAAGACTCAGCCAAGTCTTGGGTAAGGAAGCTTGAAACCTACTTTCAGCTGCATCAAATGTTAAAAGAATAAGCCTTGAAAGTAGCAGCTCTGCATCTTCAAGGAAAGTATTATGCTTGGTGGTTATTTGAGTCCTCTTCCTTGAAAGGGATAAATATCTCTTCTTATGCAAAGTTCACTAGAGGACTAGTGAAAAGATTTGATGTATGACATTCCGAGACTTCTTGTGGAGAACAAATCAAGCCCAAGGAATCTAAAAATTTGCATGATTTGGAAGGATCCATAAAACCAACTCCATTCTTGAACATTGTTGAAAAGGTTGATGATTTTCTACATGATTTTCCAAAGGCAAAAGGCTCACTTCAGCAAGAACTCTCTTCTCAAAGAGAAGACATGAGGGTTCCTTCTTCACTAAGAGGTCAAGAAAAAGGATCTCTTAATGATGAAGCATTCCCTAATGATGAGGAGAAGGGAGAGACAAAGCAGAGATGATCCTCCAATGCTGTGAAAGTAGCAGGAGATCTATTTTCATTTGGATATGGAGATGAAGAAATGGCTTCCACTAGAGGGTTTCTTGCATCTTTGCAAGTTCCCAAGGATCTTCCATGTGGAGGACATGAGAAGCATCTGTCTATGAAAAAATACAGTGAGACAGAACAAAAGAAGGATCACAAATTTGATCCACTATTAGAAGTTTGGACAAATTCTCCAATCAGAGGCACTCTTACACCACTAAGAGGGGTCTCCAGTTTTCATGAAACTTCCACACATAAAACAGAGTTGAAATTGTGCAGTGGAAGCAGGGACATGAGGATCCCATATATTCTGAATGAGGATGGTCCCTGAAGCCTCATTATCTAGTGGAAAACCACCTAGGAGGCCACCAGATTCAGATTTTATGGGGGAGACCTCACAAATTTCTGCTCCAAGCTTAGATTCAGGAGGTTTTGGAGCACTTGAAGGAAAATCTACAGCGCTGGGAGACTTGGGTAATCTCAAGAAGGAGGGAAATATTCTTCCCCTATCATCATCACCCACTCTCCTTTCTAATCCGGTGCTATGGGAGGAGAATAATGGAAGAAACAACCTTCCAAGACACACATTTCGAATAGGAAATGTCAAGGGAAGGATCAACAACATGATAGACATTTCTATTGATGCATCATCATTGCTGTCATTGTTGAGTAGTGTAGATTTGTATTGGAAATCCCAACTGCTAGTGGATTATTACAAAGATCTGCACACATGTATGATACTTGATGACCAGCTGCATGAAGAGGGATACTTAGTCCAAGGATAAGTCATCTATCATCATGGTTGAATATTTTTTCCTAGAGCTTCTAAGCTCAAGCATAATATCCTACAAGGGGCCTACAAGGAGTTCTGTTTCAACCATCTGTATTCCATGAGGATCTACAACATCATCATGAGGAGCTTTGATTGGGAAGTTTTGGAAGAGGAACTATATCATAATTTTCAAGAATGCATGAACTATGTGGAGTTGGAGCAGCTATGGCACTCTATGCAAGAGTCATTTCAGCCATCTCTTCCTTCTTTGGAAAGGGGAGAAAGATCCATGAACAACTCCATGTGTATGAGAGACTTTGTTCGTAAAGGATATGTTCATGTAAAGCAAGTTTATTTTTCTGATTGTACATGTTCTTTTACCATTTTTATGCAGTCCATGACTCCTAAAAGGAGAAATATATCATGTAAATCTCATTGCAATTGTTGGGCCACTAAAATTTCTGAATTTGGCCACTCCCTTGATGTGCAAAGGGAGATTTACTTTCATGATGGGTGCTTCCCAAAGGCACCAAACATATCTCTCACCCTCAGAAATAGTGAGATGAACTGGGAAGCAAGTAAGTGGTGGGAAAACCACTTACCATGTATTGATTTGGGGCAGGCAGGAGATGCCCTGTGTTGGTATCATATGTGGGATTATGACCCACCTCCTCATGCTCAATTTTCTGTTTGTATGTACATAGTTTTTCTTCCATACATTTATGACATACTTGTACTATTTGTGGGCTTGTATGGAGAGAGGATGGGGAGCATGTATGCGCCACATGGGATGGAGACTCTCCATGTACCTTATTCTACATGTTTCAGGGAGATTTTTGGTTCAGCCATGATTGTTTCACTTGTGTTATTAACTCCTTATGGGATGGGTCATTTACCCCTCATAAAAGCAGTGAAGAAACAAGTCATGAAGGGATGGTTTGGTGAACACTTGGCACAAGGAGGAAGATTAACTCATGCTTGTGTTACCAATGGAAGAGGAGATGAGTTGCATCACTCACCTTATCATTTTCTTGAGGACAAGAAACATTTTGGAGGGGAGGACTGTAATGTTCCTAATTAGCCCTAGCTAATAGGAATGTACAATTTTGTTTCTTTTTCTTGTTGCAAGAATAAAATTGTAAAGGAGGATAAAATAAACTCCTAAAACAGCAAAATAAATCCATGCCCATCTCAACAAGGCTAAATCTGGGCTTCTTTTGTGGCCGACGCTTAACCCCCTTCTTATTTAGTATTAGTAATAATACTAAATAAGTGGGGACCCTTAGTTTAAAATCCAAAAAAAAATTTGATGTTTGTTTTCAGTTTCAATAAAACTTACTATCATGGAATTAAAGAAATTTCTTTGGAAAATATTTAAGCAAACTTAAGATAGATTAGAATAAAATCTCTCTTTGAAGGAAACATTGCATTCATCGCAAAAAAGTAGAATATATGTTGAGCAAAACAGAATCTTCAAAATTGCGATACCGTGATCCAATGACATCGCACTAAAACGTTTATCGCAAGTCGCATATCGCAGAAAACATATTAAAGGATATTATTCATATATTATATTTTGCGATATTGCGATTTCGCGATATTGCGATATTGCGATATCGTGATTTCGTGATGTTACAAGTTGCGATTTGCGAAAGTTGCGATTTGCGATATTGCGATGATATGAAAGTTGCGATTTTACGATGATTTGAATTTATGAAAACTGTGATTTGCGATACTGCGATTTTGCGATATTGCAAAGCAAATCGCAGATCGCACTATCGCAGATTCTTGAAGCTCGTTGTACGAAGAAAATCTTTTCGTAAATCGAGACCCGTTATGCGCCTTAATGTCAAGTTATGAATGGATTGTCAATTATTAATGGAAAAGGATTTTGTTTTGATCAAAGGGTTATTTCACGATTAATAATAGATTTCATATGCCTTCAGCATTTAAAACTATCCCGTCACCTTTCTCATATCATTACTCTCACTTAATTCGTAAAACCGCAGGCGCGAAGAACAGGTGACTATACAAAGCGAGACTCAGAGAATTATGGGAAAGAAAGAGAAAGTTTCGAGTTCTGGAAAGAAAGAGAAAGCTTTGAATTCTGAAAATAAAGAGATGGCTTCCTTATACGCAGACACTGCTTGCAACAAGGACGCTGGTATCACCACTTGGGAGGGTACTTTCAATTTGCTTGAAGAAGAAAACCCAAGAGTAATGGAGGTTGCGGCTACCGTGGGTTCAAGTAATTCTTCTGAAGCATCTCTTATAGAGCTAGCTTGTTATTTTTTGCACCAGATTGCAGCAAGGCCCAGAATTCTCCCATATACAGACATGATCAAATGGGTGTTAGATACCAATGACATTTCGGACAAACAATTTAGAACTCCAGGACAAGAGGTCATTGATTCGTTTACTCCAGAAGATTTGAGGCTTATGTATCATTTTCCGGAGCCTCAAGCAGCTTACAACAAACAATTTTTGGATAAATTTCCCAAGGAAAATTCCAATTTGGCAGAATGCACTAAAGAATGGACCAGAAGAGATGAACCACTGAAGAAAGATAAACACAGTATGTACAGTACCGGTTCACTCACCTCTCCATATTGTTTTGCTGCTGCTAAGTTATGCAGGCTTTTTGGAAAGCCTGACATTAATAATATTTTTCCTGAATGGATTCCCTTATTGAATGCTGCTATTAATGCCACCATTGTAGACTGGGCCAAAATACTGTCTGATAATTTATCCACTTCTATTTTCAATTACCAGTCTAAACGGACTGTGTCTCAGAGGATTTATCCTCCTTTTCACCTGTCTGCCTATATTATGGATTCAATTTTCTTTGTTTCTAAGTTCCCTTTAATGGGTTGGCAATGGAAAATTCAGGATCCTTTGCCCATTCATGTATATCACAAAGAACTGTGGTAATCAAGATTCTTTCCTCATTTTTACAAGATTTTCCATGGCATAATGTTGCCTTTGCATAGAAAGTTGTATAATAAGGATGCTCCAAGGTTTTCCCTGGAAGAAGAAGTCGACATTCTCCCTGTCGCAAGATGGTTTGGAGAAGAGATGTTTACTTATGTTAGGGTTTTTGGGAGTTCTGCTTCCCCTCATGTTTTACCCCTGTATGTTCCGGATAAACTTATAGCTCGGGAAATTGCATATCAGACCTGTGGCAAAGGAGGTTTAACAAAAGAATTAAAGGATAAGAAAAAGGCCATCTGGCCACAATTTCCTGTTTCTTGCGGAACATTCTCATTATCTGATATTGGTCACGTGTTTAAGGAAGTAGGAAATATTACATGCTTACAATTGTTCAAGTTTTCTAGAAGGCTATTTGACCCATATGATGTTGTCAAGGATTTCACCACCGCAGTCAAAGTAAGAGTATTCTCTGGAGAAGAAGATATTTTTGATGATATGTTTCAGGAAAAATGTTCATTCAAATATATTTTGAATTTAGCTCAAGCACGGTTCTCCCCAGAATAATTTCAAGAGTTTAAAGCATACAGAGAAAGAAGATTGACCACTATTCCTTTGAATTTACGCTTGGAACCCGCAAGGGAACCAACTCCTAGCGTCAGTCTTAGTGGCAGCTCAGATTCAGAAAGGTCTAAGTCGAAGTCTGACAAAGAAGTTTCTGAAAATTCTAAAAAATTTGATTAGGATAAAAGTGAAGGCTCAGTCAAGGATACAGCTCAGTCAAAAGAGCTCTCACAATTACAGACTTCAACTACTCCACAGTTGAATCTTCCACTTCTCATTATATAGAAACCATCTACTAGCACTCAGTTAGATAAAGAATGGGAAACTTTTAATGAATTTTTTAATGTTGAAGGACAGAATACACAAACCCCTATACAGACAAAGGGTTTAAGCATGGGAATAAGTGGCAATGTCATAGAAACTGAACATATACCCATCACTCCCTCTTCTGAAATTGTACTTAATATAGAGGAAATTCCTCCTTTGGATGTATTTTACAGCCCACAGTATAAGGCAGTAGTAAGAAAGCAAAGGAAAAAGAGAAA
This sequence comes from Pinus albicaulis, assembly GCA_034641835.2. Taxonomy (NCBI): domain Eukaryota; kingdom Viridiplantae; phylum Streptophyta; class Pinopsida; order Pinales; family Pinaceae; genus Pinus; species Pinus albicaulis. Next base: position 344,724,415 of record CM076569.1, on the reverse strand, counting down.
ATTAGAGAGCACAATCTCTACTGATGCAGAGCAATTAGATGTCTTATGGAAAGACCCTACTACAGACCCAACTGATAATCTTACTAAGCTATCTCAGATTACAGGAGCTTATGCCTCCGCGACTATTGACAAAGCATCTGAGGTAAAGCTGTTATTAAATGAAAAAGAAGATCAGATACAGGTTCTGCAACAACAATTGCAGCAAGCACATGCCAACAGTGAAGCACAAATGAAATTTTAAAAGTTACAGCAAGAGTTTCATCAAATGAAGATTGGGTATCAGAAAAGCTTGGCTGATAAAGAGAAACAAATACAAATTATCCAAGAGGAGCACAAAGGTGACCCCAAGCTTCTAGAATTTATCTCAGAATCTATTTCTTTGAACAATAAACTACTGCAACAACAAGATACATTATGCCAGAAGATTTCACAATGGAACTCTTTTTGTCAAGAAAGTGACAAAATCACTAATCATGTTGTAGAATTACGACATGATTATGATTTAATTAATGAAAGAGTTACTAATTATTTGGTATGGAAAAAGACAGAGGAAGGAAAAAGAGCTGGAGCACCAATTATCAATGACAGTCATAAAGAAATAATTTTCAATAATTGGGATGCACAGATCAGAGAAGCAGAAAAAGTGGCAGAGGAGTCAGCTACAGCAGCAGGCCATATTACTGATTGTGTAAATGAAAATTTTCACAAGGCTAATTTGATTTCAGAAACTGTTCCAGGATATTTACCACAAGCACAACAATTACAAACAGAATGGAAACAAAAGGCGGAAGAAAAAGAAAAATCAATTCAAGGATTGACAAGATTAAATTGGGATTCTTACTGGATGTATCTAGTAAAACCACACAGTCAATGCAGCACTCTTAATTGCATTATTAATTCTGCTGAGAAGATCGCGCCTACACTTGCCGATTCTGTCTTTTCGGGGCAGTTGAAATCTGAAGTTGGTCGGCCACCTCTGCTCAACTCAATGCTGGATGCTTGTGAATTCAAAGACCAAGTTCATAAGTAGTTAGTCGATAGTTTTAATTTTACTTTATTTTTGCCTAGAAAAAGGACGGTCATTTAAACTGAATCCTAAATTTTTGTAATAAACCATAATTAGATTTAGTTAGTAGTATTTAAACCCTTCTCATACATTTAGAGAAGGGTCCAGAAATTTGTCAAAAACTTATCCTCAGAACATGCACTTCTGCACCCTCAGAGGAGGTTTTGATGAATGAATGGAATGAGATTTATTGATATCTGTGTCTAATATCTGCTACTGATGTTGCATTTCTGTACTCTTAGTAGATGTTGGATTAGGAGGAGATAAATCATTATTTCTTCTAGCTCATGAGTAGAACCAATTATAAATGGTACTTTTATCTCTTAACTTTTTCTGCTTCTGTGTTAAAAGTGATATTTATGTTCAGTTATTTATATATTGATGCTTGAATGCTTCAGTTATCATTTGGCACTTTTGTATGGTGATGACTATTTGTTTATGCTTAATGTATGAATAGCTTATTATGCGATATGTTTTTCACAACTGTTTCATCTAACTTTTTATATGAAGTGGTTTATCTTTATTGAATTATTTTCTTATAGCAATTGAATGATCTTTATTACCGATTGTTATTCGAAATCATTTTAGATCGCATAAACAAGATCTTATCCCGGGTTTAGTTTAGAATTAGATATTTCTGTTTAAATTAGAATACAATTTGCATATGATTAGATTAGAAATAGAATAAAAGCATTTCACTTAGGAACCTTTTTAGATAGGAAATATCTATTCTTAACACACACACATTAATTGGGAAATTGGTCCCATTATCCCCAGTCGGACCCACTACACCAAACGGAAAAGGAACTGCTAACCAAGGTCCGGACCGGGTGGGTATCCCCCTTGTTGTAGACCCGATTTTCGGGGCTTCAACATATTTGGCACTAGAGGGAGGGCACGAACTATGAATGGAAAGTAAATCTAAATCTAAACACCATTCTGAGAGTAAATCACCCTCACGATCTCCCCTGACTTCTCCATCGCACTCAGAAATTGTAAATCTAGAGCTAGAAGTCACTAGAACAACAGACACTGCTACAAACCCTGACTTTTCAGAAGAAACTGCTATTGAACCTCCTGAAGTTGAATCTTTGATTCATAAACTTCAGCGATTCTCAATATCACCTCAAAAATCTGATAAATCTCAAGGCAGTGTAACTTCGTAATATAATCCTGCTCATCCTCTTACCAGATTACAGAGTGATAAGCTTGGCATTCAGCCAACCGAGTTACCTCTACCTATAAGGAAGAGAGCTAGGAAATCACCTAAAGGGTCTGACAACGAGACTCTTTCCTCATCATCATCCATTTCAACCTCTTCACTACAAAGTCAACCGTCCACCCCTCCACTTCATACTATTATCCCTCACTCCACTGGAACTTCCACATCACCTTCTCAATCATCTATAATAGTAATATCTTCATCACAGATATCATCTTCTTCATTTTCCTCTGTTAGTAGTTTAGCAATGGCCCAAATTCCATGGAATAATCCAGGGGCAGTCTTAATGCCTGCACCCTTGAGTCAAGTACCAGCCTATCCTGAAAAATGGTTGCCTAAGTTTAATCCTGAAGCAGGTATGCTAACAGAAGAACATATAAACAATTTTATGCTGTCCATAAATCTCAATGGAGTTACTAATGAAGATGTTGTTGTCAGACTTTTTCCCTATACCTTACAAGGAGCAGCTGGGTCATGGTATTTTTCATTACCATCTGGATCCATCACTACTTGGGATATCTTTCAAGATCAATTTTTGACTAAATTTGGTGATGACAGGTCTACAAAAACATTGATCAATGATCTATCTAATCTTAGAGCTGACTCAAAGGAACTTGTCAAGGATTTCAATTCACGTTTCAATAAATTGTTAAACAAAATTCCTACTGCTTCCAAGCCTAGCGAAGAGGTGCGAAGTGAATGGTACATTTCTGCTTTACCATCAAACATAGAAATATTTGTTGATAGGGCTAACAAACCAACTTTAGCAGAAAACATGAAGGAGGCAATAGCAGTAGAGAAACGTATCATTGCTTTAGACAAGAAAAATGCGATAGAAGAACGAAAATCCAATAAAGTCACTTTTAAGGAAGATCCCAAGAAAAAGCAATCAAAAGACCCATTTGATTTAGAAGGACTGCAAAAAGTTTTGAAAACCATGTCTAACGAAATGGTTGACATTAAAAAACAAGTGGCAGAAACATCTTCTAAAAAATATTTTAAGCCTTTTAGAAGAAACCCTTCAACTGATCCAAAGCCACCAAATGCTATAACTAATGTTGAATCAGAAGAAGAAGAAGAGGAAACTGCTACAGAGGAAACTACTGATGAAGAAGAAGTTGTAGAAGTACAAGGTATGTGGGATTTCATCCTCCCAGATGAGGAAGATCAAGAAGCATCCCCAGTTAGCACTCGAAGTAGAAATCAACTTGATCCTCCTCAACCTACTCCTAAGTCAAAGAGCGCAAGCTCATTGACTAAGGATAAAGTTGCACCCAAGAAAACGACATCTAAAGCAATTCAAACCAGCTCAGTCCAGATAGATTCATCAACTCCAGCAAGAACACTCATTGTTCTAGATGAAATGGAGTATAATATCATAGAAGACATGAATAAGACTAGGGCTAACATCACTTTTTATGAATTGAGCAAGTTAAAACACCAAAAAAAGGTACTTTTGAAAGAATTACATGTTGTACCAGAAAAACCTTTGCCTGATCCTGTCATTTCTCAAGCTTCCAACGAGATGGGAAGACCTCCAGCTAATGCGATCAGTAAAGTTGATCTAGAAAATATCGCTTTAATTGGAGGAAGGTAAAGATCTCATACTCCTCCATTTCTTCTTACTTATGAAGTTTTCAATAAAAATTTGCATAATTGTTTAGTGGATTCTGGAGCTTCATCTAATATTCTACCAAAATCAGTATGTGCAAAATTGAACGTTCAACCACAAAAATCTGTTGTGCGCATAGTACAGTTAGATCGATCGCAAGTTGAAGTGATTGGCGAATTAAACCAGGTTACCATAAGGCTGTCATCAAATCCAAAGGTATGTCAAGTCATTGATATTTTAGTTGCAGATATTCCAGAATTTTATGGCTTAATTCTTAGTAGAGATTGGTCAGAAAAACTTCATGGATACTTTGTAACCGATTGGTCGCACATGTGGCTTCCTTACAATGGTAAACCAAATCAGATAAAGGTTGAACGAGAAAAGCATCAGAAATACATAGTAACAGAATTGGAAGGAGAGAATGAACCAGTTGCATACAGCAGTAATATCATTGGCAATTATTCAGTTGATTCTTTCTTAGGAAATTTTAATGCTCATACTTCACCTTATTTAGAACATTCTGTTTTATCTCAAATAGAAATTTTTTCTCAAACAGATAGTTCTAAATGTATTAATTTTGTAGATACCCCTGTAAATAAATCTTTATTTTGGAAATTATTTTTTGATGGTTCTAAGTCTAATGAAGGAGCAGGAGCAGGATGCGTTTTGGTTAGTCCAGAGGGAAACAAAATTATGCTAACTTGCAGACTTGAATTCGATTGCACTAATAACACCGCAGAATACGAAGCTTTAGTCCAAGGACTATACAAAGCAATCGGATTAGACATCAAATATCTACAAGTTTTCGGAGATTCGGAAATTGTAATCAAACAGGTACACAATACTATACATTGTTTATCAGGTCATTTAAAGCATTATCAATCTTTAGTTCAAGATCTGACTGAACATTTTATAGCATTCAATATTTCACCAATTCCTAGAATCCAGAATGCTAGTGCAGACCTCTTAGCCAATGTAGCCTCTAAGCTTATTCCTGCAGAAGACTTTAGTCCTGATCGATTTTCAATTGAATTAATCTTTAGACCTTCGATTCCTGATAACGTTACCAATTGGAGAATTTTCAACGATGATCCTAATATTGTAAGCTTCCTCACATCTGAAGGATCTTATACCAATCAGATAATTGATGAAGACCAACATGACAAACAATTACAACATGATAGCACTAATAATGCTATTCCAAAGTCAATAGTCAAGTTAGAAGACCTTTATGATTTGAAAGATCGATTTAAAAGATCTACCAATTCAAAATTACAAAGTTCAACTTTGAATTATGAATTAGTAAATCTAGGAACTGATACCAAACCACAGAATATCAACCTAGGCCTTGGTCTAACTCCTGAAGAAAAATCAGCATATGTTCGTCTTTTGAAACAATATAAAAGTGTCTTTGCTTGGAACTACGATGAACTCAAAACTTATGACACTTCTATCATCCAACATACTATCCCAATGATAAATGATGAGAAACCTGTACAACAAAAGCTCAGAAAAATCCATCCCAATCTAGAAAATCAAATCAAATATGAACTCAATAAGTTATTGAAAGCCAAAATTATTTTTCCTGTTCGACATTCTAAATGGGTTTCCAATATGGTTCCTGTTAGAAAGAAGAACGGAGACATTAGAATTTGCATTGACTTTCGAAATCTTAATAAAGCCTGCCAAAAAGATAATTTTCCTTTGCCTCCTATGGAGAAAATATTACAGGCAGTTGCAGGATCAGAATTAATGTCTTTCTTAGATGGTTTCTCTGGATACAATCAAGTGTTAGTCCATCCTGATGATCAATTGAAAACTACATTCAGAACCAAATGGGGCACTTATGCATATCAAAAGATGTCGTTTGGTCTGATCAACGTTGGTGCCACATTTCAGAGAGCTATGGACGTTGCTTTCAAGGGATTAGTTAACAAATCAGTGGTAATTTACTTGGATGATATAACTGTATATTCCAAAAAACGAAGCAATCATCTTAGAGATTTGAAGCAGATTTTCCAACGTTGTCAAAGGTATGGAATTTCACTTAATCCGAAAAAGTCCTTTTTTGCATTAAGTGAAGGAAAACTTCTTGGATTTATAGTATCAAAATCTGGAATTCATATTGATCCTGATAGAATCAAGGAAATTTCTGAAATATCTTTACCTCACAACAAAAAAGCTATGCAATCTTTTCTTGGCCAGCTTAATTTTGTAAAAAGATTTGTGCCAGATTTTTCGAGAATTGTATCACCTTTGCAATCAATGATTAAAAAGAATTCAAACTTCAAATGGGGCAAAGATGAATATGAGGCATTTAATCTGATCAAACAAGCAATTATCAATGCTCCATCTTTAGCAACTCCAAATTTTTCCAATCCTTTTATTTTGTACACATTTGCCTCTGATAAATCTTATGCTGCAATACTCACTCAAGCAAATCAAGACAAAGCAGAAGCTCCAATTGCCTTTTTTAGTTCAAATTTACAGGGAGCTGAATTGAATTATTCAGATGTGGAGAAACAAGCTTATGCTGTTTTCAAAGCAATTAAATATTTCAGACCCTTTCTACTCAAAACCCATACAAAAATCATAGTATCGTTTCCAGCGGTAAGAAATCTTTTAGTCCAAAAATATGTGGGTGAGAAAAGAGCTAATTGGATTACTGCCTTACAAGAATATGATGTTGAGATCAAACCAACAAATATTGTAAGAGGTCAAGGCTTTTGCAAAATATTAGCTGGAGCATCACAGATTTCTGAAAAAACATCTGAAGAGATACAAACATATGAGGTAAGCCTAAACGATGTTGAATCATTATATGCTGATATCATATTTTATCTGAAGAATGGATATGCTCCTCCAAATCTCGATCACACCAAGAAAAGAGCTCTAAGGTTGAAAGCTAAACAATATCAGCTTGTAAATGATGTTCTTTTTAGAATGAATTATGATTCTGTTCTTCTTAGATGTCTCGAAAAATATGAAGCTGAAAAAAGCCTTGCAGGAACTTCATGATGGGCCAACAGGTGGACATTATGGTGGAGATGCTACTGCACATAAAATCCTCCGTGCAGGTTATTACTGGCCCACATTATTCAAAGATTCACATAAATATGCAATAAAATGTCAAATTTGTCAAACTGCAGCTGGAAGACAAAAGAAACCATCATTGCCATTACAATTAGTCAACATTGAGCAACCTTTTGATCAATGGGGATTAGACATAATAGGTGAGATCGTTCCTCACTCTTCTAAACAACATAATTATATCATTACAACAACTGATTATTTTACGAAATGGGTAGAAGCAGTCCCTCTCAAGACTGCTAATGTTGAACATATCATTGAATTCATAGATCAGTTCATAATCACCAGGTTTGGTTTACCTTCCGCTTTAATGTTTCATAATGCATCATATTTTTCTGGTAATGCTATGACTGAATTTGCACTCAAGAGAGGTTTCAAACTTAAATATTCTGCCAATTATTATCCATAGGGAAATGGGTTAGCTGAATCCACGAATAAAAACTTAATCAGAATCATTAAGCGAACCATTGACCAAAATCATAAAAATTGGCATAAATCTTTAATATATGCTTTATGGGCAGATCGAATAACGCAGAAGGCTTCTATTGGCACTTCTCCGTTTAATTTAGTTTATGGGAGAGAAGAAGTTCTTCCAACTCATCTAACAATTCCTTCTTTGTCCTTAGTTCAATATATTGATGAAGAAACAACTTCTTCTTTACAACTAAGACAGATGGAAATAATTAAGTTAGAAGAACAACGAGAAAAGGCTAAAGTAACTCATGATCATCATCAAGCATTAGTTAAAGCTTCTTTTGATTCAAACATGATAACCAGAAAGGATTTTCAAATAGGAGATCTTGTTTTAAAATGGGATAAGGCTCACGAGGAGAAAGGAAAACATACGAAATTTCAACGAATGTGGCTTGGTCCTTTCCAAATTGCAGAAATCATAGGTCCATCTACTTTTATGTTATAGGATTTAACAGGGAAAAGAGAGTCTTTACCTGTTAATGGACAGATCCTTAAAAAATATTTTCCATAGGAGATCATTCCTCTATTTTGTATATTAGTTTTCTTTATTTGTCATAATAAAACCAGTTGTTAATGGTTACATTTGGAATTCATCAAAAATATACTAATTCTCTTTTTAGATTTTATTTCTTCACTTATATAAATAGAATTCTTTTCAGAATATTGATCATTATTATTCAAAGATACAGTTAAAAGTTTTAAATCTAGAAATGATATTAGTTTCAACTTTGAAAATTTTGATGAAAACAACTTTTGGTGAGCGATTGTTTTATATCAGTTCAATGAAAGGTATCAATAACAAAACAAAGATTCTCTGTAGAAAATTTCTTCTCCAAAAACTCTATTATTGTCGTCCAGAATTATCTTAAGGAAACAATGACTTCCTTCCCACTTAGAAAATTTCAAAGTTCAGGGAATAATCCAATGATACACTTTTTAACTTAAAGAGTAAGAGGTCTCATCACGAGCCGACTTATCATGATCATAGATATTATAACTTGCTGACTTTGCCAATACTGCATATCACAACAGGGCAATGACTTAAGATTATTGCAATCAAAAGGCAAGGGGTCTCATCACGAGCCAGCTTGTTCAGCAAAGTTATAAATCAAGTGAATGGCACTGTCATAAATTGGCTACCAAACCAAGACATTGTTCTTTAAGAAGAAAAAGAAAAATAAAAGTAATAAGTGTGAATATGGATTTCTCTTTGAAAATTGTATATTTCTCTAAGTATGACACAGGATCATTGCTGGGTAACAGGTAACCCTGTCGAGGCTATAAACGCTTGCTAGCAGAAGTGGCTCTACCTACGACAAATGAGCATATTTAAAACTGATTTACAGAGAAGCCTTTTGTTTTTATCTTTAAAACCAAGTGATGACTGATGTAGATACAGGAACTAGCTTAAGGAAGTGAATAGTCAAAGTTGATCATAGAAGAAATGAAATATCATTCATAGATTGAATGTTAAGTCCCTATATTAATAGTATAGCCCCTTATTATGTTAGTGTAGCCCCCTTATTGTTATTATTGTACTTACTGTAACCCCCATATTGTTATTATTGTGCCCTTAAATTATTATTGTTAGGTCGGCTAGGATTACATTGTAGCCCCTTAGGATTACATTATGGCCCCATGGACTCATATATAGAAAGGAGGTTTTTTTGTAAATTGTATCATCAAAGAATTGTGTATTTATGTAATGTATTGGAGGTTTCCCCCTCGAAGTGGCTTATTTCTAAGGCGTTGATATCTCTTTTCTTCTATTTTTGAAGCTGGTTACACAACATTTGGTATCAGAGCTTTGGATTCTAGGGTTTCGCTGCTCCAAACGGGTCATCGTGGCATTTGCGCTATAAATGTTTTTCTACGAAGTTGCAGAAGCTGAAATTTTTGGGGTGTGAAGCATTTCTCTTGAGGGCGACTGTATAAAAATTTCAGAGTTTGATTCGCAATAATTTCGGAGATATGATCTGTGGAAGTCAGGTATTTGTTCAGGCTCCTAAACAGGTCATCGTGGCATTTGCGCTATAAATGTTTTTCTACGAAGGTTCAGAATATAAAATTCATATGGTGCGAAGCTGAAATCCTGAGGAAATTCATCAAAAAATTTCGGAGCTTGGTTCACAATAGTGTTGGAGATATGATCTGTGGAAGGTACTGCTTTTTCAGGCTCCTGAATTTCATCTCAAAGAGGTGATCGTGAGAAAAGTTCAATAACTCTCTCTATGAAGATTGGATTGGAGTGCCGTCAAAAGTGATCACAAGTACACGGCCTGTAGTTTCTTTGCTATCAATTTCAGAGACAAAGGACAAAACAGTGACACGTGGCAAGTCGTACAAGTTCGCTCTACTGAACCAGTCCAGAATTAGGTCATTGTGGGAGATTGGACACAACTTTGTCTTGGAAAATCCAAATCAGGTCAGACCTGTGGCATTTGAAAGAAGCTTCAGAGGGCTACTACAGGGCTGAATTTCAGATATCGAAGATTTTCAATTATAGAGATAATTCAATTTCAATATCGAGCTCCTCAAAGCTAGTAAAAGGTGTGTATTTTTCCAAATTGCATAAGTCTTGTTTGAAGAATCAATTTGAATTGATTCCAAGGGCATATTTTAGAATTTTTATCAGCATTGGGTTCTATAATGCCTCCAAAAAATAATTCCATACCCATTAATCCCTCAAAAAGCTATACTATGACACATGAAGAGGAAGAGTTGCAGTATGAGATATCAAAATTACGGTACCAAGTGCAACAAGTTTCAATCTTACGAAGAGAAATTGAAGATGAAATAGATGGTTTAAAAGAAAAAATGGAGGCTAAGTTGGATTGTTTTAAGGATCAAATAATAGCAAATATGGATGATAAATTAGTGGAAGATCACATCGAGCATCAACAACAAGTTCTCCAACTCTCAAAGGATAACCCAACTTTGGTGCAGAATCTAATGAAACAACGGGAAGATCAACATCACATCGAAAGAAGTTATGAAGCAGTCATAGAAACAAGAACTCGACAAGTACGATCAATTTCAGAGTATCTCAGCAAGTGGAAGAACTTTCCTGTAGAATATTTCACATGGGAGGATGAAAATTTTATACAGAAGCATCAAGAAATAATCAAGCGTTGAGGACAACACTTGTTTGAAGGAGAGGGGCATGTTAAGTCCCTATATTAATAGTGTAGTCCCTTATTATGTTAGTGTAGCCCCCATTATTGTTATTATTGTACCCTTGTAACCCCCATTTTGTTATTATTGTGCCCTTAAATTATTATTGTTAGGTCGGCTAGGATTACATTGTGGCCCACTAGGATTACATTATGGCCCCATGGACTCCTATATATAGAAAGGAGGTTTGTAAATTGTATCATCCAAGAATTGTGCATTTATGTAATGTATTGGAGGTTGCCCCCTCGAAGTGGCTTATTTCTAAGGCGTTTATATCTCTTTTCTTCTACTTTTGAAGCTGGTTACAAAACATAGATTGAAGCATAATGTACTTTGTCTTTTTATAATAAAGTTTGATTTTCTGGAAAATTTTCTGTTTTGAAAAGTTTAGAAAATTCAAAAGAAAAGCAGAGATAACTGGTTCTTCCAAGTGAATTGCCAATTGTTGTGGCCAACAACAACCCCCCTTCTTATTTAATATTAGTAATAATACTAAATAAGTGGGGACCCTTAGTCTAAAAATCCAAAAAAAAATTATTGGTGTTTGTTTTCATTTTCAATAAAACTTACTATCATGGACTTAAAGAAATTTCTTTGGAAAATCTTGAGCAAAAAAGTAGAATATATGTTGAGCAAAGCAGAATCTTCAAAATTGCGATACCGCGATCCAATGACATCGCACTAAAATTTTTATCGCAAATTGCATATCGCAGAAAACATATTAACGGATATTATTCATATATTATATTTTGCGATATTGCAATTTCGCGATATTGCGATATTGTGATATCACGATTTCATGATGTTACAAGTTGCGATTTGCGAAAGTTGCGATTTGCGATATTGCAATCATGCGAAAGTTGCGATTTTGTGATGATTTGAATTTATGAAAACTACAATTTACGATACTGTGATTTTGCGATATTGCAGATCAAATCGCAGATCGCACTATCGCAGATTCTTGAAGCTCATTGTACGAAGAAAATATTTTCATAAATCGATATCCGTTATGTGCTTTAAATGTCAAATTAATAAATGGATTGTCAATTATTGATGAAAAGGATTTTGTTTTGATTGAAAGGTTGTTTCACATTAAAATAATAGATTTCATACGCCTTCAGCATTTAAAAATATCCCGTCACCTTTCTCATATCATTACTCTCACTTAATTCGTAAAACCGCAGGCGCGAAGAAGTAGAAGACTATACAAAGCAACATTCAGAGCATTATTGGAAAGAAAGAGAAAACTCCTAGTTCTGGAAAGAAAGAGAAAGCTTCGAATTCTGAAAATAAAGAGATGGCTTCCTTATACGCAGACACTGCTTGCAACAAGGAGGCTGGTATCACCACCTGGGAGGGTATGTTCAATTTGCTTGAAGAAAAAAACCCAAGAGTAATGGAGGTTGCGGCTACCGCGGGTTCAAGTAATTCCTCCGAAGCATCTCTTACAGAGCTAGCTTATTCTTTTTTGCACCGGATTGCAGCAAGGCCCAGAATTCTCCCATATACAGACATGATCAAATGGGTGCTGGATACCACTGACATTTCAGATAGACAATTCAGAACTCAAGGTCAAGAGGTCATTGGGTCGTTTACTCCAGAAAATTTGAGGTTTATGTATCATTTGCCAGAGCCCCAGGCAACTTACAACTAACAATTTATGGAGAAATTTTCCAAGGAAAATGCGAATTTGGCAGAATGCACCAAAGAATGGACTAAAAAAGATGAACCATTGAAGAAAGACAAAAACGGTATGTATAGTACTGGTTCACTCACCTCTCCATATTGTTTTACTGCTGTTATGTTATGTAGGATTGTTGGAAAGCCTGATATTAATAAGGTCTTGCCTGAATGGCTTCCGTTATTGAATGCTATTGTTAACGCCACCATTTTGGACTGGGCTAAAATATTGTCTGATAATTTAGCCACTGCTATTTTTAATTACCGGTCTAAACAGACTGTCTCTCAGAGGATTTATCCTCCTTTTCACCTGTCTGCCTATGTTATGGATTCAATTTGCTTTGTTTCTAAGTTCCCTTTAATGGGCTGGCAATGGACAATTCAGGATCCTTTTCCCATTCATGTATATCACAAAGAACTGTGGGAATCAAGATTCGTTCCTCATTTTTAAAAGATTTTCCATGGCATAATGTTGCCTCTGCATAGAAAGTTGTATAATAAGGATGCTCCAAGGTTTTCCCCGGAAGCAGAAGTCGACATTCTCCCTGTCGCAAGATGGTTTGGAGAAGAGATGTTTACCTATGTTAGGGTTTTTGGAAGTTCTGCTTCCCCTCATGTTTTACCCCTGTATGTTCTGGATAAACTTATAGCTTGGGAAATTGCATATCAAACCTGTGGCGAAGGAGGTTTAATAAAAGAATTAAAGGATAAGAAGAAGGCCACCTGGCCACAATTTCCTATTTCTTGCAGAACATTCTCATTATCTGATATTGGTCACGCGTTTAAGGAAGTAAGCAATATTACATGCTTACAATTGTTCAAGTTTTCTAGAAGGCTATTTGATCCATATGGTATTGTCAAGGATTTCACCACTATTGTCAAGGCAAGAGTATTTTCTGGAGAAGAAGATCTTTTTGATGATATGTTTCAAGAAAAATGTTCATTCAAAGATATTTTGAATTTAGCTCAAGCACGGTTCTCCCCAAAAGAATTTCAAGAGTTTAAAGTATACAGAGAAAGAAGATTGACCACTATTCCTTTGGATAATTTACGCTTGGAACCCGCAAGGGAACCAACTCCTAGCATCAGTCTTAGTGGTAGCTCAGATTTAAAAAGGTCTAAGTCGAAGTCTGACAAAGAAGTTTCTGAAAATTCTAAAAAATCTGATCAGGATAAAATTGAAGGCTCAGTTAAGGATATAGCTCAGTCAAAAGAGCTCTCACAATTACAGACTTCAACTACTCCACAGTTGAATCTTCCACCTCTCATTATACAACAACCATCTACTAGCACTCAGTTGGATAAAGAATGGGAAACGTTTAATGAATTGCTTAATGTTGAAGGATAGAATACACAAACCCCTGTACAGACAAAGGGTTTAAGTACGGGAATAAGTGGAAATGTCATAGAAATTGAACATATACCCATCACTCCCTCTTCTGAAATTGTACTTAATATAGAGGACATTCCTCCTTTGGATGTATTATATAGCCCACAGTATAAGGCAGTAGTAAGAAAGCAAAGGAAAAAGAGAAAATTAGAGAGCGCAATCTCTACTGATGCAGAACAATTGGATGTCTTATGGAAAGACCCTACTACAGACCCAACTGATAATCTTACTAACCTATCTCAGATTACAGGAGCTTATGCCTCCGTGAATATTGACAAATCATCTAAGGTAAAGCTGTTATTAAATGAAAAAGAAGATCAGATAAAGGTTCTGCAACAACAATTACAGTAAGCACATGCCAACAGTGAAGCACAGATGAAATTTGAAAAGTTACAGCAAGAGTTTCATCAAATGAAGATTGGGTATCAGAAAGCTTTGCTGATAAAGAGAAACAAATACATATTATCCAAGAGGAGCACAAAGTTGACCCCAAGCTTCCAGAATTTATCTCAGAATCTATTTCTTTGAACAATCAACTACTGCAACAAAAAGATACATTATGCCAGAAGATTTCACAATGGAACTCTTTTTGTCAAGAAAGTGACAAAATCACTAATCATGTTGTAGAATTACGACATGATTATGATTTAATTAATGAAAGAGTTACTAATTATTTGGTATGGAAAAAGACAGAGGAAGGAAAAAGAGTTGGAGCACCACTTATCAATGACAGTCATAAAGAAATACTTTTCAATAATTGGGATGCACAGATCAGAGAAGCAGAAAAAGTAGCAGAGGAGTTAGCTACAGCAGCAAGCCATATTACTGATTGTGTAAATGAAAATTTGCACAAGGCTAATTTGATTTCAGAAACTGTTCCAAGATATTTACCACAAGCACAACAATTAAAAATAGAATGGAAACAAAAGGCAGAAGAAAAAGCAAAATCAATTCAAGGATTGAGAAGATTAAATTGGGATTCTTACTGGACATATCTAGTAAAACCACACAGTCAATGCAGCACTCTTAATTGCATTATTAATTCTGCTGAGAAGATCGTGCCTACACTTTCCGATTCTGTCTTTTCGGGGCAGTTGAAATCTGAAGTTGGCCGGCCACCTCTGCTCAACTCAATGCTGAATGCTTGCGAATTCAAAGACCAAGTTCATAAGTAGTTAGTCAATAGTTTTAATTTTAGATTTAGTTTTTAATTTTACTTTATTTTTCCCTAGAAAAAGGACGGTCATTTAAACCGAATCCTAAATTTTTGTAATAAACTATAATTAGATTTAGTTAGTAGTATTTAAACCCTTCTCATGCATTTAGATAAGGGTCCTGAAATTTGTCAAAAACTTATCCTCAGAACATGCACTTCTGCACCCTCAGAGGAGGTTTTGATGAATGAATGGAACGAGATTTATTGATATATGTGTCTAATATCTGCTACTGATGTTGCATTTCTGTACTCTTAGTAGATGTTGGATTAGGAGGAGATAAATCATTATTGCTTCTAGCTCATGAGTAGAACCAGTTATAAATGGTACTTTTATCTCTTAACTTTTTCTGCTTCTATGTTAAAAGTGATATTTATGTTCAGTTATTTATATATTGATGCTTGAATGCTTCAGTTATCATTTGGCACTTTTGTACGGTGATGACTATTTGTTTATGCTTAATGTATGAATAGCTTATTATGCGATATGTTTTCCACAACTGTTTCATCTAAATTTTTATATGAAATGGTTTATTTTTATTGAATCCTTTTCTTATAACAGTTGAATGATCTTTATTATCGATTGTTATTCGAAATCATTTTAGATCGCATAAATAAGATTTTATCCCGGGTTTAGTTTAGAATTAGATATTTCTGTTTAAATTAGAATACAATTTGCATATGATTAGATTAGAAATAGAATAAAAGCATTTCACTTAGGAACCTTTTTAGATAGGAAATATCTATTCTCAACACACAGATACACATTGGGAAACTGGTCCCATTATCCCCAGTCGGACCCAATACACCAAACGAGAAAGGAAGAGGCGCTAACCAAGGTCGGACCGAGTGGGTATCCCCCTTGTTGTAGACCTAATTGTGTGTTCATCGGGACTTCAACAACTTCCTAAATAAAATTCCCTTATGTGTGAAAGTGATTGTGACAATTGGCGAGTCAACGGGACCAAATCCACAATGCTGTCCGGATGAAATGTACCTCCTAGAAGCACAAGGCATATCTAGTTGGAAGCTACACATTTGAAAAGGGCTTAAACCTTTGAAGTGGTTTAGGGTTTTTCAAAGGCTTTCATCCTATAAAAGAAAGATGAGAGCAACGAGAAGAAAGATTGTTGACCATATTGTCTTGAAAGGCTTTTTCTGTTTAGACACTTCTCATTCTCTAGTTGTTTAGCTGAGAATAGTGATGTTTAGCACTTGGGTGTTCCTGATCGGGAATCCCACCTCTTTCCTTGAGAGGCCTCTTGGAAGAGTCTTGCATTTCTTGTCCACTATCAGGAATTTGGCCAAGCTTCTACTTCCAACTACAACACAGATCCTATTGAGGGTTTGGTTGTCTTTGTAATCTGCAGCAAGTGGAGGCTAGGTCTGTTCATATCTAAGCCATTCTAGTGCCTCTTTTCAGTGGGAAAGCCTTCTATCCCATTGGAAAGAGTGTATTGGATCATTATAGCTCTAGATCCATACCTTGGCATTGGGCCAAATTGTTCATCAAGTCTACAACACAGTTTTTCTTCCAGGACTGCGTTATCTGCAGGAAGAGAGTTGTAGGGAGTTTTGGCAACATTTGAGGAGTGATCTCTAGTGATGAGAATTTGTCTCTCACTGTGGCAGGGAAAATTTTAAGGGTGGATGTTTATCTTAAAGTTTAAAAACTTGGCGAATCTTAGTAGTCCCCAATATGTGAATTGTAAAATTTTTGATGTTATTTTTGTAAAAATATTTAGTTTTGTAATCATTTTATATTAGTATATATAATTTTTTTGCGATTTTTAGGGTAAAATATTATTATACTATAAAATTTGGGAGAATCAATTTTGAAAAAAAAAAGGGAATTGGCAAATCTTTTTTTTGGAAAAAGCATGGAAAATTAGCCCACCTGCGAATATTAGCCCCTAAAATTTTCCTTGCCTTGTGGTGATCCATGGATTTTTGTTCTTATCCATGTCATATTCAGATCTGATCTCAATACTCCTATATAAGCTTCAGTAATTCTGTAGAAATCTGCAGATATGCTGCGTGAGATCTCAGATCTACTCCATATGCTTCATGTTTTGCTGAAAACCCCAAGGGGTATGTAAAATATAGACAATATAGTGTACAGATATGATATAGATCTAATATTTTGTACATAGATCTATTCGAGATCTGAGTTGCAACCTAAATCTGCTGTATGCTCATAAAAATAATGTTGTTAAGTCTTTGCAGTGAAACATATTATTGCAACACCTCTTTTAAAGGGTTTTTCTCATGAAAGCCTTCCATCTTTCTCTTGTACATTGATTGGGACCACATTGTAAATCTGATTTACCATTGTATAAGCTATTTTTGAGCTATCATATTGGTCTCTTACTACTGTTAACTAAAACTGTGTTATTTTCTGGGCAGTGTTCTTTGTATTGCTACAACCCCTTCCATGGGCAATTTCCAAGCCATACTGGGTGTGGGAGATTTGTTTAACCCACCTAGTTTGATTTTTTTATGCTCTCTTCTTGGATTTGGGTCTTAGATTATCATATATAAGGGATCCAAGGGCTAAATTTCAATTTTGTAGTAGCCATTCCTCAAAAATGCGTTTTTCAGGCATGCCTTGCTAGCAGTCCCAATTTTTGGATATTACAGGCTTAGGGTTTGCAAGCTCATATCTTATTTAAGAAAGAGGAAGGAATAAATATTCATCATGTATGTTGATATATGATTTTCTGAATATATGGTATGTTTAGACATATATCTTTCTCTTTTTCTTTAGCTGAGATTGAGTGTTGTTTAGCACAGGGTGTTGCTGATCGGTAATCCAACCTCTTCCATTGAGAAGCTCTTGGAGGAGTATCTTACTACATTTTCCACTATCAGGCTTAAGGCCAAGCTTCATATTTCATTTATAGCATAGATCTTCTTGAGGTTTTGGTTGTTTTGCAGGTTGTAACAATGGAAGGTTGTATTGGCTATTTTATGAGCTAGTTTTTTAGTGGAGGAGGCTTCCTTTCCATTGGGAGGAAATTAAGGAAGGCCCTTGAGAATATTTTCAGATCTTGGCATCATGCCAACTATTTATTTATCCCTCCATTGCAGTTTTCTTCCAGATCTACGTTATTTCTATAGGAGGAGTTGTAGGGAGGATTGGTACACCATTTGGAGAGCTGGTTTTCTAGTGAAAGGGATCTACCTTTCATTTAGAGGATATATTGGAGGAGGCTATTGTATTGATCATATTAGATCATCCACACTTTCTATATTTTTATTTTATAATGGAACTTCAGCCCTAGGGCCTAGATCCCCATCTTGTACATGGTGTTTTGTTGAAAACCCTGAAGGGGTTCTTTAAAGGAGGTTGTATAGTGCTCAGATCTATAATAGATCTATCTTTTGAGGCAGATATCAGCCTTAGATCCATTGTATAATAATTTTCTATATAATTTCTTGTAAAAAAATGCTGTAAGAGTCTTCCATCTTTTATATATAGTAGCATCACCTCATTTTGAGGGATTTTATCCATTGGAGGCTTGTTCTTTCTTGTTATGTATCTTATGGCCCATTATTTATGCACATTTTGCTACTATTAGAACATATGAAAGGTCACCATATTGGCTTCTTGATTTTAAATGATGATTTACACTATCGTTCCAACAGTTTTCACTATATTCCTAATTTTCCCATTTGGGAATATTACAGTGGTGTCAGAGCATAATTTTGGCACGCCCTATTCATCTTGAAAAGATAATATGTCATCTGAAGAAGGAGAGCCTCTTACTGATAGAGAGAAGATGTATCCAAGAAGAATATATCGGAAGTTTGATTATATAAATGACAAAGAAGACAAGGGTAAAACCCCTTTATTTGGAGGAGAAGATTAAGAGGAGTTCCCTAAGATCCTTATTAGAGCCATGCAAGACATTTCTAGAGAGATCAAGGAGATGAGTATGGATAGATACAAGGAATCCCCTAAAATATTTCATCATGGTGAAGGCTCTGGCATGTCTCATCACTAGAGTTATCAACCAGTGTAGCAACAACAAGTTTCCCAACGCTCTACAATTTCTACATTCTTGGCTGTGGGAAATGAAGAGTTTCAAGAGCAAGAATCCCTTGAAGACTATTTTATGAAGTATGAGTCTCAAACTCAAAGATTCAAGGAGAACTTGAGTTTTCAAGGATTTTGTCAAATCAAGGACAATAGAAGACCCAGGCATCATCATAGAAGTGGTGGATTCATTCAGAATCATGATCTACACCACACTATGGGTAGATTTTTCTTATCCAAGTTTGATGGGTCATCCAAGTGCACTTCCAAATCATGGGTAGAGAAGCTTGACATCTACTTCTAGTTGAACAAAGTTTTAGAAATGGAGGCCATTAAGATTGCAGCGCTGCACCTTGAGAGTGAAGCACATGACTGGTGGTTCCATGACTTGTCTACATTGGGTCGTGCCAATGTCACTGCATATTCAAAGTTTGCTAGGAGGCTGGTGGAGAGGTTTGATAGAAGAGATCCTGAAGCACCATTGATGGGGCTTGGAAAGCTTAAACAATCAGGTAATACAAAAGCTTATATTTATGAATTTTTGAGACTTTCTATCATGGTTCCTGATTTATCTGCAACAAGAAGGGTGTTTATGTTCATTGATGGGTTATATGAACCTATTCATGGGTTGGTTAAGTCTACCAAGCCCAATAACCTTCAAGATTCCATTTAAAGGGCTAGATATCTTCAAGATGCCTTGCCAAAATCAAAGGCAACATTTCAGCATAAGCCCTCTTTTCCATCAAATGGAAAAGAAGAAAAGGCTCCTCTTTCAAAATAGAGCCAAAATAAAAAAACCTCTTGATGATGATGTCTGAAGAGATGTGAGGAGGAGGAAGATTTGCTTCACATTCCAAGAGTCTTAGGGACCCATACATAGATGTGCAATAGGAAAGGCACATTACATAGAGGTCTTCTCATATGATGAGGAGGAAGAATAAGATGAACCAACAAGAGGTCAGAGCGCTGACACTGTAGGAGATGAACCAACACCATCAGGAGATGGGAATGGGGCATTTTCTCCAATTGGAGGGGCTCTTGAATCATTGAGATGAGTACCTAAGTACTTGACCTTAAGGGTTCACGGTTCCATCTTAAATCAGAGGGTTTCTGTTTTGGTTGATAGTGGGGCTACCCACAATTTTATTGATGCCCAACTAGTGCAAAGGAGGGCAATACCCACTAATGATTTTTGAGGTATTTGATTTGGGGAACATATACATTGACTGATCACTTCTTTGTGGTTGACATACCTGACACCAATGTGATATTGCGTGTATAATGGTTGATTACTTTGGGGAAAGTCACCACTGATTGGGAGACTTGGCAGATGGAATGGGTGGATAGAAAGAGTGGAAAATCTCAAGTGATTAAAGGCATGCACACATATCCCTCACATACAACTTCCACAGGGAAAATAGAGATGGATTTGCACAATGGAAGAAAGGACCTAACAGTCCCATCTATTATGCTTATAATATTGCTTCATGGGACATTATTATCTTGTGGAAAACCACCTGGGAGGCCACCTGATTCAGATTTGGTGAGAAATATCTCACAACATGATGCTCCAAGCATATATCTAGGAGGGATGGGAGCATTAGAAGGCCATGATATATCGCTGAGAGTCTTGGGTACACTCAAGGAGGAAGGCAACATTCTCCCAACATCATCATTACCCACTTTCATTTCAGATTCTGCACTATGGGAGGAGAAGCATGGAAGGAATGAACTTCCAATATATACCTTAGGAATGGGAGACATCAAGGAGAATATAATCCATATGAAAAATGTTCCTTGTGATAGATCATCAACACTATCACTATGGAAGATTGATCCATATTGGATATCCCAACTGTTGGTGGATTATTCCAAGGATCTTTTCACATGCATGATACTTGATGACAAGCTACATGAAGAGGGATATTCAGCTCAAGAAGGATTCATATACTATCATGGTAGGATATTCTTATCTAGAGCCTCCAAGCTCAAGGAGAGGTTGCTACAAAGGGCTTATGAAGAATCCTTTTTCATCCATACTTATTCCATGAGGTCCTACAACACTGTCATGGAAAGCTACACTTGGGAAGGCTTTGAAGAGGAACTATATCAGCATTTTCAAAGATATATGAACCATGTGGAGTTGGAAGAGAGACATGAATCAATGAAGGAGTTATTTCAGCCACCTCTTTCCTCTTTTGGAATGAGAGGGGATCCACCTATGAGCCACTCCATTTGTATGAGCAGAATTTTTGGTAAAGAACATGCCTATGTAACTAATGTTACATTTGATGGTAATTTGCATTATCTTACCATGTATATGCAATCCATAGCTCCAAGGAGGAGCATTATTACATATAAATTTCATGGCCAACTTTGGGCCATAAACATTTCTGAACATGGCCACTCCCTTGGAGGACAAAGGGAGATTTTTTATCATTGTGGGTGCACTCCAAAGGCACCAAACATATCACACACTTTCAGCCATGGTGAGATGACTTGGGAAACAAGTAAGTGGTGTGGAGACCACTTACCACATCATTATCTAATGCAGTCAGGAGATTTACTATGCTGGTTCCATATGTGGGACTATGACCCTCCTCCATTTGTACAAATTTATGTTTTCCTGTACTTAGTTTTGATCCTTATCTTTGTTGGGGGCATGGTTGGAAGAGAGGCACACTTGTTGGATGTGTCCTGGGGGAAATGAGTTCCCCATTCTTTTTGCATTTCATGCTTCCATGGGAGCATGAGATTTTGTATGGCCACTATGATGGATCACTTGTCTCTTTATAGAGTGAGCCATATGTTTGTTGAGAACATGCCTCTCACATGTATTGGGGAGGAATTCTTCTATGGATTGCCAAGCTGGGGGGTGATCCAATTAATTTGGATGATAGCATGGAGATGGGAATCTTTAATGGATCATGAAAACCCCCATGATTGTCATCACTTCTATCTTGAGGAGGCCATGGATCGGCAAGAAGGTTTCCACAACAACCTTCCATTTCTTCATGATGAGAGCCCTTGGGTTTATTCACCAAAGGCTAACTTGCATATTGAGGGAGGACCATTGGAAGATAGAGCTATTGCAGAAGATTCAGAGGAATGGTGGAGACTAATAGATGAGGAGGCCACAAGAGAAGAAGGGGAAGTTTTTCAGCACCCTTGCAGTTACTTGAGGACAGGCAACATTTGGGAGGGGGAGACTGTAATTTTCCTAAATTAGCTTCAGCTAATAGGAACATTAATTTTTCCTTGTTTATTTTTGATTTCATGATTGATGAATAAATTGTGAAGGACAACATGTAAAAATCTTGAAAACTAAGAATAAATCAATGCCTATGTGAACAAATACATATTTGGGCTATTTAAATAAACTCCTATAGGTGTGAATGGGTCTAAATCACAAGAGTGGGCCATCCTTGACCAAGTCAAACAGTGCAGTCTAGATGCATTGAACCTCTTTGATGGACAACGCAGTTCTAGAAGGAGGATATAATGTGAAAAGAGTTAAGTGATTCAAGGTGGTTTAGGTTTTGGCAAGACTCCTATCTTATAAAAGGAAGAGGAGGGTAGTAAGGAAAGGGTTGTTGAAGATCATTATTTCTGAAGGTCTATCTGCTTAGACATCCCTTGTTGGGACTTCCTGTTCAGGAATCCCACCTCCTTCCTTGAGTAGCTCTTGGAGGATAATTGTGCTCAAATTTTCCACTATCAGGCTTGGGCCAAGCTTCACCTTACATCTACAATGCTGCTCCTGTTGTGGGTTGAGCTATCCATGTGAGTTGCAGCAAGTGGAGGACTAGATTTGCTCAGATCTAGATGATATCAGTGGCTCTTCTCAGTGAGTGTGTCTTTTAACCTCCTGGAAGATTTCATTAGCTTATTGTAATTCAGATCTACATCTTGGCATCATCCGAAATCATTCTCAGAAGCTACAGCATTGTTCCTTTCCCTAAGATAGTGTTATTCGCAGATCTACGACAGTAGGGTGTTTTTCCTGCGTTTTAGAGGAGAGATCTCCGATGTTGGGGTTATTCCTCTCACTGTCGTGATCCATGGGTTGGCCATACAATCCATGTTTGTTTCAGATATTATCTACTATGTAATTGTATTATTCAGAAATTCTGAATCATTCTGCAGATCTGAAGTCTTAGATCTCAGATCTACTTCTGGTGCTTCATGTTTTGAGCAAAACCCAAAAGGGAATGTATAGATCAACCTTTCTTGTACATGGATCTGTATTGGATCTAAGTTTTTATGTATAGATCTGATATAGATTTGAAGAATTAATAAATTTCTTCTTCAGCCCTAGAAATAACGTTGTCATGGTTCTGCAGTCTTTTCTCATGTGTTGCAGCACTTATTTTGGGGACTTCCTTTATGAAAAGATATATTTTTCTTAGTCTAAATCATTTGAATCTTATTATAAGTTTCCATACTAATGTTCATGCATAAATTCAGCTAATCCCTTCATAAAATTACGCCGTAGAAGCTTTAGTAATTTCTTCATACTCCAAGTCATGGGAAATCAGGGTTTTCTAGCCTAGTTAGGAATGGAGGAACTGTTTAACATAGCAAAACGCATTTTTGTTTGCTGAAATTTTGCATGGAGGTTCCATATAGACTAAGATAACATATCAAATATCCATTTCCCTTATTTTTACTAAATCTCTGAATACACTCATTTTAGGGCCAAAATCATCACTTTTCCCCAAATTTTTGCCCATAAAATGCTATATAAAGTTGTTGCTGTTGTATTTATTAAAGGATATGCATTATAACATCTGTTATGAGATTTTGTTACACTGCATAACCAATATTTTTGTCAAATATTTCTTAATTTACATATTTGGAATATTACACTTTTCTATGAGTTGCCATGTTGGGAGGTGACTCATTTTGTGTGGATGATAGCTTGGGGGTGGAGATTTCACATGGGAATGATATTTCCCAATGCATTTCATATTTTATGCCTTGAGAGGACCTCTAGACAAAACCTAGTTGCCTCCTTGAGTATTTTAAGTTTTCATGATGATAGCTATTTGGGATGGTCACCAAAAGCTAGCTTGCATGCTTGGAAGGGGCAATATGGAGATTTATTGATGAGACAACATCTTATTCCTTGGAGGATTTTATCACATGTGGATGCTATAGGAGGAGGAGAGGAGACTCTTCAGTTCTATCCTTGCAGTTGCTTGAAGACAAGAAACATTTGGGAGGGGAGGACAGTGATATTCCTAAATTAGCATGCAGCTAATAGGAATATTAGTTTTTTATTGTAATACCTAGTGGATGAATAAATGGGTAAGGAGGCCCATACATATCTAAAAAAGGAATAAAATCCCTCATGATGTGAAAAGGGATTATAATAATAGCTGGATTTTGCACCCTCATGTGTGAAGAGGGGAAAATGCATGTGGACAAGGTCAAGTTTGACCAAGTCAACAACGTTGGTATGCATGGAGGAGATCATCAATGGGGACAATGCAGTGATAGTGGGAGGAAGATTCCTTGATGGTGGAAACCATAATGAGTGGGACCCAAGCTAGGAAGGCCCACACTTGTTTATAAGGAGGGCAAGGCAGCCATAGTGAGGCATGTTATGGATTACTGATTTTGTGGTCTACATGACTATTGCGCATTCTTCAGCTGTTTAGTTGAGATTGTTGTGCTGCTTAGCACTGGGTGTTCCCAAGCGGGAATTCCATCTTCTTTCTTGGGAGGCCTATTGGGGGAGCATTGTAGTTTATTTTTCCACACTCAGGCTTAAGGCCAAGCTTCAACCTTTAGTTATAGCATTATTTCTGCATAGTATAGCGTTGTGTTGCAGGGTGTTGCAGTGGAGGGTTGAGAAACCCACTTCTGCAGCTATTTTTTTAGAGGAGGAAGCATTATTCTCTTTGGGATATCAGTGAGGAAGACCTTGGAGCAGATTTCACATCTTAGCATTTGGCCAACGTATTTCCCATCTCCTACAGCGTAGTATCCCTCTTTGACTGCGCTATTTTAGTGAGCATGTGTAGTGAGGGGTTGCAGTGTTTGACTGGAGGGTGAGATCTTCAGTGATTGGATCAGCCTTTCACTTGAAAGATCTATTGGAGGAGATCCATTTCTCTTATGTCTCATCTACAACCATCTCCATCCATTTCTTGATTTGTAGCTTCTATTCAATCCTAGGGCTGCATTCTAGAATTTTTGTACTTTTTCATATTTGAAGAAATCCTTCCCGGGTTGTCTTGAAAATGTATTTGGGAGCTTATATCTTCACTCCCAACATTGTATGAGCCTTATATTTGTAGATATATATTATTGTACATTTCCAGTAGCATTGTACCATCTATGACTGCGTTGTACTTGTTCATGAGCATTTTGCAATGTAGCAGCATTCCATATTTGGCATATGTATTCATGGGAGGTTTGTTTGCCTTGATCATTTGAGTTGTGCCTGCTTATATTGTACTTATTTGCTGCTGATTTACATAATAAAATGGCTCCATGGTTTTCATACATTATGGTGTAATGTTATTAATTTCTATTTCAAGTTTTATGTCTTGTATTGTTGCATTCCCCATTTGGGAATATTACATCCATTGACTTGGATCACTGGCCTATCAGTGTGGATATATCCTTGTCTATCCCCCACAGAGACGTCTGTTCTAGTTCGAGAGTTTTTAGTTGCGACATTTGGGATTCGTGGATCAATTAGCTTTGTGGTGGACAACCCTAGGTACACCACTTGGTAACAAAACATAATATTTCTAAAATAAGCTGCAAGGCCTAAAAGACCATATCAAAGCATGGAACCAGGAAACTTTCAAGGATATTCTTCAGGAAAGATTAAGTTGGAAGCCAACCTGGAAGAAGTATAACAACGAATTATATAAGGTGGCTACATAGAAGAGTTGGCCAAAAAATTTGATCTCTTGATCAAGGACCTCGATCAATGGAAGCAACAAGAGGAAATACTGTGGCGACAGAAATGCAGAATTCAATGGTTGAAAGAAGGGGAACGAAACACAAAATTATTCCACCAATCCATGATCCAACATCATCAAACTAATAGAATCATCCACTTGTAGGAATCTGACAGCTCCCGCCTATACTGCCACAAATACATTGTGATGGAACTACAAGCATTCTTCTCTTCCTTGCTATAGGATGAAGGCTATGACGGATCGAAGGCTATTTGTAAGGTTACCCAGAATATCCCCTCTTTGATCTTGCAAAACCAAAATGAAGCTCTTCTAAGCCCAATCTCCCTTTCGGAAGTAGAGGAAGTCATAAGGGCCCTGCCTTCAAATAAGGCCCTGAGGCCGAATGGCTTTACTGCAGAATTGCTCAAGGCTGGATGGTCCTTCCTTAGTCATGACATATGGGATTCGGTGGAGGATTCATGAAATATTAGACATGTATGGTCCAGCCTTAATGCCACCTTCATTTCCCTCATCCAAAATCAAAGGAGGCAACAAGATAGGGGGACTTCAGGCCTATATCCCTTTGTAATGTGATATATAAGATACTTTCCACCATCATGGTCTGCAAGATCAATACACTTCTTCACCACATAATTAGTCATGAGAAGTCAGGGTTTGTGGAGGGACGTCAAATATTGGATGGAATTGTCTCCGCGCATGAGACCATCCACTCTATAAAAACACATAAGCTTCACAGATTTTTGTTCAAACTAGATCTCTCAAAAGCATACGATCGCCTCAGTTAGGATTACCTTCTAAAAAACTTGTGGGCATTGGGTTTTGTAGTTGAATGGATTCAATGGATTAAATTCATGATCTCCACTCCGTTTTTCTCCATTCTCATAAATGGCACACCATGATAAAATTTCCGGTCCTCGAGGGGTATTCATCAAGGTGACCCACTCTCCCCCTTCCTGTTTATTATTGATGCTAAAGGGTTGGGACACTTGCTTAAGGCCGCTAAACAATATAATTAGATAACATGGATTAATCTACCGGGATAAAACATTGACATGACTCACCAGTAGTTCGTGGACGATAACCTCCTCTTCGGTGCTGCGACTCTGAAAGAAGCCTCCCATCTCAACATAATCTTGGGGGACTTCCAAGAAGCCTCAGCTATGCTCCTCAAAAAGCTTAAGTCTGATATATGTTTCTTCAACACTCCCCGCCCAGTTCAAGCCTACCTAGCCAGAACCCTGCATTTCAATATTGTCTCTCTCCTATCCAAGTACCTGGGAGTTCCGCTTGTATTCAATCCTCTGCACATTGCCCCCTAGAAAGGCCTCTGTGCAAAACTGTCTAGTAAGCTCTCTAACTAGACTTTTCGAGTCCTTAATCTTCCAAAATGGGCCACCCTCCTCAAATTTGTCATGCAAGCAATGCCCCTCTACCAGCTGTCTGCCCTTCCGGCCCCGAACCAAATTTATTCGGAACTCATTGCCTTATTTTAGTGATTCATCTGGGGAGGTGCTATGGATGATATAAAGTGACCTCTAGTGGCCTGTCATATTGTCATAAGTTTTTTCTCCCAAAACTGATGGGGGGTTCGAGCTTGAGGGACCCATATTTTGTTAATACAACTCTAGTGGCATTAATGGTTGAAAGGGGGACCAGAAATATGGAAGAATATTTGGTCTCACAAGTATGGCCAAGGGAAAAATCAACGTGAAATCCCTCACACACCCCTCAATATTCAAGGGTCTGCCATTTGAAACCTCACCAACAAAATAGCAACCGTATTCGCACACACATCTTCAAGGAGGTGCATGATGGGTCAAATGGACACTTTTGGGAGGACTCTTGGCAACAATCCCCCCCCGACTTTCTCAGGACCATTCTTTACTGGATCTCATGCCCCTATTCCATTCCTACAGAGCCATGACAATAAAATATTATTGGTGCAACCAACCAGACAAGCATGGTTGGCGCCAATGGAAAACTGTATAATATTTTCCTATAAGCCTACCCCACCAAAGGTCAAATCATCTTGCCCACTATCTCGCCCAACATAAAATCCATGCCTACCAAAGGCTGAACAAATTAATATGGGACGTCTTGTCCACTGAGGTATTTTCAGTGAAGGAAGCTTATCTCCTTCATGTGGCAGTCCTGTTCATTCCCAACACTGAGGTCTGGAAGAGAATATGGACCACTCATATCCTACTGAAAGTAGCCCACTTCCTCTGGTTAGTAGTTTTAAAACATATCCTGGCATGGCGTCGTCTCCTTAAAAGGGGCTTCATCGGGTCATCCATGTGCTTCCTTTGTCGGTAGTCTGAAGAAATTGAACATCAAATATTCATGGAATTCCCCTTAACCCAACAGGTTTGGTGGCAAGCCTTTGATATTTTTTGCCTCGTTGGTGATGCCCCTTCTACCACCAGAGCCTTGCTGAATATTGGACAATCCACGGATTCTCCAACCCAATTGTCTCCAGAGCATGGTGGCTCCTCCCTAGTCTCCTACCCTGGAACACTTGGAAGGGGATAAATCATGCTATCTTTTAGAATCAAGCCCCTTTCTCCCCTCTCATCTAGTCTTTGACCCTCTCCAACATTAGGGAATCCATTCTTGCAGACCCCTGGGACCTTGCGGACTAGGATGTGGGTCCATCCGATCTATCCATCCTACATATTTTGAATCTCTCCTCCAACATGGTCCACCCTCGCTTGACTCAGGGACGGCCCCCCCCACCACCATCTTCCTTCTTCGTTCCTCCTCTGGGCCATCTTCAAATCAATTTCGATGGAGCCTCCAAGGATAACCCCGACCAGGCGGGATATGGTGGCATCCTCCACAATGCCAAATAAACACCCCAGGCAGCATACGCAGGCTCCATCGGCATGTCAACAATTAATGTTGTAGAACTAACTGGGCTGGAAGTTGGACCGACTTTGGAAATAGACCTAAGTTATAAGCATCTACGCATAGTTGGGGTCTCCTGATTGATTCTAGAAATGACCCAAAAAATCATTAAAAACTCATACCCTCATAAAATAGCAATGCAAAACTTCTCGCATCAAAGGTCTCATCAGGAAAATTCAATATACCACTATGAGCCATGTGCTCCATTCAGGTAAGAAGGTGGCAGATTGGCTAGCCAACACAGGCATGAACAAGCCAAATCATGAATTTTGTGGAACTTGGAATGAACGACTCTCAAAATCAGACTTGGACCCTAGCAGAGGCCGAGATCTACAAAGTCTCATGGATGAAGACCTTCAAATCCCTGTTGGGGGTGTCCAATCACTAGGACAAGTGGGAGGTGGGCAGTTAAGGCATGCCTGCTCCCAAACCACACCTTCGATGTTGGCTTGAGTGGTCCTGACCCAAGTTCTGTGTGTAAGGTTTGCCAACAAACCCCTATACTACTCGCCCTTTCAGCAGTGACTTGCTTGCGCAGGTCAAAGTCTCACCCGAAGTAGTATGGGTGGGTGCTGGAACCAAGTTCCTGCACCCTCACAAAGGATAGGTAAGACAAGAAGAGCTGCGGTTGGTCCTGCGATACCCAGATCACCTTATACTGCACATGTCCAAGAGGGTTTCTATTTGCATCCACGTGCACTAGATCTATTATTATATATGCTTCTATAATAGTAATCCGGTAGCACATAAACAGAACAAAATAGATCAAAGTACAGAGACACACTTACATAGAGCTTTGTAGCTTAAAAACAGAAATGCACAGCACAGTAATTACCAATAATTCATACACAGATTACTCACAGATTCAGTACTTTATCAACCTTTCTCATTCATTCATTCATCAATTATCCCTTACAATTCCAACTTATTTATATGTCTCATATGGCAGTGCTTATAGGTGGAATTGGATCTCGCACTTTATAGCCAACGAGGGTTGTTCCCCAAAACCCAAATAGATAGCTTAACCAAAAATTTGCATCAATAGCTCATCATTCTTGTTCTTTACAATACAAAATGCTCGGCTATTTATATGATATAGCCCTAGACTTTCCTATAGGTCCTCAAAACATGGTTTTGGACACAGTTTACCACTTTTACCCATTACAAATACATTCGAAATGACTGCCCCAAAAACCCCTCCGCTACATTAAATCTAATAAAAAATGTCCAAAAATATCCCAAATGGACCGATTTAACGGCTTGTTAGGAGACCCCTATTCCAACAATCCCCCAACATAATCTTGTGACTCGTGTCGAGTCACTATGGTGGTGCAGCTTCTATTTGCGCACACAAGGTATCAAGAGCGCAGGTGGCGGAGGAAGCTTCTTGACTTTGAGCCATAGCTTGTTGTGTAATGTTGACAAACGTGAGAGCGGAGACCATCTAGAGCCACGAGAACCCGATCTAGCACCTAGTGGAGGTTCGTAATGGTGGACTACGGCATCTTGGCGGGTTGTAAGGTGCTATCGGCCCATGGTTTCAACCATTTTCAGATGAAATGCTTGGTGCGGCGAAGGTTCTCAATCGTGTCCATGATGGTTGGGCATTGTGCCGGAGACGTCGAGAGGTGCGGAAGCTACGAGTTGATTAAGAGAGCGTCTTCTGTTGTAATTCCTTTTGGATATCTTTGAAGCGATAAGTGGTGTTGAATGTCCATGATTCTGTCTGTTGTCTCGATCAAACTGTGTGCCACAGTGGGGTTTGTGATTGAACAATATACCATATATTGATCACTAATTCAATCTGTTGGGCCCGTACTTCTAAAGGTGGGTGGACTTTTGTTTTGGGCACGGTGGCGAACCTCTTGTAATACTTGAGTGTATAGTCCTGTGGCTCGGTGCGATATAGTTGTGCAGAGATCAATTTGGATATCCCTAATTAGGTGAATCATGACCTGTGAACTAGGGCAACGCGAGGTGAACACACATTGCTTCTATTGGGTGATAATATGGGTTGCGGAGGAAGTCGCAGCATGTCCCTATACCTTAGCATTCCTTTGTGGTGTAGCTCCAGTTATGACCAGACTGTGAAGAAACGGCCAGGAGACTGCAGTCGTGATGCACTCTCTTCTACTATATTCTCCCAGGCCCTTTGGTTAGGTCCCGCGGTCATCCCTAGGGTGTGAAGGTCAGTTATTTATTGTTTGCAGTGATGGCACCTCTCTGTGCATGGGTCCCAGGTAATTATTTATGCAGGTGGCCATCTGTCAATTAGTTGGTCACTCTCATCAGTCCCAGAGCCTTGCAACATGATGTCTACAGTCGCTGAGTAGCTTGGAAATGAATCAGTCAGGGGATTATGATCCTCCATGGTAATAAGAGGACGGGCACTCCAGAGAATGTCGAGGAGCGCAGAAAACTAGTAAGCCAATAGCAGGAGCATACTGTAGACCCAATAAATAGCTCGTTGCAAAGTTATTCTGTCAACCACGCATCGTTCAGAGCGCTATGATGGTGAAGTGGATTGTATGGGAAACTTACCATCAACAATTCGGATCCATCTTACCATAAATGGCTGTATTGATGGCTTGCCGTCTAATTTGTAACTGTAAGGTTCCTTTCTTGTCAACACGGGGTGGACTGATGATCATTATTCATACTTGGAGACTTTTCCATGGGACGTCAGACCTCGGATGACATCTACGTGTCATTCGCATACCATGAATTAAGGTTCATGCTAGGTGTTTTATGATGAGGGTCAGGTACCAGATATGTATGGAGGTCATAAATCTTCTTGAGCCATGTCCATCACTCTCAATCGGATCGTACCTATACGATAAGGCTACGTCATACATCCTAGCACCAGTTTTTACTTGAATTGAGCGCAAATTCTCCCAATTGCACGTGGGTTCGGGTGGGTCCATAATCAAATGCATACTTAGGGCAGCGGTAGCCAGGAAAGCTAAGGTAGGAAAGGTTCACTCGCACCCTTGAATGTTGTATGTCATCCAACATCTGCATAGGATGACTAACCGTGGAGCCCACCTAACAACTGGGTTCCCTGAGTGTAGTATCACCCCATTCCCCTTCTTCCCTTTAGTGGAGAACATCGGCCTTTGCACAGGTGCACTGTGTAGTGTTAGTGGCAGTGCTAGCTCCGTGGAATTCTTATGTTCAACACTCTTCATACTATCACCTGTGTCATTATGGCAAGGCAGGTCTCTTTCCGTGGTAGATATGCGATGGACATTCCTGGTGGTCTGAAGACATCGTAGCGCTAAAACCTCATGTAACCATCCTTGCCAATTCTCTAGATCCTCATCAGAGTCAGAAAAAAATTCACTGTCCTTTTCCCAGCAGAGCACCCCTTCATCCGTGGGGTTAACCCGATCTTCATCCTATGCAGTCAATTTATAAATGTGATCTAATTCCTCCTTCTCATAGGCTGGCTCTGTATACCACGCACCTTCTGCTGGATCTAGTAGCACTATGACACACATACCTTTGTTTTCAAACACCATGTTGTGCTTCTTGAGATTGATGACACCTCCCATGTCTATTGCCCAGTCGAGTCTGAGGAGCGTAGGATAGGGGTCCGCGTCTTCCACAATTTCTATTACTTCAAAATTAGTTAGGACCCTTACCCCTGCGATGTCAACCATAAATTTTGGCAACCTACCCAGAAGGATGATCTTCTGTTGATTTTCCATTCCTAGTTGGATGGTGGACCATTCCAATTTAGGCTCTCCCATTTGTTGCCATGTTTGATTTGGTAATATGTTTGCATATGACCCAAGATATAAGATAACCTGATCTATCTCATAGTCACCAATCTACGCAGTTAATTGCATCTCTCTTCCAGTGCGTTTCTTATAGCTATATAATTTGTGTACATCCTTGGTCTCAGGGATCAAATTCGGCTGAGCTGCACAGGTATTCAGTAGTTCTTGGAGATTTCCAACTGCCTGTGGGTTTTTTAGCAGCTTCAAACATGATTTTAAAAAGGGCTCCACTCCTTCCTCTATCTGAAGTTGTGTTGGCAGCTCCGCGGGGGCGGCTAGCAGTGCTTGTTCCTTGAAGTGTAATATTTCCTGAGAGGCAAGCCCCTCTTTCACTCCCTAGGTGTTCAGCCCACTCCATTCCATAAATTTTACGCTTGGATCCGTCTTCCTCAACTCGGTTTTAACTCTTTGTACGTTCTGTGTAGGGGTGGGCTACTTTTCCTGCATCTTGGCTATCAAAATTGGGTAGTCCTCCACCTCATGGTCTAGTTTCCTACAATATTTTCATGATGGCATGGTGGGATTTGGAAATTCTCTGGAAAAGTGCCCTATCTCTCCATAGTTATAACAGATTAGCTTCCCACATCCTTATCCTACGCTTCCTCCCCGACCTCCTCTGCCTCTGGCTGGCGATTCTCCAAAGTGCGCAGAAATTCTCGGCGACGCAGGGTCCAATTGTACCCTATATAAGTTCCCACAATCCATCATTAAGTCATAAGTACGACAGTTCTATTCATCATGTCCCACTGATAAAAAAAAACTACACCATTGTTGCTTCAGCTCTGGGATGTACGCACCTAGCCGAGGGCAATGGTTCGTATCATGTAGTCCAGCCACCTGACAATCGTCACACCATAGCGCATGTCCGCTTGAACCTGGTCATAACCTGACGGTTTCCCTACTTTCCCCTAGGCATATCAGACTAGGTCCTCCCACTTGCATGTAATCCGTTAGTAGGGGGCATTGATCCTTTGTATGACTAGATAAAAGACATCATATGCACCAAAGATCTGCGCAACTGTCCTTTCCTCGATCCTGTCGCAGGTTCTGTATTTCCATATGCATAGCTCCAAGCTGTTCCTGAATTTGTTGTACCCCTACTGACGTATCCTCTCAAGGGGAAAATTATAGTTTCATAGTGACTTCCATAGCTTTCTCCAGCGACTCAAAAGCGTGATGACTCATCAGTGTGCGCAGGTGAGGTAACAACATAGCGATGAACCATTCTGTATGTTTTCTATCATCATACTCGAATCCTTCTTCCCTGATTGCCTTCTTCAATCACTGATTAGCTTCCCATACTGAATCAGACGCACCTTGTTGAAAGTCCTTTACTTCTGCTACCAGCTAGGAATAAGACTTCGACTTTTGGAATTGTTACTTCAGAGCATCCTTGATATCCTAAATGGATGCACTCCCATTTTGGGTAATGTATCGCATATACCAGTCCAGGGCCCTATCCTCGAATTATAATGACAGCTGCGCCCTCTTTTCCGTATCAGTTGCCACATTCTATGTAGTCCAAACGGAGTCTGCAATGAACCAAAACCGGTCCATATCCTCATCCCCTACCCCCTTAAAGGTAGGTAGTTTTAGGTGCGCAACCATATCACTATCTAGGGGAGGTGGGGGTATAGGTGAATCCTTACCTTTGTGTTGCCTAGGGGGAGATGTAGCTGGGGAATCTTGCACAGCCGGTTCTTTTAATAGATTATAGATGGATATCCCTCCGTCAAGTTTGGTCTGATAGTATTTTCCATTGCACATTGTGCTCTCGTCTAGATCCGAGGTCATTTAGTCAGTCTGACTACATAGAATGCTCTTTTCGCACAGCAATACCTTAATAAAAAATGGTAATGTCCTCAGAAATTTTCCCCAGAACCCTTTAAAGAATCAACATTCAGCCTCGAAGTATGAGACAAACTGATCAATGGAAAATTCCCTCACAAATCCTCCCAACACACTATCCACCTAGTGATCTATCGTGCGTGTGATAGTATTATCAGTCTGTTCCAACTATCAGATCAGCTCTGGGGTCCACTGAGTGACTCGTTCATCACTCCAGTACTTCTGGAATTCTACAAACCTGGCCAACCACTCCTGGAGCTCGATCGCAAATGTTACAAAGAATATTTCGTAGCTCTCCGTGAGGATGTACCTATTCTTCCACCTCTCTGCTGTTAACTTCTCGCTGTGATTCTCTTTTACTGCGAATTCCTGGATCTGTCTTTCAAACCTGTCTTCGATCTCCTTTCTCTCAGACTTCTTCCAGTCCCAACAATGGAACCATTTGTTGGCTTTAGGGGTCCTGACCCAGGTTCGGTGTGCCAGGTTTTCCAACAAACCCCTATAATACTGGCCCTTTTGATAGTGACCTGCTTGCGGAGGTCAAAGTCTCACCTGAAGTAGTATGGTTGGGTGTTGGAACTAGGTTTCCGCACCTTGAGAAAGGATAGGTAAGACAAGCAGAGCTGTGGTTGGTCCTGCGATACCCAGATCGCCTTATACTACACACGTCCAAGAGGGTTTCTATTCGCATCCACGTGCACTAGATCTATAATTATATATGCTTCTATAACAATAATCTGGCAGCAAATAAACAGAACAAAATAGATCGAAGTACAGAGACACACTTACACAGGGCTTCGCAGCTAACCACAGAATTACATATCACAGTAATTACCAATAATTCATGCACATATTACTCATAGATTCAATAATTCATCAATCCTTTTCATTTATTCATTCATCAATTATTTCTTACAACTCCCTTCCCAACCTGTGTACACAGTAGTAGGGTCTGCACATAGCTGGACTTGGATCTCCGAGCACACAGCTAGCAGGAGTTTGTTCCCCAAAACCCAAACAGATAGCTTAACCAACAATTCACTTCAATAGCTTATCATTCTTGTTCTTAATAATACAAAATGGTATGCTATTTATAACAATCTAG
Source organism: Pinus albicaulis (assembly GCA_034641835.2). Lineage (NCBI taxonomy): Eukaryota > Viridiplantae > Streptophyta > Pinopsida > Pinales > Pinaceae > Pinus > Pinus albicaulis. The sequence continues at coordinate 344,688,872 of CM076569.1, read as the reverse complement.
CCTAGACTTTCCTATGGTCCTAAAACTGTGGTTTTGGACCCCTGGTTTACCCTTTTACGCATTACAAATACATTGGGGGCTTTGAGCTGCCCCAAAACCCATCTACTAGATTAAATCTAATAAAAAAATTCCGAAAATATCCAAAATGGATCAGTTTTGCAACTTGTTAGGAGACCCCGTTCCAACATCCGCTGACTCACAACCCTCCCATGCATGAGTGGTAAAGAGCCTCGGGGTAGGCATTCATATGGCATGTCAGTTTATTTCTTAAGCGCGGGATGGATGTCATCTAGAGAATTTGGTTTATGCAGACGATGGTGAAGGTTGATGTTGTGGTCTGTGCATAAGAGCATCTGCTGGCCCTCAATGTAATATTCTTAAATTAGCATGAAGCTAATAGGAATATTAATTTTTCTTTTAAAATCTAGTTAGATGAATAAATGGGAAAGGAGGCTCATAAGTTTCTTAAGTAGGAATAAAATCCCTCATAATGTGAAAATGGATCATGTTAATAACCAAATCAAGCATTCACATGTGTGAACAGGGCCTAAAATGTGTGGACAAAGTCAAGTATGACCAAGTCAACAACATTATGAGGAGTGGATCCTAAATAAAGACAACTCAATGTAAATGGAGATCAATTTATCTAGTCAAAATGAAGACACCTTGAGTGTGAAAGGAGACAAGGCATGAAGATACAGTCAAGGTTGATCCAGTCAAGATTGACGAAATCAAACAATGCTTTAAATATATGAGAAATACTAGTGGAGATAGCATAATTTTGGAGGAGGAGCCTTTGCATGGAAGCAACCTCATAATTGGGTGGGACCCTTGGTGAGGAAGCCCATCAACTATATAATGGAGGGGATGGAAACCATATGGAGGATTATTGAAGATTATATTTTTTATATGTCTTTTTAGACTTCTCTGCATCCTTTGGATATTTAGCTAAAGTTGTTGCATTGTTTAGTGCAAGGGTTTTCAAATGCAGGAATTCCTCACTTCTTCTTGGAGAACTTGTTTAAGGGATCTAAGAGAAGCGTCATGTGCTATATTTTCCACTATCTGGTGCTATTCCAAGCAGTTACCTTCAGCAATAGTGTAGTCCTTTTCAGAAACTGCGTTATTTCTTAAGGTATTGCAGTGGAGGGGTTTAACCCCTTGTATTTTGAGTTAGTTTCCCTGAAGGAGGTTCATTCTACTTCCCGAAAAGCTAGTAGGAGAGTCTACTTCCATTTCTTTGCATGCCCAGCCATATTTATGTAGTTCTTCAGCCATACAACATGATTCATCCATATATCTACAACAAGAAATTTCATGTACATCATTTTTGTCAAGAAACCTCTCGTAGGTCATCTTGGATCTATGTATAAAAGAGACTAGATGTCTGTTTTTGAGCTTATTTGATTAATACATGAGAAGATATATTTTGTCTCGATATTTATGAGTATAAACCCTCAAATAACTGTGATGTATCTCTCTACATTAATTTCTTGTTGTAGTAGTCTTGGGGTTTTGGTGTTTTTTGGCTGTTTTGAGCATGGGAGGCCTGTTTAACTAGGAAAAAATTATTTGTTTCTGATATCCTCTTATATATAAGTGTAATAATGTCAGATCTAATGGATTCATAGGCTGAATTTTTCTGTTTAAACTTATATTTCTAAAAAATGCATTTTTTCAAGAATGTATTGATGAATCTTCCCTTTTAGGATAATACAGTGGTATCAGAGCTCTAATATTGGCTCAACCTGTGTTCTTCAACTATTATGGAGTATTCTCATGGGAAGGAGAAGATCTACGAGAGATATCAAAGCAAACCCTTATTTTCTAGAGGAAAGAGGTTCTCAAAACTTCTCTTTCAAACTCTACAGGGTAGAAGAAAAGACATCAAAGAAATGAGGAAAGAAAGACATGGAAGTCCCTCAAAAAGATCTACAAGATCTATACATGAGGAGAGCTCTAATTCCTCATCTTATGGTTGTGAGCATTCAGCCACTTCATCATATTTACAACGCTCTATCAACCACTTGTTCATGACAAAGAAAAAGAGGAAAGGAGATGTGCCAGAGAAGGAGACTCTTGGTGATTATTTGCAGGAGTATGAAGCTCAAACTAAGGGGTTAAAAGATCACTTGAACTTCCAAGGGTTTTGAAAAATCAAGGAGGAAAGAAGCACAAGGAGCAAGCAGCATGGTCTGGGTAGATTATTTCTATCTACTTTTGATGGATCTCCTAAATATCTAGCTAGGGCTTGGGTGGAGGAGCTAGAAAACAATGTGCAACAACATAAAGTTTCAGAAAAGGAAGCCATAAAAGTAGAAACACTGCTTCTTGAGGGTAAGGCTTATTCTTGGTGGTTGTTTGAATCTTTTTCCTTAAATAATGAAAATACATCTACTGATGCAAATTTCATTACAAGAATAGTGGAAAGGTTTGATGAAAAATATTATGAAACACTTTCTATGGAGACTATAAAACCATATCAAACAAAACCTTTGCATGAGTTGGGAGGATCTATAAATCCAAATCCATTTCAGCATACCATTGAAGGGATGATCACTTGTATACCTTACCAAGGGCAAAGTCCCCATTACATGAAGAGCTTTCTTCTCAAGAGGAAGACAGAGAGATTCCTCCTTCAAAAGAAGACCAAGATCTAAGGTCTCTTATTGATGATGAGGCATTCTCAACTATTGAAGAGGAGGAAGAGAAGACTGAAGATAACATCACAGTCATGACAAGAGAAGATCTATTACCTCATGAAGAGTAAGATGGAGCACTTGCTCGAAGGAGAGAAACTCTTGCACTCTTGCAAGGAGTTCCAAAGAATCTCACATATGGAGATTGTGGCACAATCCATGTGTAGCATGTGCCATCATTATCAAATGGTGAGATCTTGAAGATAGAAGAAGATAAAGGGGAGGGCAAGCATCACATGATGAGAATAGTACACCCCTCTTTGTTTCATAAGATTTATACACAAAGAAGGCAAGAGGATTTATGCAAGGAAGGAAAGGACAAGTCTGTCCACACACATACACATCCTGTTCTATGCCTTGATATATCTTTGTATGGAGGCACTCCACTAGGGAGACCTCCTGATTGGAGGAAAAATAAAGTGTTCTCTCAACTATGGGCAGCATTTACATACTTGGCTAAGGAAGGAGCCTTTGGAGAATCTAGCACAGTGCAAAGAATCTTTCATGGATTCAAAAGAGAGATAAGCAATTTTCTGAAATGGACATTGCTATCTCTCACTTAGATATTTGCGCTAAAAAAGGAGAATTCAGAAATCTATGATGGAATGGACATGATGTCACACGGTGACTTCATATCTTTGGGGCAGCCAATGATATTATCACTCACAAAAGAGATTTCTAAACATGACAAGAGGATATCAACACTCTTGCATGCATGGGCCAAATTGAGGAAGTTTTGGAAGGAAAAAACTTTTCAAGGAGAGGTTGACTTACATCTACATCAATCTTGTCTTGAGCAAGATCAGTTGCAAGAGAGGCAGCAAAAGAAATTTTATAGAACTCCAACATGTGACTTTGGCATCAAGTATGACAAAGAAGAGAGCCATGTTATGATAGGGGTTGCATTTCAAATTTCTACAACGTTGTCATTGTTGGGGAGTGGCCTAGATCCTTATTGGGAATCCCAACTCTTGATGGAATATTCTGAGGACCTCTTCACATGTAAGGTTCTTGATGGGAAAGTGATGGATGGGAGGTATAAGATAGTTGATAGAGTCATATATTCTCATGATCAGATTTATCTCACTAGAGATTCCAATCTCAAGGAGAAACTACTTAATGCGGCCTATGAGATATTGCTTTCTAAACCCACTGGTTTCATTAGAACATGCCATACTATATTAGATGGATTCATGTGGGAAAAATTCAAAGAGGAGATGCACTCTCATATGAGGAACTGCTTGAATCATTTTTTGGTTGAGGAGGAGAAGAGCTCTTGGGAAGAGTTATCATTATGACCTTCTTATTCATTGAGTGTAAGAAGGAGCTCATCCATGAGCTACCTCATTGTTTTAAATCAAGTGTATGGTGAAACTTGTATTTCTAAACATCATAATATATCTACTATATGCTTGTATTTTCTTAACACTCGTGTACATGGATTTTCTCCAAGTGGGGGCACTTTTTCTGATGGGCTTCATGAGCCACTTTGGGCCATGAACAATGGTGATGTTGGTCATTCCTTGGAAGGTTTTGGAGAGATGATGTACTCTTCATGGTGTGATTCACTAACACCAACCATCATGCACCTTCTCCAGGCATGTAAGAAGGATGGGGTGGAAAACAAGTGTTTGGAAAAACACTTTTCATTTTATATTCTAAGGCATTTATGAGTAAAATTGTTTTGGTTGCACATGAGGGACCATTGTCCTTATCCTTTACTATGTATGGCAGCCAGCATGAATCTAATTATGATTCCATATGCTGAAAATGTTCTTATTTCTATTGAGGACATGGTTAGAGGAGAGACACATTGGTTGGATGTGTCCTTGGGGGAAGAAATTTCCCACACTTTTTGCACTACATGTTTCAAGGGGAGCCTGGGAAAAGACATGGCTACCATAGTAGATCACTTGTTTCCTTATGAGGTAGGCCATATGGTTGTTTGGAGCACATGGGACATACCTCTCATGGGCATTTGGGAGGATATTTTCTATGAATTACCAAGCTGGGAGGTGGTTCATTTCATTTGGATGATAGCATGGAGCTGGGAGTCATTCATTGATGATGAAATTCCCCATGTTTGTCATCACTTCTACCTTGAGGAGGCCATTGATCAACAAGAAGGTTTCCACATAGACCTTCCATATTTTCATGATGAGAGCCATTTGGTTTATTCACCAAAGGCCAACTTGTAAACTTGGGAGGAACCACTAGGAGACAGAATTATTGCAGAAAATCTGAAGCAATGGTGGAGATTTTTGGATGAGGAGTTCAGAAAAGGAGGAGGGGAGATTTTTCAACAACCTTGCAGTTTCTTGAGGACAAAAAACATTTGGGAGGGGAGGACTGTAATATTCCTAAATTAGCATGAAGTTAATAGGAATATTAATTTTTCTTTTAAAATCTAGTTAGATGAATAAATGGGCAAGGAGGCTCATAAGTTGCTTAAGTAGCAATAAAATCCCTCATAATGTGAAAAGGGATCATGTTAATAACAAAATCAAGCATCCACATGTGTGAACACGGCCTGAAATTTGTGGCCAAAGTCAAGTATGAGCAAGTCAACAACATTATCAGGAGTGGATCCGAAATAAAGATATCTCAATGTGAATGGAGATCAATCTAGCTAGTCAAAAGGAAGACACCTTGAGTGTGAAAGGAGACAAGGCATGAAGATCTAGTCAAGGTTGATCCAGTCAAGATTGATCCAGTCAATATTGAATACATAAAATAGCACTGTAAATAGATGAGAAATACTAGTGGAGACAGCATAATTTTGGAGGAGGAGCCTTTGCATGGAAGCAACCTCATAATTGGGTGGGACCCTTTGTGAGGAAGCTCATCAACTATATAATGGAGGGGATGGAAACCATATGGAGGATGATTGAAGATTACATTTAGTATATGTTTTTTTAGACTTCTCTGCATCCTTTGGCTATTTAGCTAATTTTTTTGCATTGTTTAGTGCAAGGGTTTTCTCATGCAGGAATTCCTCACTTCTTCTTGGAGAACTTGTTTAAGGGATCTAAGAGAAGCATCATGTGCTACATTTTTCACTATATGGTGCTAGGCCAAGCAGTTGCCTTCAGAAATAGTGTATTCCCTTTCAGAAACTACATTATTTCTTAAGGTATAGCAGTGGAGGGGTTTAACCCCTTGTATTTTAAGCTAGTTTCCCTGAAGGAGGTTCATTCTACTTCCCAAAAAGCTAGTAGGAGAGTCTACTACCATTTCCTTGCATGACCAGCCATATTTATGCAGTTCTTCAGTGATACAATGTGATTCAGCCATAGATCTGCAACAAAAATTTCATGTACATCATTTCTGTCAAGAAGGCTCTCCCGGGTCATCTTGGATCTATGTAAAAGAGACTAGATCTTTGTTTTTCAGCTTATTTGAGTAATACATGAGTATATTTGTTTTGTCTCTATATTTTTTACTATAAACCCACAAATAATTGCATTGTATCTCTCTACAGTAATTTCAGTTTGTAGCAGTCTTGGGTTTCAGTGTTTTTGGGTTGTTTTGAGCATGGGAGGCTTGTTTAACTAGGAAAAAGTTATTTGTTTCTGATATCCTCTTAGTTATAAGTGTAATAATGCTAGATCTAATGGATTCATGGGTTGAATTTTTCTATTTAAACTTATATTTCTAAAAAATGTGTTTTTTCAAGCATGTATTGTTGAATCTTCCCTTTTGGGATATTACAATCAAGACCCGGATTGAGCTCCGCCAACTTGAGACGAGGAGGGTGACAGGTTCTTCGGGCAATGGTGGTGATAGGTTAGTAGCTGGGAGGCATCCTGGCAACAACACGAGAACGAGCATGTTGCACCAAGAGGCAGGAAAGGGTGGTTGAGGTGAATTCAGTGTGCCGACTGCCTTTGGAAGGTAGGTCCGGGTATTCAACCTGGGTGCCTTCTCAAAAAATCCAGACTGTGCAGCAGAAATTCCTCGGTGGCCCAGTCCTTGGGTGGTTCTGTCTAGGGCTCACAGAGCAGTCAAGTTCTCCAACAATTCAAATTTTTGGGTGGTGGAGCTTCTGCACCGCCTTAGAAGACAATGTGGAGATTAGTGGCGGTCATGTGGCACTTTTCTATGGTGCTCAGGACATGGACAGATACAAGCTCAACCGAGGGTGCAGGAATTGAGTGTGGGTTCCATGGTATAAGGGAATTGAAGCGACTTGGTGTTGTATCCTAACTCAGCGGGCAAAAGAGGAGGGTGACTATATGCCACGCAAAACCAAAGAATGATTGATCTTGATATTTCAGGGAAAAAGAGGTTCCTAAAAAAAATGGTCTGTGGAAGGATTGTTGCATTGCCATTCCACCTTTTAAAAGATACCATGAAGATACCATGTGAAAATTTGGAATATAGTCAGGAAGAAATTGTTGTTAATTTTCCACCAAGCTCTGCATGACTACTTGCATCCAAATATACAAATTATAAAAGATATTGTGACAATCTTCGAAAGATAAAAATACCATGGTGAATTTTGGCACATCACAGGAAAATTGTGGATAGTGTCAAGTCTCTTGATTTGACCAACCTTGCCTCAACTTCAATTTGGTACACTCAAGCCTTGGAACTTGGAAACAAGTATAGTAAGTGTACTTTTCAACCCTATTCTGACATCTTCTAGGCATAAAAATGAAAAGAACCTTATGGGGATTTTTGCTTCTCATAGGTATAATTCTATTGGTTCAAAGTCAAATGAGGTGTTGGTCTATCATGAATATTTTCCAATGCCAGTGGCATCTTACAAGTTTAACTATGTAGACCTAGTGAATGGTCAAGAGTTATATGATTTCAATGGGTAGTTGGTTTACTTTGTGTGCTAAAGAGGGCACAACTAAAATTTGGTTGCATCACCATTGTTAACATCTAGAGGCCTTTATTACCCTCTTCATTTGTAAAATAGATTGGATATAAGGTGAAAATAAGAGTTCTTGCAGCTCACACATTTTTCAAGGCATATGCATATTTTTGGATGAAAAGAAGGCATAAAATTATAGAATATCAAGTATTTGTGCCATTTTTTTCAAATGACCTAACCCTCCTTAAACAATGTTGGATTAGGATTCTCCAAAATCATACACTTATACATACATGTGTGCTCTCAAAGGAGTACAAGATATTTCTGGATGGAACTCAATCGACAGCTATTGGATCAGTTGTGATACCATATCTACATGAATTCAAACCAATTATTCTTCTATCTAGTGCTTCTGATTTAGCCCTAACGAAGTTTTGGCATGGAAACCCTTACAAAAAAAATACCAAAGAAATGAATTCATTGGATACCAACACGTCTGGTTGAATCATGGTTCAAATGGAAATAAAAGATTTTAGTTTTATTTGGGTCCTTGCAATATTGATTTTGTGTGAGAAATACCATGCAAAATCATTACCATCCTCCAACTCCTGCATCTACTTTATAAATGAAAAACTAGCTCAAGACATCGATACAAATGTAGACTCTAGGTTTCTCTGAGAACAAGACTTTTATGGCAAAGACAGGCATTCTTGCAAATCTTTTCTAGAGCTCTCGCAGATGCTTATATGGCCAGTGACTTTAGTCTTATCAATCTCGGAACAAGTTCTCAAGTTTTATCTGGATTATTGCATTAACAATGAAATATTTTTATATATTTCACCTAAAATTTGTATGTACTACAACATTTTGGGAAATGATAACTCAGATATTCCTAATCATGGTGATTTAATAGATACCTTTTTAACAATTTTTGGAAGCCTTGAAGCATTCTAAGCTTTTGAACAAGTGTTTGGAATTTTTTAATGAACAATAGAATTTGGTGGTTTGTGTATGTGCTCATGAATAGCTCAATTCCATGATGAACACAGAAAGTGATGTGAAATTTTGTGCATATGGGAACCATATTTATATACTACAACAAGAGATTATTGTCAACACTATTAAAATGAAGGACTATGACACCGTGCCAATAAAATTTGGCAGGGTTTCAGAGATCTCGCTAAATTTTTTTATGAAAATTGATGCTACAGGTTATGATACCTTGCTAATTTTTCAAGTTAATAAGCATCCAAGCAGCATGGGCATTAGCAAAGCCAATGACGGATTTTTTTTATTTTCAATATTTAACAAGTGTGTCATTTTCATGGGTTGACGTATTTTAATGACTTGATTATTAAGGCCTATATTAGATCTCAACATTTTCAATGATCATCTCAACACTATACCATTTCTCCAGCATTGTGATGAAATGATGCCAACCCTACACAACACCTTGAAATTTGTGAAAGATATTCCACATCTACTCAAGATTGCAGTGTCCAAGTTATCTGTCGACATTCCATGATTGGAAAACAATGTCAAAGGGTATGAGTTCCATTTTACATGCAAGGAACAATTTTGAAATTGGGATTTCAAAAAGATAGCATGAGCATGCAGGAATGTTCAATTTGAATATTGTAAGACAAGATTTTACATGCATTACAATTGAACTTTTCCATACCTATGAAGTTTTAATTGATAAATGGAGTGTTTGACTTTAATCAAAGCAATAGAAACAAATATGGAATGATGATTGCATCTGGGATTTTTCTAGAGTTGGGTGGATTGAAGGAAGTATACAAGGGCTTGCTTGAGGAAATTTCAGGACTTGAGATAAAATGCCTCCCATGCCAAGATAATAATACCAAACATGGTTCCATTCTGTATATACCTCAAATTGGTTATCAATTGTGCCTTTCTGGACTAAAAATCAATCATAGTGAATTGAAAAATCTTGAGTTTCTTTTGCAGGTGAAAAGGATTACCAAGAAGTGTAATTTTATCATACTTAAAAGAAAAAAGAGTTGGATCTTCTTCTTGAAGGCGTCTATCATAAAATAATAGATATGGAAAGAGTCATAATAACATATTTAGAATTGAAATGTTAGCCTTTCTTAATGCATTTTCATATGACATCAATGTTCATTGGGGAGTTGGATTGCATGCTCTCATTGGCATTAGTTTCACACTAATACATGTATGTCAGGACAGTGCTCACTGCAGAGGGTGAACTTGAGATAGAAAAAGGAAAACACTCATTTTCTATAGGGAAAAATGCCTTCTCCCTCTCAGAAACCCCTGCAAGCGTTGAAAACCTTCCTGTACAGAATGCTAATGGCATTATTGTCCCTATGATCAAAAGGTCAATACATCAAAAAATGGAGACAAAGCAATCTTATCTATCTTGGACTAATTTCCTCTGTGTGCTAAAGAGGGCAGCCAAAAATTTGGTTGCATCACCACTGTTAACATATGGAGGCCTCTATTACCCTTGATTTGTAAAACAGATTGGATGTAACATGAAAATAAAACTTCTTGCAGCTCACGCAGTTGTCAAGGGATATGTATATTGTTTCATGAAGAGCAGGCCTACCATTACAGAATATTAGGTATTTCTACCATTTTTTTCAAATCACTATCCCTCCTAGAAGAATGTTGGATTGGGCTTCTCCAAAATCATACACTTCTACATACATGCGTGCTCTCAAAGGAGCACAAGCTATTTCTGGATGACACTCAATTAATAGCAGTTAGATAAGTTGTGCAAGTTAGACGAATCATTCTTCAATATAGCGCTTTGGATGCAGCCCCAATGAACTTTGGGCATGGAAACCCTTACACCCAAAATACCAAAGAAACAAATTCACTAGATACAAACACATGTAGTTGCATCATGGCTCAACTGGGAATACAAGATTTTAGTTTTATTTGGGGCCTTGCAATACAGATTTTGTGTGATCAATACCATGAAAAAACATTACCATCCTCCAACTCCTGCATCTACATTATAAATGGAAAAATATCTCAAGACATCCATACAAATGTAGACTCCAGGTTGCTCTCAAAACAAGACTTTTATGACAAAGAGACGGTTTCCTGAAAATTTTGTCTAGAGTTCTTGGAGATGCTTATATGGGTAGTAACTTTAGTCTTATCAATCTTGGAATAGGTTCTCAAGTTTTAACCGGATGATCACATAAACAATGAAATATTTTAATTTATTGCACCTCAAATTTTTATGTACTGCAACATTTTTGGAAATGATAACTCTGATATTCCTAATCATGGTGATCTAATAGCTACCTTTTTAGGATTTTCTAGAAGCCTTGAGTATTGACTGGCTCATAGGTTGTTACTTTCAAAGGTCCCAAACAATAGGTTGAAGCATGCTAATATTTTCAACAAGTGTTTGGAATTTTCGAATGAACAAGAACATTTGGTGGTTTTTTCATGTGCTCATGAACAACCCAATTCCATGATGAACATTGAAAGTTATGTGCAAGTTCATGTTTTTGGGGACCTTATTTCTATGCTACAACAAGAGATGCTTGTAAACACTATTGGAATGAAGGAATATGACACCACACCAATAAAATTTTATAGGGTTTCAGAATTTTCATTAAACAAATTTTTGAAAATTGATGCTACAAGTTATGATGCCTTGCAAATTTTTCAAGTTGACAAGCATCCAAGCAACATGGGAATTGGCAAAGAAAAGGAATTTTTTTTGTTATTTGGCAAGTTTAAAAAGTGTGTCATTGTCATGAGCTGACATCTTTTAGGTACTTGGTTCTTAATTCCTATATTAGATCTCTCAAAATTTTGAATGGTCATCTCAACACTATACCACTGCTCCATCATTGTGATGAAATGATGCCAGCCCTGCACAACACTTTGAAATATGTGAAATATATTCCACATCTACTTGAGATTTCGGTGTCCATGTTATCTGTCAACATTGGATTACTGGAAATAAATTTCAAAGAGTATGAGCTCCATTTTACATACAAGGAAAATTTTTGAAACTGAGATTTCAAAAAGATGGCATGAGAATGCAGGAATGCTCAGCTTGAATATTGTAAGACATGCTTTTACATGCATTAAAATTGAGCTTTTCCATATCTATGAAGATTGAACTGATAAATGGAGTCATTGAATTTAATCAAAACAATAGAAACAAATATGGAATGATGATTTCATTTAGGATTTTTCTAGAGTTGGATAAATTGAAGGAAATATACGAGGGCTTGCTTGAGGAGATTTCAACACTTGAGCTAAAATGCCTCCCATGAAAAGCTAATAGTCCCAAACATGGGTACATTGTGTAGATACCTCAAATTTGTTATCTTTTGTTCCTTTCTGGACTAAAAATCGATGATAGTGAATTGGAAAATCTTAAAGACACAGAGTTTTCTTTTGTAGGTGAAAAGGATCATCAGGAAGCATACTTTTATTGTAGTTCAAAGACAAAAGAGTTGGATCTTCTTCTATGATACGTCTATGATAAAATGTTAGATATGGAAAGAGCCGTAATAAGATATTTGGAATTGCATCTTTAGCCTTTCTCAATGCATTTTCATATGGCATAAAATTTTATATGGGAGCTAGACTACATGCTCTCGTTGGAATTAGTTGCATAAGAGTACATGTATGTCAGGCTAGTGTTGACTGTAGAGTATTCATTTGAGATAAAAATAAGGGAATCAATCGTTTTATGTAGGAAAAAATGCCTTCTCCATCTCAGAAACCCCGGTAAGCATTGACATCCTGCCTGTATAGAATGTTGATGGCATTATTGTCCCTATTATCAAAAGGTCAATATATCAGAAATTGGAAACTAAGGAATCTTATCTATCCTGGACTGGACTCGTTTCCTCTTTTTGCTAAAGAGGGAAGACCCAAAATTTTGTTGTATCACCACTGTTAACATATAGAGGCCTCTATTACCATTCATTTGTAAAACAGATTGGATGTAAGGTGAAAATAATACTTATTGCATCTCACACTATTGTCAAATAATACGAATATTGTTGCTTGAAGAGCAGGCCTGACATTACAAAATATGAGGTATTTTTACAATTTTTTTCAAATGACCCAACCCTCCCTGAACAATGTTGGATTGGGATTCTCCAAAATCATACACTTATACATACATGTGTGCTCTCAAATGAGTACAAGCTATTTTAGGATGGAACTCAATCAATAGCCATTGGATCATTTGTGCTACCATATCTATATGAAGTCAGAAAAATTATTCTTCAATCTAGAACTTTGGATACAACCCCAACAAAGTTTTGGCATGGAAATCCTTACAACGAAAATAGCAAAGAAATTAATTCATTGGATACCAACACATCTGGTTGCATCATGGTTCAATTGGGAATACAATATTTTAGTTTTATTTAGGGCCTTGAAATACTGATTTTGTGTGAGAAATACCATGAAAAATCATTACCATCCTCTAGCTCCAACATCTACATTATAAATGGAAAAATAGATGAATATATGCATAGAAATGTACACTCCAGATTGCTCTCAAAACAATACTTTTATGACAAAGAAATGCTTTCCTACAAATTTTGTCTAGAGATATTGTAGATAATTATATGAGAAATCACTTTATTGTTATCAATCTTGGAACAGGTTCACGTGTTTTATTTGGATGATCGCATAAATAATGAAATATTTTTATTTATTTCACCTGAGCTTTGTATATACTGCAACATTTTTGGAAATGATAACTCTGATATTCCTAATCATGGTGATATAATAGCTACCTTTTTAGGAATTGTTGGAAGCCTTGAGTATTGGCTGGCTCACACGTTGTTACTTTCAAAGGTCCCAAACAACATGTTGAAGCATGATAAGCTTTTGGACAAGTGTTTCTAATTTTTGAATGAACAAGAGCATTTGGTGGTTTGTGCATGTGCTCATGAACAACTCATTTCCATGAATAACACTGAAAGTGATGTGCAAGTTCCCACTATTGGGGACCTTATTGATATGCTACAACACAAGATGCTTGTAAACACTATTGAAATGAAGAAATATGACACCACACCAATAAAATTTTACAGGGTTTCAGAGATCTCATTTAACAAATTTCTGAAAATCGATGCTATGGGTTATCATGCCTTGCAAATTTTTCAAGTTGATAAGCATCCAAGTAGCATGGGTATTGGAAAAGCCAAGGAAGGATTTTTGTTATTTGGCATGTTTAACAGGTGTGTCATTTCCATGGACTGATGTATTTTAAGGACTTGGTTCTTAAGGCCTATATTAGATCTCAACATTTTGAATGGGTGTCTCAACGCTATACCAATGCTCCACCATTGTGATGAAATGATGCAAGCCTTGCACAACACTTTGAAATCTGTGAAAGATATTCAACATCTACTTGATATTTCGGTGTCTAGATTATTTTTCAACATTCGATGATTTGACAACAATTTCAAAGAGTATGAGTTCCATTTTACATACAAGGAAATTTTTTGATATTGGGATTTCAGAAAGACTAAATGAGCATGCATTAATGATCAATTTGAATATTGTAAGACAATATTTTACATGCATTACAATTGATATTGTCCATATCTATGAAGTTTGAACTAATAAATAGAGTCTTTGAATTTAATAAAAGCAATAGAAACAAATATGGAATGATGATTTCATCCAGGATTTGTCTAGAGTTGGATGAATTGAAGGAAATATACGAGGGCTTGTTTGAGGAGATTTCAACACTAGGGTGAAAATGCCTCCTATGCCAGGCTAATAATACCAAACACGAGTCCATTATGTATATACCTCAAATTGGTTATCAATTGTGCCTTTGTGGACTAAAACTCGACGATAGTGAATTGGAAAATATTAAAGACACGGAATTTTCTTTTGCAAGTGAAAGGGATCATCAGGAACCATAGTTTTATCGTACTTCAATGACAAAAGAGTTGGATACTCTTCTAGGAGACATCTATGATAAAATATTAGATATGGAAATATCCATAATAAGATATTTGGATTTGCAGCTCTAGCCTTTCTCAATGCATTTTCATATGACATCAAATTTTGTTGAGGAGCTAGAATGCATGCTCTCATTGGTATTAGTTTCATACCAGTACATGCATGCCAGGCCAGTGCTCACTGTAGAGTATTCACTTGAGATTAAAAAAAAAAAAAATCACTCATTTTATGTAGGGAATAATGCCTTCTCCCTCTCAGAAACCCCTGCAAGCATTGACAACCTGCCTGTATAGAATGTTGATGGAACTATTTTCCCTGTGATCAAAAGGTAAATACAAAAAAAATTGGAGACTAAGGAATCTAATCTATCCTAGACTGGTTATGTCTATATTAATTACAATAGAAAACCATCATACAATGAAGAAGGGGTTCCTATTAAGTCCAACCTTGGAGTATTAGCAAATAGAAAAGTGGCAACAAAGGAAGTGGAAGATGTCAAACAAAATGTCACATAGGAAAATGTCAAACATAATGTCAGGGTACCAAAAGCACATGTCTGAATTAATGGAAACTTGGAGTTAATAATGATCATTCATTTATATGCTCAATCAAATAATCCTAGATTATTTATGCTCTGATGTACTATCATGTGCTACAATACAAAATTATATTTCTATCAAAATTCAAGAGTCAAGATAGTATCACTGCCTATATCTACTCAATCCTGAGAAGGGTCCTAGAAATCCACAATAAAATAGGTTGTGGCTCCAAAACTTGACATGTTGGCCAAGTCCTCAAAATATATGTGGAGGCTTTTTTAATACAAAAGTCGATTCAAAACTTGTTCCCGTAGTAAATCTGGGAAATTGTATTTGTAATTTTTTCAAAAAACAATTATTCCTATAGTCCTATGTCAGACTAGTTAGTTTGCAATGCATTCATAGTCGCTTTTAATTTACACATTAATTATTGCATCATGTCATTTCCTAGTTTCCTAGAAATTTGTAAACGAAATTTTTAAACATGTACCATTTCCCAATACCATATGAACTTCTTGATTCCCGGTGGCAAGAATCACATTAAGTGGCAATGTTTTGTTGTTTAATTGTATTTGTATGGTGAAGTGTGGACCTTAAAAGTTTATATATGGTAGATATCCATTCTTCCCAACCCAAATTTCCCTGCAATGATATTGTACCACCAATTGATTCTATAAATAAGGTTCAAACAATCTAGTATCAAAAAGATGACACCATAGTTCATGGTTTTACAACTCATATTCTATCTGAAACTATATCAAATGATAGAACATAGTCATAGGTTGAAGTACTTTTTCCACTTAAAAATCATCTAATACTAGCCAACAGGATGGAAATTCACTAGTGAGGTCAATGGAATATTAAGCCACCACTAGTGTTCCATTCTTTTAATGCTCTTAATAAATTCCTATCTAATTTTTTGGAGAAGGGCCATTTCATAGGAAAGGGGTAAGAAAATTTTAGGAAATATTATCAGACCTTGTAGCACATATCTCGCTCTTTGATCTCAAAAAATACTTCCATTTTTTTTACTAGCATAAATTCCCATTACCTCGAAGGATGAAACTCTAGTTACTAAATGAGAGTTATGAAAATACTGAGACACATTAGAGGACAAATCATACTAAAAGACATGTACCTATGGAATTTGGTTCTTTAAATAGAGAGAAAGTTCCTTCCATGTTTTCGACAAAATAATGTAACCTCCCACTACCTAGAGAGACAATACTCTAATTAATAAATGGGAGTTACAAAATTTATTGGACACATTAGAGGATAAAACATATTAAAATACATGTCCCTATGAAAGGAGATAGTAATGTGCCCAAAAAATTCTTATAATCTAGATTAAAACACCCGTGATCTTCTCCCTACTCAGTGAAATTGTCTCAACTTTTGAAAAAACAAGTTTCACCATATTTACAGACCATAAAAAGTGATAAAACAATTTGAATCTCCTTCTGATGTAATTGGATTGATACATATAGTAGAGAAACCTTCCTTCCAAATTGTGAATTGGCCTTTATTGGTTGTTGAAGAAGAAAAATGATATGCTTCCAGTGGTCCTCGGTCATTCTATTGAAGAGGAGATGCCATCTATATAAGTTATTGCATGAGTAATCAAAATCCAACTATATTTCATATTTTGGACAGTTGGTCAACACAATTTATAATTGTAATAATTTCAAAATGTACAATTTTCTAAACTCTTTCAATTTCCTGTAAAAGGAGGTAACAAAATCACCTATTCTTTTAGTTTATTTCAAGGAGAAAAGTAGAATAGATGGAGGAGTCTTTCTAGCTATACAAGTATTCACAGAGTAATAACTCCACCACTTTATCTCCAATCTCGCTATTCTCTCATTGATACTCCTGAGCTTTATAAGAAACTAGTTTTAATTGACCTCAATAATCCTTTTCTCTTCTAGAAACGATGTAGTACATATTTTCTTCTTTTGATATGCAGGCTTTGGAACATGTATAGTCAAAATTTTCAAGATGGTTTTGTCTTCTTTGACGTAATATGGAAATTTTTTGACCCTAAGGACCATGGCAGATCACATCAACACAATCATATGTTGGTCACCTCATAGACTGAAACAGTACCTCTTCTCTCTTCAATAAGAATGTAAACCTACCAACCTTTTGCATAGCTCTAAGAACCATATCAAATTAAATGAAACTATCATCCAAAAAAACAAAAAAGTATATGGATGATGTTGAAATCGCATATATATTGATGTTTCTTTAACTTTGGTCTTATACATATTTGAGTAGAAAACACATCAAAGAAGTTCTCCCTAGACCTTAGTAAACTGATCCATCTCTGTTGAGCCTTCAGAAACTACTTCCAAGTATAAGAAGGCATGAATAGATTGAATGTCAGTTGAATATGAAAAAATGAAAATATTCAAATATTCAATATAACCACTGGACATATTATTAATATCCATGATAAGGGAGGAGTCCCCTAATAGAATAATATTGACAATGTTGGTGTTTTTAAAGACCCACAAGAGTACAGGATAACAACCAAAAGTTGAAAAGAAATCAGCCAATCCTTTTTGCAATAGAAATTTTCTAAGCTTGGACATATACTAGCAACAAAGGAACCAATCTTCAAGTTTTGATACCAAACCAAATATGAGCTGAGATGAGAGCATGACTAGAACTACACACTTCAATTGTCAAGAAAACATGTATTGTTGAAGATAATCGCCAAGGTTTAGGAAGATGATGTTGGTGGAATTGATTGTTGAAATTCGTTGATGTTGGTGGTGTTGATTTTTCAACTCGTCTACCATGGCCCTAACAAAAATGTATCCTTCAATTAAAGGAAAATAATTGGTTAGGAATGATAAGTTGTTTATACCACATCATAAGGTTGAGGGGATGAACCCTTAAATCAAACCAAAATCATTGGTTAGGCATACTAAAAGGTTGAGAAATCCAAGTCTGAAGACTTTGAGCTAGATGATGTTTATGTATCTCTTTTTGATGATCCCATTTCTAGTAGTGTTGAATCAATGATGAGTTTCATGAGTGGTCATGTAAATCAGTGATTTGTAGTTTTTATGTCTAGCTTTGCTGCCACTACTACCAATACTATTGAGGTTGTAGAGGAGTCTTAGGAGTCCTCAAACTCTAAGCCAGATTATTTATGTAGTCCATCTTGATGCTCCCATTTCTAGTATTGGTGATGAGTTTGATCATGATGGGGAATGATCATGTTCATCACTGATATGTAGACTTGTAGTAGGTAAGTGGCCCCATATCTTGTAACATTGTTTTTGGACTCTAAATTCCATTTAGAGCCTCATTGATTATGTTTTTTTGTTGTTGATATGTATTGCACTCGGTTCCATTTCGATATCTTCACCTTTACATGGTATATAGATGAAAACCATTTGCATATTTTATCTCTATTGGTTTGGAGTCATCGTTTTAAATCTTGAAAGTAGCTTTTTCATTAAAAAATAATTATTTCGTGTATTATTTTAAAGCTCTGTTCATTGAGGTCTATTAAAATTGGAAAATAGGGAAAAATTCCACCATTATATAGCTCATTTGTTGGAGATTATTATTGCATTGAACTCCTCATTTCGAGACGACCAAAATCAACCTAGAGATCATCAAATTTGGACAAGAAAAAGTGTTTTAGAATTTTTGTCCACTCATGTTCAAATTGTCAAGGCTGGCCTCATCATCATAAATCCCAACGGTCATGTCTTTTGACCTTCAACAATTTCTATATATAGATGGGTCTTCAACCTCATTTAATACATCAAGAGGATCCAATTTATATCTAAGGTAGCCGAGCTCGTGAGGAGGAAGAAGGGTTGTCTATTTTGGGTTTCTTTTTAAACAACTAGGGTCGAGATTCATCAGATAAACAACTATAGGACTTGATGAAATTTTAGGGTAACTTGTATGGGTAATCCTACCATTGTAGGTATCAAATCAACCTCAGAAATTTAGGTCATCTTTTGGAATTGACTTCAAGCTGACCTATGATAAATTTAAGGAATAATTTCTCCCTTTTTGTGTCCACACTTGAGAGTCATCACTACTGGTAGGTCCGCAAGCATGCACCATGTTATATAGAGGGGCCAATAAACCTATTTGTAATATTCCTAAATTAGCACACAGCTAACTGGAATATTAAATTTTTATTTTTTCTCTTAGATAGAGGAATAAGAGGGTATGGAGACTCGTAAATCTCCTTATTAGGAATAAAATACACTCCTAGTGTGAATGGAGGTCATCTAAAAGCTGGATTGAAGACCCTTAGGTGTGAAGAAGGGTTGGAGCATGTTGAATAGGTCAATTTTGACCAAATCAAACAACGTTGTTATGGAGGAGTGAATTTAATGGTGGGACAACACATTTTTGAAGGGAGATTGATTGCATGATGATGGAAACCCTAATGTGTGGGACCCAAGGTGAGAAGGCTCACATTGTTTATAAGGAAGAGGATGGCAACCATATGGGGTTATGTTATGACTATTATTTTGATATGTTTGTTTATACTTCTTTCATTCTTCAGCTGTTTAGTTGAGATTGTTGTGTTGTTTAGCACCGGGTGTTCCCGAGCGGGAATCCCATCTATTTCATTGAGAGGCCTCTTGGAGGATCATTTCACTTCATTTCCACACTCAAGCTTAGGGCCAAGCTTTAGTATTCAGATACAGCGCAGTTCCTGCAGAATATTGTGTTGTGTTGCAGGGCGTTGCAGTGGAGGGTAGAGAAAAACACTTTCTGAGCTAGTTTTCCATAAGAGGAAGCATTCATTCTCTTGGGAGATCAACAAGGAAGGATTATTAGCACATTTCAGATATTTGGCACCATGCCAACCTATTCCCACCATTTATAGTGCAGTTTTAGCTAGAAAATGCGTTATTTTGGAGGGCGTCTTCAGAGGAGGATCTATTGGCTCTTTTAGACCATTTTCCTGTAGGTGGAGGCTTCATCCTTTCATTGGAGGAGACCCTTTGATGAGATCTACATTAGATCCATATTATTTCAGTCTTCTATTTCATGAGCTTCAGTTTTCAGTGATTCTTCAGTCCTAGGGCTATAGATCACCATTTGTATTTGGGTGCATTTCTGGAAATCCTTCCTGGGTTCTCTTGGAAAAGTGTCTAGGAGGCTAGATCTTCACTCCTAGAATTATTTGAGCTACATAAAAGCAGATCTAGATTGATATATCTTTATGCAGTAGTTTATGCCCTAAAACTGCGCTGTCATAGCTTAGGGAATTTTTATGGAAGCTATTTCTTATGTGATGGCATATTTTTCTTATAGAGAATTTTTTTTTGTATTGCTTGAGTGACTTTATCCTCAAGATATTGTGCCTATTATTT
Organism: Pinus albicaulis; assembly: GCA_034641835.2. Classification (NCBI taxonomy): domain Eukaryota; kingdom Viridiplantae; phylum Streptophyta; class Pinopsida; order Pinales; family Pinaceae; genus Pinus; species Pinus albicaulis. The sequence goes on along the minus strand of CM076569.1, from coordinate 344,668,489 downwards.
GTTGATATGTTTAATAATATGGTTGTACATCTTTCTCATATCATGGTGTGATTGATTTATTCATTTTTCTTTCCATTATTGTGTTAATGCATGTATTGCTACTTCCTCATTTATGAATCTTGTAGTGGTATCAGAGAATAATCTTGGATCAGCCTGTGGATCTCAACCATTATGCTATCGGAAGAATAAGAAGAAGGCGAAAGAGATTAGACTGCTATAGAGAATGAGTTTTATCTCATCTCTTTTTAGATCTTAGAGGGACCTAAACAAGGAGATAAAGCATATAAAATGGAGAAAATCCATGAAACCACACTAGGGTTTCAAGATAAGGAAGGTCCATGTACTTCCTATCAGCAGAAAGAAGATCTGATATTGCATAGAGCTCCAAAGAAAAATGCTATGCCCTTTTCTTTTGAAAACAAGAGGCATGGAGATGGAGGAAACTTAGATCCTGAGATTCTAAGTGAGTGTTAGTCATCAGTAATTTTTATTTTTATGGATGACTAAATTAATATCCTAGATTTTTAAAAACAAAATTTGTGAATATTGTGAGTTTTAGAAATCTCACAACCTTCATTATCCTTAGGATAAATTTTTCACTTTTTCACTATCCTATCATGTCGTGGTCAGCTTACGACTCTGAGAAGACCCATCATGGGCTCATGCCACTCATTTTCACTATGTTTTTCCACCTTTGACCTTAGCACTCTGTTTTGACTTGCTTAACCCCTTCACTTTCCACCTAGGATCACCAACCAACCTACTCATTCTTGTGTTTCCTGGATACATCAAGAATTGATGGTCTCAAAACTATCTCTGTAAGCTCTTTAGATAAATCAAGTACATTGGATTTTGGATCTTCAATACATCAAATTGTCAAAAACTCTGTTTTTCATTCTTGAAGACCTCAAAGCCAAGATTTCAATCAAAGACAATCCCAAAGAACCTTCCCACAAAGTCATTTAGGGTTTCATAGTTTGTAGGATTGTTTTGGTGTTCTTAATCACTGTTTTACATGTGCCAAGAAGCTGAATCAAGTATGAAATAAGGTAAGCACATGATTGTCCAAAATGGACCAGGAAATCCTTCAAGGAAGGCCTCCTTGGTCAAGCACAAATTCTGCAAAGGGAAACTTCTCATTTTGGCATTTTTGTAGGAGTGTCAAGGTGGTTATCAACAGAAAATGAGGTAAGGTAAGAGGTTAGCACCTCACTAAAGGACATCCACAAGAAAAAAGAGGAAGCATGCCTATGTTCAAGGAGAATCAGGGTTTTTAGGACTGATTGGCTAAACAGTGTTGCCAAGCAAGGAGCCAATGCATAAAACCACAAGGACAGAAGGCACATTAGCATAGTTACCAAGCATGAATTGAAGATTTCTAAGAATTATGAGTTAAGAAGGGAAAAAGGTGAGGTGAACTAGAAATAAATGAATGAACTTGAAAGGGCTGTAGAGAAATTAGAAGGCAACAGTAATTATTTTTCTCTAACAGACCTAAAACCTAAGGTTTTGGTAAGATAGGTAGAGTAGGTGAAATGAAGATGATGGGCCTCCATCATGATAGCAGAAGGTTTTCAAAAGCTATTGTAGGTGACTTCTAGGTTTTGCCAAGCTAATAGTGCTTCACTACATAAAGGGAGAAAATGTAAATAGTATCAGTGCGAGGGAGATCAAGCCTCCATTTTCAGTCATAGCCCTCAAAATTGTCAAAGGAAGCAAAGCCTAAGGTTAATTTTAGAGACAAAAAATCAAGAAAATCATGAGTTTACTGTTGAGTAACTAAGGTTGTTAAAATCCAAGAATGAAAAAAGGGACAAAAACAATTGTGTCATGGCACCTGTAACAAACCAGAAGTGGACAAGAGGAGACATAGCAGACATCATTTTTAGCCTTTGTTAAATTGGATATATCACTGTCAAAAATTATTAAGGAGTTAAAGAAACATGTTTTTAGGTCACTTACACTCAAAAATTCCAAAAAAGATAAAAACATGTTTTAAATTTATCAGTGCGAGCAGAAACAGGTTTGACAGTGCTAATACCCTCAAGGTTAAAGGGGACCTCTTCACTTCTCCAGCAAGCTACCACCAAAATAAAAAGAATCGCTTCGAAAAGTTTCAAATCACCTACAATAAAGGGTCAAAAGATATCAGTCAAAATGATAAAGTGACAAAAACTTAGCAAAAGTGGGTTTTTCAATTTTAATTCATTTTTCAAAGGTATAAAGGAATATTAGTTATCATTTTTTAGCTCACTTGTCATTTTCAAGGAGAGAAAACCCTTCAGGAGAAGTTTTCTAAGCTTTTTTCAAAATTTGGGCAAGTTCACTGGCGCTACGCTTAGAACTTGGTGCTGTGCAATTTTTACACTGCACTACACATATAACAGGTGGCACTACATGTATAGCCTCACTCTATGCCCAGGAAAACTGACACACATAGGGGCACAGCGATGCGCCCACAGGCCGACCCGACACCAATTTTTCCACCTGGTCCTACCCACATAGAGCACCCAATAGGCTCGGCGCTCTGACCAAGGGCCAGAAGGCCTGCACAAGATGTGCATTGTTGTGCACAGAGAACCCAACTCACCCAGCGCTACACACAGAGGCACGCGACTGGCCCGACATTGCGCTAATGAAGAAAGTCCTCCAAATTCAAAAAAAAATCCACAAGTTAAGGGAAGCTCCTCCAAATCACCTCCAAAGACCTAAAAACAAGCTAAAAGCTAGTAGGTGACCTTTCCTCCTTGTCCTCCAAGAAATTTTCATGATTTGGTGATTAAAGGAAATGATTAAAACCTAGTATTTGTAAGCCCTACGTCTTCCTAACAAGCAAACCCCTGTTTTTGACCTATGAGAAATTAGTTGTCATTTGAAGGGGAGTGAACTAGGGTAATCTCAAATCATTTAATGTAAAAGCCCTCATCATTCTCAAAAGTAGTCAGTCATATAACTCACCTCCATATCACTCATTTACAAGAGCTACCCACCATTATTTTCATTTTACTCCTCTTGCCCAAGTTTGTCCACAAACAGCCCTAATCACCATGTCAGGAGCAAAAGACAATAGCAACAGTGAAAGATGCCAAGGGCCTATGATTCCAAACCACAAGGGAGGGAAGGTAAATAGATTTGAACCCCAAAGCACTGTAGAGATCACTTCCTCTCCCATGATCCTCTCATGCTTTCAGAATGTGGGGTGTTTGTAGTTTTGTGAGAGAATCAAACAAGTGCAAAATCACCCAGAGCTTACAAGGCTTTTCATTCTTAACCTGCACAACAAACAATCAAGACTTGCAGGGATGGATTTTGAATTATCAATAGATGCCATCTCTAATGCTATAGGTATACCCACTGTTGGTGAAAATTGGCTTAAGAAAGTTAAATTGAAAAAGAACTATTATGAGCCATTTGTCAATAATAGGTACATAGAAGGCTGCAAGGCTATTCTCCCTTTCTCACACATAAAATGGAGATTTGCACCCTTGATGAAAGTCATTATGAAGTACTTTACCTGTGAGGGGAGATACTCTAGGCTCTACTCCTACCATGGTAGATTTCTCATGCATTTCATAAGGGTTAATATGCTCAACTTTCACTAATACATCTATAGGAGTATGGACAAAATGTCTTCTATTTTCCGGATAAGGAATCATTCCCAACAAATGCAGAGTTTGTTTCACCATTCCTTGATCAAGATGGTGGTTCTAAATTGGCTAAAGAAAAAAGGCATACCCTGGGAAGTGTTCATGGCCCATGAAGTCTTCACAAGCCTACAACCTCATCATCAACCAAACTTTCCCTCATCATCTCATCCTACTCCCTCTACTCCTCCATCACCTCCTACAGATCATGCCTCATCATATACACAAGTTTCCTCACCTCAAGGAAACCTCCCTTCCTCCCCTTCTCTTGATGTATTATATAAAGAAGTAGGTTTCAATAACGAATCAAGTGAAAATGAGGGTGAAAATGACAATGAGTCAAGCCCAAATAAGGAGGAGGATGATAACGGTGAACAAAATGAAGAGGGTGAGAGTGAAGATGAGTCAAATCAAAATGAGAATGAGAGAAATGATGATTTAAGCCCACTAGAAGCAAAAAACATGGAGATAGATGGTGATGAGAAGTTAAGTCAAGAAGAGACAGAAGACATAGAAATAAAGGAGGATGATAACAATGAAGCAAATGATGTGGAGGAAAGAGGAGACAGTTTGAGCAGTGATGATGATTTGATCCAACAAGAGGCAAAGGATATGGAAACAAAGAAAGAGGATCACAATGAAGAAAATAAAAGAGATGACAGTGAAAATGAATTGAGCATTGATGAAGGGGGCTGCCAGGATAAAGATAAAAAAAGTGAGGAAAATTCAGAGACTAAGGGCAGTAGGGACACGCAAGAAGAAAGCCTCAGTGATGGAAAAGACAACAAAGAATAAAATGTTCATGACAGTCATGAACATGATGAAGGAGACGACGGGGCTGATAGTCAAATTGAAGATCACAACAGTAAAGAGGCAAGCAAATCAAATTAAGAACAAACTTACAATGTAGAGATCAGTGAAGAGGATGAGAGTGGTGATGATGTAGAAGACAATGATGAGGCAGAAAATATGATGACTGACAACACCAATAATGAAGATGAAGAATTTGATGACAACAACAAGGATCACAGCCATGATAAAGACACCAACAAGACCATAATCACACCTATTTCATTCACATATCAGAGAGGGTCAATTTTTGTTTTTGCTACCTCCAAAAGGCAAGGGACCATGCCATCCACCTCGGCTCAGCCACTTGACAAGGGTAAAAAATAGGTAAAGGAAGAAGAAAAAGATCATGAGATTGAAAAGGAGTTTGAAATCATTCAAGTGGACAGCAATGAGGAAAATGAAGCAAGGATTTCAAATTTTCTCCTCCAAGACAAAAATGCCCAAATCAAAGACTTAGAAGCCCATGTGGCTAGAGCTAAGAATGTTGTTCATTTTTATGAGATGGAGAACAAAAAAATGAGTGCACAACAGGCCATTTATGAGGCTAGAGCTATTGAACCCCGAAAAGAAGCTCAAAAATCACAGATAAATCTTAAGGAGTTCATGGGCACATATGAGGAGAGTGAAGATGAAGAAGGACAATCAAGAAGGAGACCTAGAACCATGGGGTTGAAAAAGGCATCGGCCAAACAAAGGGAACAAGAATCAGCCCTAGCAGAACAACTCCCTCTAGATGAGCTTTTGGCAATGGAGATAACACATGATCGGGAACCTTGGTTGGAAAGTGCCAACATACACTTGGAGGCCAAGTTGGAAAGGGAAAATAAAGAACTTTATATACAAAGAAAGATGACCAAACATTATGCCTGGAGGAATCAAGTTGCAAGGGAAAAACTCAAAAAGGCCATCATTGAAATTCAAGCACTAAAAGGAGGAAAAGGCCAAGAAAACCTTGGATTATTGTCACAATATTCTTTACAGGTCTCCCAAACCCCATGAGGGATATATCCACCAATTTTGAAATAATTTTGAAAAATTTTGGTTTTTTGAGAATTTGGAGGCCTATAAGCGTAGCGCCATTGGAGCTACATGTTTCCCTCAGGAATCCTCAGAGGGATAACTTTGCATTTTTGGATCTATCATGCATATTACACAATGATCACCAAATTTTAGAGCATTGAGAGCATTTTTTACCCCTCAAAAGGTCAAAAAACACCTCATTTTTCACCTTTCTGCCTCATTTTCAGGCCTGGCACTACGCTCAGAGAAATTTTGTATATTTGAATTTTTTAACAAGTCAAAAGTGCTAAATCAGAAAACCAAACGTATATTTTGAAATAAGATTGAGCAGGCTTTCCAACGGGCCATCACGGAGCAAAAAACGACATCGGAAAGGTCCCCAAAACTTGGCTACAACAAAACCAATTTTCTACCTAAGATGGCGCTGCACTTATACAATTCACTGTGTGTTTTTGGCCAAAAGTCAACAAAAACCACTCATTTAATGCAAAATGATATTTTAATCTTTTTTGAGGAAAATTAATCTAAAATTAGGTGCAAGAATTTATTTTGGCATTTATTTCATGGGATATTTTGTGCCTTGGGCCTTGCATGGTCTCTTAGGAATAAATGACATTTATCACTTGTTTTGACATTTTCAAACCCTAGTTAGGGTTTTTTCCCTCATTTTTTGAATCAATAAAGCATGAGGGCTTCACTGTAAAAGGTTTCAATTTGATGCGTTTTGAGAGAAATACATGGTTTTCTTGAGTTTGAAGAAGAAATTGGTGTTGTGGAGTTTGTGAATGGCCTGCTTTGATTGGTGATGAACGAGGATAGCTTGCAGGATCCTTGAGCATGGTTAATGGTGATGTGTCTATGTTTAGTTCTTGTTTCCTTATGTATCATTTTGTTACATCCTTCTATGTTGCAGTAGAATAGAAAAGTATAGGCTAAAAATGTTATTTTATGCACCTTAGTCCTCTCTACTTTCTATTGTCTTTATGTTTTGCTCTGCTCGGTTAGTTTAAGGAATTCTTAGTTGCTTCTTAAACCTACCTATGCTTGTTTATTCCATGAATGGTTCAATATAGTAGTTTTCAAATATGTTTTATGGTTAGCCCTACTTATTTGATGCTATTTAAAACTTTTTTTGGAATCTCTCTTTGAAGTACTACTTAGGTTTTAGCCAAAGAGGCCATGCTCTGATCATGCCCTTTGTCCATGCTTGAGAAGTTTCCTTAAAGTTATTTGTAGCTTGATCAAATATTCTTAGGAGTTTCCTCTTCTTCTATTAAATTTATATGTTATCTTATATGTTTTCTAAACCTTGAAGGTGAAATCACTAGAAGTTAGATAAGTTTCTTTCTTTCTATGGTTCACTGAATTGTTCATCTTGAATGCTTGTTTTCTTAAGTATAGTAAAAATTTATTTGGTTTGCCCTATCTTTTGATTATGCCGTTATGTTGATCAGTATTTGAGACCATCTTGTTTAAAAAATACTTGTTTAAGGATTCTTCACATTCCCTTACATACCTACTATGCTCACAAACTTTATGTTCATTTCACTTCACACATGCCTTAAAGATCCATTTGACCATGCTAGATTTTCCCTATTATGCATCCTGTTTCATTGTTGAGATATCCATAACTTTCATAGACTCCATAGCCCAATGATTTGAAGACCTCTCACTTATTAGGGGAATTTTGAGGTCTAAAATGGGCGTCCTAAGGAAATTGTAAAATAATAGTGGAAAAAATCAATTAAAATTTGATGACATCATAAAATTTTAGAGGGAAAAAAGAAAAAACTACTTTTTCAACTCATATTTTCAACTTATCTCCCAAATTTTTTACTCAAATTTCGAGCAGGAGTAATTGTTGGATGCAAAATTTAATTCCTCATATGGGTACTCCTTGGATGAGGAATTAAATTTTTCATCCAACGAGTACTCCCGCTCGAAATTTGAGTAAAAATTATGGGAGATAAGTTGAAAATACGAGTTGAAAAAGTAGTTTTATTATTTTATTATTTTTTAATATTTTCACCCTTTTACTTAAAAAATGGTAAATCATCCCCCATGGTTGACATTATCATCTTGAATCCTATTGGTTCTTATAAATTTTATTTTTTTTATACATTTTTCTTAGGAGACCTCAAAATTCCCCTAATGCCACCTATTCTACTTGATCATCTTACCCAACCAAAACAAACAACAAACACTACACTTAACAACTACCCTAAAATCAACTATCTAAAGCTAACAAGTATACATCCTTTGCATAAAATAGAGAGAGCCCTCTCTGAGTCTGGGAAGGCTAGGTCCTAGGACTCTAAAGACTGGTCTGATGTTACCCTGTGCATTTGGTCTACCGATCTGCTAAATCATGGGACACTAACATAATGTTGATCACAGTGGGACCTTCTGAGTAAATAAAATCTTAGACATTTTTAAGACCTCAGAAAACCCTCAAACATCCTTATATTAGTATTCAATTGTTGATGGTGGAAAACAAGTACATCCTTAAAATAGTAAGCATCCTCCAACTGGCGAATCCACCAGTCTTCAGTATCCGTATTGACCCCACTAGTTCTCAAAGACTCCCCTAGGAATTCATTAATCAATCCTAGTATTGTTGATGGTGGATAGAAAAGTCAAAATATTCCACCTGGCGACTCCACAACTCTCAATAGACCTAAAGAATCCACTGGTAGAGAACTCTAGAATAGTTGAAAAGATACAGTGACCCCTTTCTGATTTACAAACATGGATCCAACAATACAACGAAGATATGCCCCAATGAGTAGAGATCGTATCCGTAGATTCCCACACAAAATTCCTCAAATAAATTAGATATAAATCCTACCTATATTTCAAAATAAAAAATTTGATGACCCCTCGTAACATCTCATCAAATTTCATATACATGTATGGAGGTTAAAATTTGAATGGAACGAAGAATGCCTCATGAAAATGTTCATGGGGACATTAGAAGGAAAGGCAAGAGAATGGTATGAAGGCCTAGACCCTGGAACCTTGTTTTCTTTGAAGGATTTCCACAAGGTATTTTATGAACACTATAAAAAATATTTTCCATCTTTGTCATTAATTGAAAATTGTTGTGAACAATCTGAAGATCTCATTCAATACCTTGTAAACATTTATGAAGATTTTGGAAATTGGCATCCTGAAAGCCTATTAGAAACAATTCATGAATTTAATTCTCAAACCATTTATCATGACAACCAAGAAGATTTTATTGAGGATGAAATCCATCAGGAAGTAAGAGAAGATCCACAAGATCTCTCTGAAGAAACTGAAACAAAATAAAATCCATCTAAACCCATTTTGTGTAAAGTGTAAGAGGACATTCAGCCACAAGATCAACCTCCACAAAAGAAAGAAAACAATTGCTGACCAATCCAAAGAAAATATCAAATGCCTCCTCCTTTAACTGAAGAAGATATAGATCAGATGTTAAGAGTACAACCAGCCTCTGAACCTTTATATAAAGAAAATATTCTTGTTTGTTCCACTACTTCCTTACCTACTAAAGAAATTTCTCATAAAGAAATAAAGGAATATATTATTGTTGAGGCTGTAATACCTCCTCAAGAAGACATTCATACTTAAGAGTAGTCACAAAAGGAAGAGAAAAATCATAGTTCTATTTAGAGAAAGATAAAGACACCTCACCTTTTAACTTAACAAGAAAGAAATCAGATCCTAAGCATACAGCCAGCATCCAAATTTTTATGTAAAGAAGATATATATATGTGTTCTACTGCTGACCTATCTACTGATGTATTTTCTCATACAGAAACTATAGAAAAGATTGATGTTGATGCTAGACTACTTTCTTAAGAAGACCTGGTGCCAGAGAATGCTCCTACTCATCCGGATAATGGCTCTAAAAAAGAAATCAACTCACTCAATCAGGGCATAATAGGATTACTTGAAGGTAGCATAACATTGCATTCTGAAGTTGCCAAATCAGATAATCATAAAGAGGGAGAAGAGATTGTTTCTCAAAAGGATCCCAAGGTTAGTCAAATAAAGGAGGGAGTAATCCTAAATGAGGTCTATTTCTCAAATCCTCTAGGCCAGTTATTATTCGAATACCCCTTTGCTATTTCCTTAGAGACCTTTAAAGAGGGAGTAAAACATGTCAGGAATAGTTTGTGGCAAAGTTTAAAGAAAATTTGGGGTGCTACTGTTAAGAAGAAGACAAAGTGGGAGTGGCCTGCCAGCATACCTAAGAGGTGGAACAAAAAGAAATAATCTAGTCACTTACTTGATTGGCTATACTGGAAAAAAGAGTTCACCTAATGAATGTACATAATATGTAAAATTAGATTAGGATAGATAGGCGCAAATAAGATCAACCTTGGAGCATCATTTTAGTTTTAGATTGTTTTGAAAAATGACAACACAAAAACAGAGAAAATATATAAAAAAAAAAGAGGGCAGGTTTAAAGAAGAGGTACAACCTCATACCCAAAAAAGAGTTTTGTTGAAAGTGTGCACGTCTAAATTCCACTACTTGTTAAGAAAAAGAGTCTTGTTCGGTCATCTAGCCTAATCATGGTTGAACATGTTTCGAATTTCTACTGATAGGTAAGTGAAAGAAGGCTTGTCAAATCATTTAAGCTTGACTTGTCATGTAGGAATAGATTAGGAAGAAAAGATATTGGTTCTGCATGCTCAAATCTGAACCAAAGAGAAATATGAGCAGGCTTAACAAATGATACATCATAGCCCTCATGTTTTCCAGTTTTGTTTGTACAAAAATAATACTTGTGTGCATCTTGTCCTAATGCCACAGTCCATGGTAAATCAAATTGCCTAATCTTGGTTTAAACCATGTTTTCAATTTCATGTCAATAGCTTACAGAATGACGTCTATCAAATATATTAATCTTGACAATCAGGTAGACTAGGTAGGGAATAAAAGAGTTCACTAGCATAATCTGAACTCTTGGAAGCAATAAGGGTACAAGTAGGTAGTTTTTTTTTTCTCTCAAAAGAAAAGAATGTTAAGGGCTTTCTAGTCCAAGTGCCCCCAAGGAAGAAAAAAAGTTAGGCAAGTAAGATGGGTAGGTAAAGATGAAGTTGAAGTAATCATGTTTTTTAGATTATTGAGATCACATCTTCAGAGAAGCATCAACAAATGAAAAGAAAAAAAAAAATATGCCCAATGGATGAGGCATTGGTCTCCATAAAACCAGAGATTTGAAGTTCGAGACACTACCTGAAAAGGAGCCGCCCTCCCCAAGTGGAGCCACTGTTAGTCATTAATAAATTTGATTTTTATGGATGACTAAATGCTTATCCTAGATTTCTAAGAACAAAATTTGTGAATATTGTGAGTTTTAGAAATCTCACTACCTTCATTATCCTTAGGATAAATTTTTCAATTTTTCACTATCCTATCATGTCATGGTCAGCTTACCACTTCCAGAAGACCCATCATGGGCTCATGCCACTCATTTTCACTAATTTTTGCCACCTTTTACCTTAGCATTATGTTTTGACTTGCCTAAACCCTCCACTTGCCACCTAGGATCACCAACCAACCTACTCATTCTTGTGTTTCCTGGATATGTTAAACATTGATGGTCTCAAAACTATCTCTGTAGGCTCTTTAGATAAATCAAGTACATTGGATTTTGGATCTTCAATGCATCAAATTTTCAAAAACTCCATTTTTCATACTTGAAGACCTCAAAGCCAATATTTCAGTCAAATACAAGCCCAAAGAGCCTTCCCACTAGGTCATTTAGGGTTTCATAAGTTGTAGGATTTTTTTGGTGTTTGAAATTACTGTTTTACATGTGCCAAGAAGTTGAATCAAGTATGAAAGAAGGTCAGCACATGATTGTCCAAAATGGATCAGGAAACCCTTCAAGAAAGGCCTCCTTGGTCAAGAAAAAATTATGCAAAGGACAGCTGCTCATTTTGGCATTTCTGCAGGAGTGTTAAGATGGCTATCAACAAAAAATGATGTAAGGTAAGAGGCCAGATCCCCACTAAAGGACATCTACAACAAAGAAGAGGAAGCATGCCTATGTTTAAGGAGAATTAGGGTTTTTAGGACTGATTGGCTAAATAGTGTTGCCAAGCAAGGAGCCAATGCATAAAACCATAAGGAAAGAAGGCACATGAACACAACCAAGAATGCATTGAAGATTTCTAAGAATTATGAGTGAAGAAGGGAAATAGTTGAGGTGAACTAGACAAAAATGAATGAAATTGAAATGGATACAGAGAACTTAGGAGACAACACTAATTATTTTTCTTTAACATCCCTAAAACCTAAATTTTTGGTAAGATAGGCAGAGTAGGTGAAATGAATATGATGGGCCTCCGTCATGACAACAGAAGGTTTTCAAAAGCCATTGAAGGTGAATTCTAGGGTTTGCCAAGGTAACAGTGCTTCACTACATCAAAGGGAGAAAATGAAAATAGTATCAGTGTGAGGGAGATCAAGCCTCCATTTTCAGTCATATCCCTCAAAATGGTCAAAGGAAGGAAAGCTTAAGGTTAAGTTTTGTGACAAGAAATCAAGCTAATCATGAGTTTACTGTTGAGTAACTGAGGTTGTCAAAATCCAAGAATGACAAAGGGGATAAAAACAATTGTGTCATGGCACCTGCAAGAAGCCAAAAGTGGCCAAGAGGAGACATAGTAGACATGATTTTTAGCCTTCGTCAAATTGGATATATCATTGTAAAAAAATAGTAAGGAGGTAAAGAAACATGTTTTCAGGTCACTCACACTCAAAAATGCCAAAAAAGATAAAAACATGTTTTCAGTTTATCAGTGCGAGTAGAAATAGGTTTGATAGTGCAAAGACCCTCAAGGTTAAAGGGAACCTCTTCAATTCTCCAACAAGCTACCACCAAAAGAAGAAGAATCACTTTGAGAAGTTTCAAATCACCTGCAATAAAGGGTCAAAATATATCAGTCGAAATGATAAAGTGACAAAAACTTATCATAGGGGGGTTTTTTTATTTTAATCTATTTTTCAAAGGTATAAAGGCATCTTAGTTATAATTTTTTAGATCACTTGTCATTTGCAAGGATAGAAAACCCTTCAGGAGAATTTTTATGAGTTTTTGTCGAAATCTGGGCAGGTTCAGTGGTGCTCCGCTCAAAACCTAGCGCTATGCGAAAGGAGGTCTTCGTAGTCCAATTTTTACACTGTGATGTGCATATAGCGGGCGACACTATGCGTATAGCATAGCGTTGTGCCTAGGCAGACCGACACACACAGGCGTACGACATTGCGCCCACAGTCTGACTTGACACCAATTTTTTCGCCCGGCGTTGCATGCACAGAGCACCCGACAGGCCCGGCACTGCGCCCAAGGTTCGACAGGCCTGCATGAGACATGCATCACTATTCACAGAGCCCCCAACTTTCCCGGATCTATGCATAGAGGCACATGACAAGCTTGGCACTGCGCTAATGCAAAATCTCCTCCAAATTGAAAAAAACATTGCCACAAGTTAAGGGAAGCACCTCCAAATTTCCTCCAAAGACATGAAAACAAGCTAAAAGTTGGTAGGTGGCATTTCCTGCTTTTCCTCCAAGAAATTTTCATGATTTGGTGACTAAAGGAAATTATTAAAACCTAGTATTTGCAAGCCCTAGGTCTTCCTGACAAGCAAACCCCTGTTTTTTACCTATGAGAAATTAGTTGTCATTTGAAGGGGAGTGAAGTAGGGTAATCTCAAATAATTTAATGTAAATTCCCTCATCAAGCTCAAAATCACTCATCCAGATACCTCACTTCCATATCACTCATTTTCAAGATTTTCCCACCATCATTTTCATTTTACTCCTCTTGCCCATTTTTGTCCACAAACAACCCTAATCACAATGTCAGGAGCAGAAGATAGTAGCAGCAGTGAAAGATGCCGAAATCCTATGAGGCCAAACCACAAGGGAGGGAAGGTAAACATATTTGAACCCTAAAGCACTGTAGAGATCACTTCCTCTCCCATGATCCTATCATGCTTTTAGAATGTGGGGTGCTTTTAGTTTTATGAGAGAATCAAACAAGTGCAAAATCACCTAGAGCTTACAAGGCTTTTCATTCTTAACCTGCACAAAAAACAATCAAGCCTTGCAGGGGTTTATTTTGACCTATCAATAGATGCCATCTCTAATGCTACATGTATACCTATTATTGGTGAAAACTGCTTTAAGAAAGCTAAATTGAACAAGAACTATTATGAGCCATTTTTCAAGACTAGGTACAAAGAAGGCTACAAGGATATTTTCCCTTTATCACACCTAAAACAGAGATTTGCGCCCTTGAAAGTCATTATGAAGTACTTTACCTATGAGGGGAGATACTCCAGACTATACTCCTACCATGTCATATTGCTCATGCATTTCACAAGGGTCAAGATGATCAACTTTCCCTACTTCCTCTATAGGAGTAAGGACAAAATGTCTTATGTTGTCCAGAGAAGGAATCCTTCCCAAAAAATGCATAGTTTGTTTCACCATTCCTTGATCAAGATGGTGGTGCTACATCAGCGAAAGAAAAAAGGCATAACCTAGGAAGTGTTCATGGCCCATGAAGTCTTTGCAAGCCCACAACCTCATCATCAACCAGACTTTCCCTTATCATCTCATCCTCCTCCCTCTAATCCTCCATCACCTCCTACAGATCATGCCTCATCATCTACACAAGTGTCCTCACCTCAAGGAAACCTCCCTTCATCCCTTTCTCTTTATGCATCAGATAAAGAAGGAAGTGGCAATAAAGAATCAAGTGAAAATGACAATGAGTCAAGCCCAAATAAGCAGGAGGATGATAATGATGAACAAAATGAAGAGCGTGAGAGTGAATATGAGTCAACTCAAAATGAGGATGAGGGAAATGATGATTTAAGCCCACTAGAAGCAGAAAACATGGAGATATATGGTGATGAGGAGTTAATTCAAGAAGAGACAGAAGACATAGAAATAGAGGAGGATGATAACAATGAAGCAAATGATGAGGAGGACAAAGGAGACATTTTGAGCAGTGATGATGATTTGAGCCAACAAGAGGCAAAGGATATGGAAACAGAGAAAGAGGATCACAGTGAAGAAAATAAAAGAGATGATAGTGAAAATTAATTGAGCATTAATGAAGGGGGAAGCCAGGATAAAGATCAAAACAACGAGGAAAATGCAGAGGCTAAGGGCAGTAGTGACACCCAAGAACCAAGCCTCAGTGATGAACAAGACAAAAAAGAACAAAATGTTCATGACAGTCATGACAACAGTCATGACATTCTTGAAGACAATCATGAACATGATGAAGGAGACGATGGGGCTGATAGTCAAATTGAAGATCATAGCAGTAAAGAGGCAAGCAACTCAAATGAAGAACAAAATGACAATGTAGAGATCAGTGAAGAGGATGAGAGTGGTGATGATGTAGAAGACAATGATGAGGCAGAAAATATGATGACTGATAACACCAATAATGAAGATAAAGAAGTTGATGACAACAGCAAGGATCACAGCCATGATAAAGACACCAACAAGACCACAATCGCACCTCTTTCATTCACATATCAGAGAGGGTCAATTTTTGTTTTTTCTACCTCCAAACGGCAAGGGACCATGCCATCCACCTCAGCTCAGCCACTTGACAAGGGTAAACAATAGGTAAAGGAAGAAGAAGAAGATCATGAGATTGAAAAGGAATTTGAAATAATTCAAGTGGATAGTGATGAGGAAAATGAAGCAAGGATTTCAAACTTGCTCCTCCAAGACAAAAATGCCCAAATCAAGGACTTGGAAGCCGAGGTGGGTAGAGCTAAGAATGTTGTTCATTTTTATGAGATGGAAAACAAACAAATGAGTGCACAATAGGCCATTTATGAGGCTAGAGCTATTGAACCCTGAAAAGAAGCTCAAAAAGCACATATAAAGCTTGAGGAGTTCATGGGCACCTATGAGGAGAGTGAAGATGAAGAAGGATAGTCAAGAAGGAGACCTAGAACCATGGGGTTGAAAAAGGCATTGGCCAAACAAAGGGAACAAGAATCAGCCCTAGCAGAACAACTCCCTCTGAATGAGCTTTTGGCAATGGAGATAACACATGATCGGGAACCTTGGTTGGAAAGAGCCATCATACACTTGGAGGCCAAGTTGGAAAGGGAAAATAAATACCTTGATCTACAAATAAAGATGACTAAACATTATGCTTGGAGGAATCAAATTGCAAGGGAAAAACTCAAAAAGGCCCTCATTGAAATTCAATCACTAAAAGGAGGAAAAGACCAAGAAAACCTTGGAGTCTTGGCACAAGCTTCTCTACAGATCTCCCAAACCCCATGAGGGAGACATCCACCAATTTTGAAGGAATTTTGACAAATTTTGGTTTTTTGAAAATTTGGAGGCCTATAAGCGCAATGCCACTGGCACTATGCTTTTCCCTCACGCATCCTCAGAGCGAAAACTGTACATTTTTGGATTTGTCATTTCTCATGCCTAGTAAACAATTCTCATCAAATTTCAGAGCATTTGGAGCATTTTTTACCCCTCAAAAGGTCAAAAAACACCTCATTTTTCACCTTTCTGCCTCATTTTCAGGCCTGGCGCTGCACTCATAGCAGTTTTGGGAATTTGACTTTTTGAACAGGTCACATGTGCTGAATCATAAAAAAAAGGTATATCTAGAAAGAATACTCTGTAGGATTTCCAACGGGCCATCACGGAGCAAAATCTGACATCGTTAAAGTCCCCAAAACTTGGCTGCAATAGGACCTATTTTCTGCTTAGGATGGCGCTGCGCTTATACAATTCACTTTGTGTTTTTGGCCAAAAGTCAACAAAAAACACTCATTTAATGAAAAATGATATTTTAATGTTTTTTGAGGCAAATTACTCTAAAATTAGGTGCAAGAAGTTATTTTGTCATTTATTTCATGGTGTATTTCGTGCCTTGGGCCTTGCATGGTCTCTTAGGCATAAATGACATTTATGACTTGTTTTGACATTTTCAAACCCTAGTTAGGGTTTTTTCCCTCCTTTGCTGAATAAATATAGCATAAGGGATTCATTGCAAAAGGTTGTCATTTGATGAGTTTTGAGAGAAATACATGGTTTTCTTGAGTTTGAAGAAGAAATTGGTGTTGTGGAGTTTCTGAATGGCCTGCTTTGATTGATGATGAAGGAGGATAGCTTGTAGGATCCCTAAGCATGGTTAATGGTGATGTGTCTCTGTTTAGTTCTTGTTTCCTTATGTATCATTTTGTTACATCATTCTATGTTGCTATAGAACATAAAAGTATAGGCTAAGAAATTTTGTTTGAGGCACCTTAGTCCTCCTTGCTTTCTATTGTCTTGATGTTTTCCTCTGCTAGGTTAGTTTAAGGAATTATTAGTTGCTTCTTAGACATACCTATGCTTGTTTATTCCATGAATGGTTCAATATAGTAGTTTTCAAATATGTTTTATGGTTAGCCCTGCTTATTTGATGCTATTTAAACTTTGTTTTGGAATCTCTCTTTGAAGTACAACTTGTTAGGTTTTAGCCAAGGAGGCCATGCTCTGATCATGCCCTTTGTCCATGCTTGTGAATTTTCCTTAAAGTTCTTTGTAGCTTGATAACACATGCTTAGGAGTTCCCTCTTCTTTGATTAAAGTTATATGTTATATTATATGTTTTATAAACCTTGAAGGTGAAATCACTAGAAGTTAGATAAGTTTCTTTCTTTCTATGGTTCACTAAATTGTTCATCTTGAATGCTTGTTTACTTAAGTATAATCAAAATTTATTTGGTTTGCCCTGTCTTATGATTATTTCCTTATGTTGATCAGTATTTAAGACCATCTTGTTTAAAAGTTACTTGTTTAAGGATTCTTCACTTCCCTTACATACCTACTATGCTCACAAACTTTATGTTCATTTCACTTCACACATGCCTTAAAGATCCATTTGACCATGTTTGATTTTCACTGATATGCATCCTGTTTCATTATTGAGATATCCATGACTTTCATAGACTCCATAGCCCAATGATTTGAAGACCTCTCACTCCACCTATTCTACGTGATCATCTTACCCAACCAAAAAAAGCAACAAACCCTACACTTAACAACTAGCCTAAAATCAACTATCTAAAGCTAAAAAGTATACAACCTTTGCATATAATAGAGGGAGCCCTCTCTGAGACCAGGAAGGCTAGGTCCTAGAACTCCAAAGACTAGTCTGATGTTACCTTGTGCATTTGGTCTACCAATATGCTAAATCACAGGACACTAACAGTGAGTATCTTGTAGAATATAAGTCTCAACCTAGAGCTTTCAATGAGATTCTAACTCTCCCACAGTTCATTTAGGTCAAAGAAGAAATGATACTTTGCAGCAATAGTGTAATATCCCAAAATGGGGATGCAGCAATATTTGAACATAATAATGAAAGAGAAGTGATACATCAACACATAAAATGTAAGAAGAACCAAATAGCCATCATATTGGTATTATAGAAAAAAATGTATACAAGATCTTGAGGAAATAATCTCTCAAGTTAGGCAACACAAGCCTCAAGAGAACATGTACATGAAAAATGAAGTAAACTGCTACACAAATATTTCCCAAGGCTATAACAACACAATTTAATTGAGGATAATTGCTGCCGGAAAGTGTCAATACACAGATCTGAAATAATATAGCTCATACAATGTTGGGAGTGAATATCTAAGCTCCCAAAAAAAATTTCAAGACAATCCTAGAAGGATTTCCTAAAATATGCAAAATGTACAAAATGTCGTTGTTTCAGCCCTAGGACTGTGTAGCAGTTGCAACTCAAAACTAGATGGAGATGGTTGAAGATGATGCACAAGCTGAATATGCTTTTTCTAATGGATATTTGAAGTGAAAACAACAAGACTGTAATATTCCAAAATTAGCATGCAGCTAATTGGAATATTGATTTTTGTTGTTTGCACATAGGAGATGAATAAATGGGTGAGGAGGCCCACACATTTCAGAAATATGAATAAAATCCCTCATAGTGTGAAAATGGATCAACATAGGAGCTAGATTTCACACTCTCAGGTGTGAACAGGGGCATTTTCATGTGGACAAGGTCAAGTTTGACAAAGTCAATAGCACTAGGATAGGAGGTGGAGATCAGCTTGTGAGACAATGCAGAGATAGTGGGAGGAAGATTCCTTGGTGAAGGAAACCCTAATGAGTGGGACACAAGGTGAGAGGGCTTCCATTTGTATAAAAGGAGGGCAAGGCATCCATAGCAAGACATCTTATGATTTTTTTATTGGATTTTGGTCTGCATGACTATTCTGCTTTCTCCAATTGTTTAGTTGAGATTGCTATGCTGCTTAGCACAAGGCATTCCTGTTTAGGAATTTCTTCTCCTTCTTGAGAGGCATATTGAGGGAAATTTCAATTCATTTATTCACATCCAGGCTTGAGGCCAAGCATCCTCCTTCAGATACATCATTATTTCTATAGCAGTATAATGTTATGTTGCAGGGTGTTGCAGTGGGGGTTCACAACACCACTTCTAGATCTTGTTTTTCAGAGGAGGGAGCCTCCATTCCTTTGGAAGATCACTAAGGAAGATTCTGGAGCAGATTTTCATATCTTAGCACTTGGCCAAAGTACCCTCATCACCTAAAACATAGTCCCTTGCAGGAACTGTGTCATTTCTTGCAGTGTGGCAGTGAGAGGGTCAAACCCCTCAATCTTAAGCTACTTTCTTAGGGAAAAGGCCAAAATTTCTCCTAGAAAGTTTGTAAGAAATATCCTCCTTCATTCATTGTATTATTCCGCTATATGTATGCAGAGCTTCAGTTAGACTATGTTATTTCAGATCCAGATTTGCAGGTCTAACATTTTGTACTTGTGCTTTCATGAAACCCTTGCCGACTTATCTTCAGAATGTGCAAAAAGGGGCTAGACCTCTATTTTTCTTCATGCATTGAGTAATAAAACCCCATATCTGTTATTTCTATCATATTGTAGCCAAAACCCTCATAAAATCATGCTATTACTTGCTTCAAAAATTTTGCATGGCATAAATCATGGGGTTTGGGAAATTTTAAGCCACATTGGGACTGGGAGATCTGTTTAACACATCAAATTGATTTGTTGTGTTAAACACACCAAATTGATTTGTTGTGTTTAACACACCAAATTTATTTGTTGTGGTCGGCCCTTATCCAACACTCTTATGCATATATCTATGATATCTTTCCTCCTCTCTTTTCAAACAAGATTTGTCTGGATGATGGGTCTTGTTCTAGACCCGAAACGTCGACGCAAAAATTCTTACTGTGGAGATTCCGAACTCAACAACTAAAAACTCACACCACAGAAATCTGAAATCTATAAATTGATTTGTTTCTGATTGCCTTCTAGATGTTAGTCCCATAATATATAAGCTATGTGACCCCAGTACTATTTCTCACAGTTATATTGTATTTTCCTGAAGATAACATTTTTATGGTCCATATTGCTACATTTCCCCACTTCGGGATAATCTAATAGGATATATTTTTTCTGTTGTAACATAATATGATGCCTATGTGTTCAACACATATTGTATGAGCTGATTTTTCACTGCTATTTCCATTTTTGTGTTCATGTATTGCTGCATCCCCATTTTGGGATATTACAAATAGAAGGATGAAGGGCATTAGATTTATATTGTCTACCTTTGATGGGTCATCCTCATGCACAAAAAAGACTTGTGGAATGGAGTTGGATGCATTTTTCCAGCTACATACAGTAGTAGAAAAAGAAGTTGTTGACATTGTAGTGCTGCACCTTGCAGGTGAAGCAAGCATTTGCTGGTTCACCCATTTGAATCATGCAAAAGTTTTTGGTTATGCAGATTTTACTCAAAGGTTGATCAAGAAGTTTGAAAAGAAGAAACCAGAGGAGAAGGAGCCTTCACCACCACTTGCTGCAGGAGCACTTGCATCAGGAGAAAGAACCTTTGCATCTTTGCCAAGTGGTATTGATCTCTTCACAGTTAGAGCCCCATGCACTATTATGGAGATGCATGAGGAGGAGGAGACTTGTACTAGCACTGATGCAACCATAGAAGAGCAGCCATCATCATCCGTAGTTAAGGAAACCATCACACTAGAAAGAGGAACTATTATAGAAATACAAGATGTTCCCAAGCTTTACCAAGGTATGCACATGTTTCCATTTTCTTTTACCTCAACACATCATATGGAGGATTGTGGGAATGTACCATTGCATGAACTAGAGTTAAGGTACATTGCTGATTTGGAGCAGTAGACTATCATTGTGCTAAGTAGCCTCGATTTGTTCAAGGAGAGTATATACAGTCCTCCTAGTGTATCATTGTTGAGCTGCACTCAACTCTTGGGGTTGGAGTGTAGATTCTTGGATTATGGGATGAGTATTGTCCTAAACCATGCCATGCAGAACTATGTGTTCATCATTAAGCATGATCTTAAGACAAAATATACACCATTATGGAGATCAGCAACACTGTCATTGAACAGAAGTGATGATTTTGGGGCCCAAACATTATTGGAGCATTCCAATGACCTTTCTACATGCATAGAATACAATAGGCAGATGGTTGATGAGAAGCATCTTATCTTCCATTGTTATGATGGTTATTTCTTGATGAGCACTTCATTTCTCAACAAGAATATTTTCCCTTCAGAATATTTGGATCCTTATGGGATCAACTTGGTCATTAAGGAATGGTATTCATTTGGAGATCTCTAGGAGATTGCATTTCCACATCCCATGAAATACAAAGACAGAAATGTGATTTGGGAGGATGATATTCTCCATTGGAGGGGTGCCAATTTTGGACATGATGATAGACACTAACCATTGGTTGGTTGGGTGATGTTGATGAGAAAGAGGCTTGGAAGCCACTTGCAGATCTTTGACATAGGGCAGTAGGACGCAAGGCTGCGTTGGTTACTCTTGAAAGACTTTGGTCATCATATGATACAGTCTATTTCAAAGAGTAGGTTGGTGGATGGAACTGGGCATGGCACTTACATCATATGGCAGCAAGGATTTTGGCTATATTGGAGTGATGTGATATCTTTCATGTCAACCATCATGTTGTTGTTCCATAATTTATATGGTAAGGGTGTGGGGAGGCAACAAGAGTTGTTGTTGCTTTGGTTGTCCTTGGGAGAGTATGGATTGAATTGCATCCATACTTTGCATAATGTTGCAGGAATAGGAGATGGCACTATCATGGTGCAAAGGGTCTACTCCTTAGCCTTGGAGGATCAGGAGGTACTTCCATTTTGGGAGGAATCCCCCAGATATAGAAGCATTATGATAGATGGCCTTGACATGTGGTATGTCGAAGGATGGAGCTATGAGATAACAAGAGCCTTATTACAAAGGCCAACAACTTTGTCACTTGGGAGCTAAGGTTTATTGATGGAGTGTTCCCAGGATCACTTCACATATGATGCACTTGATGGACAAGTAGGATATGAGAGTGATTGAGTAGTGGATGGAGACATATATTACCATGATATGATCTTCTTGACTTGGATCTCCAAGCATAAGAAGAATTCTTTGCACGTAGCACCTATTTTATTCCTTCTCCTGGAGATATGTCATATCACTATGGAAGACTCATTCATAGATCTTATTATCACCTTTCTCTCAATACATGGTAAGAATGATTTTTTTGAATTTATTGATTATCTAACACAGTAGTTACATTCTCTTAACATCTCTATACAGTGTATTTCTCCACAAGAGGGCAAGACTCTCTTTGGGCTTCATGGTAATTTTGGTACCAACATCTATGACAACGATAGCCATTTATTGTATGACTTTGGGAAAATTTTGTACTATTTCCTCTATGCTAAGTTGATATACAATGCCATTTACTGTTTACTAGTAGATGAGATGACATGCACAACTAGCAAAGTGTTTGGAGACAACTTTCCACATCATATTCTCAACCTACAGTTGGTAAAACTGCGATGTAACTACCTGAGAAACTGTTGGTACCTTCCAATACTATGTAAAACCTTCATTATTTATATCATTTGGATTCCATATGGTGAAAATTTCATATTCATTTTGTATGGGATGATTTGGAAAGAAACAAAGAGTGGGACTTTGAGGATCCTATTGCCTTTTTGCTTCATAAAGGAAACATTATTGCAGCCCATATTTAGCAACAGCTCTACACTTATCATTAGTGGAGAGAGAGTGTGTGGGAAGGATAAATTGATCCATCATGTTCAGCTATGTAGCTCGATTGCTTTGCAGGAGCCTAAGGTGGAAGAGATGTTTCAGGAGCTACCATGTTGGAGGGTGACTCACTTTTTGTGGATGATAGCTTTGGGATGGAGGCTTCACATGAGGATGATGGTTCCCAATATATTCCAGATTCCATGCCTCAAGAAGGCCTCTAGGAAAAATACAGTTGCTTCCATGGATATTGCACTCTTTCATGATGAGGGCCATTTGAATTTTTCACCAAAGCCATACTTATACACATGGGAGGAACAACTTGAGAATAGATTGATGAGGAAGCATCTTGTTCTTTTGGGGAACTTATCACTTGAGGATGCTATAGGAGTAAGAGGAGAGTCTCTTTAGTTCTATCCTTTTAGTTTCTTGAGGACAAGAAACATTTGGGAGGGGAGGACTGTAATATTACTAAATTAGCACACAGCTAATTAGAATATTAAATTTTGATTGTTGCTCTTAGATAGAGGAATAAGAGGGTATGGAGACCTATAAATCTCCTTAGTAGGAATAAAATACACTCCTAGTGTGAATGGAGGTTATCTAAAAGTTGGATTGAAGACCCTTAGGTGTGAAAAAGGGCTGGAGCATGTTGAATAGGTCAACTTTGACCAAATCAAACAACTCTGTTATGGAGGAGTGACATTAATGGCAGGACATCGCAGTTTTGGAGGGAGATTGATTGCATGATGATGGCAACCCAAATGAGTGGGACCCAAGGTGATAAGGCTCACATTGCTTATAAGGAAGAGGATGGCAGCCATATGGGGTTATGTTATGATTATTATTTTGATATGTCTCTGTAGACTTCTTGCATTCTTCAACTGTTTAGTTGAGATTGTTGTGTTGTTTAGCATAGGGTGTTCCTGAATGGGAATGCCATCTCTTTCCTTGAGATTCCTCTTGGAGGAGCATTACACTTCATTTCCACACTCAAGCTTAGGGCCAAGCTTCAGTCTTCAGCTACAACATAGTTCTTGCAGAATATTGTGTTGTGTTGCAGGGTGTTGCAGTTCCTTCTCTTAGGAGATCAACAAGGAGGGATTTTGAGCACATTTCAGATCTGTTTCACTAGTCCAACCTATTCCGATAATTTACAGTGCAATTTTATCTAGGAATTGCGTTATTTTGGATGGAAGATTCAGAGGAGTATCTATTGGCTCATTTAGAACGTTTTACTGTAGGTGGAGGGTTCATCCTTTCAATGGAGGAGTTCTTTTGAGGAGATCTACATCAGATCCATATTATTTCAGCCTTCTATTTCATGAGCTTCAGTTTGCAGTGACTCTTCAGTCCTAGGGATGTAGATCACCATTTGTATTTGGGTGCATTTCTGGAAAGCCTTCCCGGGTTCTCTTGGAAAAGTGTATATGAGGCTAGATCTTCACTCCTAGAATTATTTGAGCTATATAACAACAGATCTACATTTATCTATCTTTATGCAGTAGTTTATGCCCTAAAACTGTGCTATCATAGCTCAGGGCATTTGGATGGCAGCTATTTCTCATGTGATGACATATTTTTCTTATAGAGGTTTATTTTGTATTGCTTGAGTGACTTGATCCACAAGATCTTGTGCTTATTATTTGCTGATATGTTTAATAATATGGCTTTACATTTGTTTCATATCATGGTGTGATTGATTTATTCATTGTTCTTTCCATTATTGTTTTCATGTATTGTTGTTTCCCTATTTGGGAATCTTACACTATCTTGGATTCAGATGAGTTCTAAGGGCTAGTAATGGGCAACCTCTTTCTTTCCAAGGAAAACCACAGGTGAAAGGAGTGTTTATTGATCAATTGAATGGAAAAATAGTGGACTATAAGAAACCCTAGTCATATGTTAGCTGACTATTGTTGACAACATGATGATATTGCATTTTTCGGCTATTCACTTTTCCAAGGGAATTCAAATTGGATATTCAAATTGGCAAGTCATTTTAACTTTAAATTGTTGTACTCTCTCTCTTTGTTGAACATTTGATATTAATAATAAGATGAATTGATAAAGGTTTTCAATGTCTTAGGGTTTTTCCCTGGCTTGTGCCATATCCTTGTGTACTCTTATCTTGTCTTGTCATCTGCATCTTTCATCTATGTTCTTTCTTCAAGAATTGTGATTATAATGATTTCTTATGTAATTGCTAATAGAAAATCGGGCTAATGTGGATCTTTCCAGTAACTTTCCTACACAAACAAAATGTTAACATAAAATTAACATGGTATAAGAGCTTATATGAGGATGAGCCAAAGCAAGAAAAAATGTAATCACTAAGATGGCTTCATCACATAAAAATATAGAAGCACTCCAAGGACTGAGCTCCTTGTGGCATTAAATCAAATTTTGGGCATAATCATTATGATCTCTATAACTAAGCGGAAAACCTAATCAAAGATTTCATTACAATCATTGTGTTCTCATTTCGGAGGACAAATTCACTCTATTTTTAATTGATTTTGGAGTCTCCTCTATGCATTTACTTGTGGAAGGATATTCTGTCTCAAAAGAAAAAATATTATATGATTTATGAACCACTGTGGTGCCTAGTTGTAAGTGTCATAATACTTGTTTTTGAGGATCAAAACATAAATCATATATCTATATTATGGTCGTGTTTTCCCAAAAGAATAGCCCAGGAGATATCTCCCTCTGAGGTCCTCGCATTAGTCTGAGAGACTTTTTTAACAGGTACTGGATCTGATATTTCCAACTATATATTTCCCTCTGCAATTTTTCGTGGATCTCATCTACACCGAAGGATCAATATTCCTACATGTCAGACCTCTTGATTTCACTCAACATCTCTGTCTCGGGACAATATCCATGTCTTATATGGCATCTTACAGTTGCCATGGTCCCTCTATAAATAGTATCTCTCAATCTCATTTGGCACAATACCTTTTGTATATATCATCATACAGGTAACTTGATCTTGTATATGACTTCTCTCTATTGGCTCGATCCTATAGCTTACATTTCAGATATATGGTTTGGTGCATCCTATCACTGTTAGGCACCTCGCATGGTTCTGAATCCATCGTACCTCTTTTGGCTCATCGCATATGTAATTTTTCATTATTAGCACATTGGCACATAAAATATGTCTCCAACAATATATTTAAAGAGAAGGAAATGTTTTGGTATTCCAAAACCATATAGAAATTAGTGTATGGTTTCATATATGGTTATTCCATATGGTATGGATGTCATATTAGCCATGTAAAATTATCCACATTGTATGCATAAAATAGATACTCTAATTATAAGAAGACATTATGGTATTGCGTATATATATTGACATGGTTTCTACAGTATGTATATGACATCATATTTGCAGACAGAGAAATATTGGCGTCAAAAATCAACATATATACATGCATTTAGTCAATATTGGTATATGCATGGCATTCTTGCAAGCCCTGGAACAATTATGGTATTTTAAAAATCTATTGAAGTATGGAAATTCTAATCAAAGTTATGATCAGTCATGGCCTTGGGTAGTATGTTGACATTTTTTTCTTATATCTCTCTGCTGAACTTCTAGGTTTCTCTTCCTCTCACAGCCTACAAAATAATAACCTTAGTTTACTACTGTTCTAGAAAAAACTACAACTCAACTCATAAAGAAAAAGAAGCGAAGACCCCTATGTCGATGGATCATTAGTAAGCCTCGAAAGAATTAATGCATATGTACATCATAGAGTGATAAATGTTGAATGTGAACCAAGTCTTGCACACTATACAGTGACATGATCTATACTTCTTATATCATTTGAGCTGACTTTTGGAGATTTTTTGACTTACATAGCTATAGGCATCAAGCAATGAAAGCATTTGATATTTATAACACGGTTAACCATATTTCAGTTTTTCTATACTAAACCTTAAGTAGCATATATGAGCTTTTGTTGAAGACATGTTTGTAAGAAAATATCTTGGCTCGTTCGAAAGGAATCACGCTCCTAGAAGTTTGAAGACCTGAAGCTATCATCGAACCCTGTAAAGTGAACATTGTTGGCTACCTCACAATGATATATTGCATATATTCTACTATGTGTGAAACTTATCTACAGCTCGACATCATCTATGATCTCTTTTCAAGTTCAGTATTATTCATGATATTACTACAATCCAATATCCATAATGATATATTGTAGCCCCAGTAAATTGATGATTGTATTATAGCCTTGTTCACAATCGAAGTTGTCAACAATACATATGGAAACATTGGATAGCTTATCTTTTGTAGAAGCTACAGGAATATTCCCGTAAAATAATTTGTGGCACCTTAGATTTTGCAAAGGGATGCAACACTCTTGAAACCCCTTTTTTTAAAAGAACAACTAAGTGAATAAGTGCATGGGACTTTGGAGCATATCTCTATAACAATGCTTATCAACATGAAAACTAAGGTTCCTTGAAGAAAGTACATGAAAAATTCTATACGATCACAATAAGAAGATGAGATGTTGATTTTGACATTTTTCACCTAGCAATGGATGATAATTCAGATATTTTGAAATAATATCATTGGAGGATTTCTTCTCCCTTATTAAAGAAGAACCATGACAATTCTTCAAAATTTTCCTCTTTGATCTGGAGCTTCCTTGAAGTTTATTGTTGCAGTTGCCTTATGAAAGTCTCATCCCTTGCTTAAGAAGCTTGTAATTGAAAGCTAGATGATCACATGAAACAAGACTTAAGAGGGAGCTATAGAATCCTTGGCAGTATGACCTGATGAATCTTATTTCCAAATTTTTATTGATAAGGGAAATAACTTTGATATATCCCTATTGTTTGAAAGTTTGCATAGAAGTTGCATGATCATGACTTTGGTTATATTTTGGCAAGGTCACTTTTCTGTATATATCTAGATTAAGTTACAGTTGAGGCATAAAAGTGTAGATATTGATGATATATGATTGATGACCATCTCAAAGTAAGAGGGATATTGCCTAGTCTTGATAATATATTTCATGCACTTAGGATCCGATGAAGAAGTTGTGGGTCTGCATATGCATATCTTGTGGGATCCCCAATTTTCTAGATAAATGCCTCACTATGAAGACTCTGTCTATATATTGATAGTTGCTTAGAAAGATATCTCAGTGACTCTATTGTCTATAATTTAAGGTACACAAATGAAATCCAAGATTCCATGAATATTATGATGTTGGATCGGTTGGCAGTATGATGGATGAAAAGAGTACATATAGTATTATATCTCTTGATTTAGTTGCTCTAAAATCACTATTGAGCCTAATTGTATAAAGAAATAAGCATGTATTATTATGAATGCATTTTGGTTGAATAAGTTCTTTAGTGAGCCATTTTAGCACATGTGATATTGCGATATTCTTCATAGAATTTGTACTCCACATAAATTGGGTACCACTTTACAATACATTAGAAAGCTACCTAGATTCATCATTGTTGAATTAGAATATTAATTTCTTTAGAGAGAGGCTGGGAGTTGTGGATAGACCTTGCTAGGAGGTTTCTGGTTGGACATTGAGCTTTAGGAGCTCTTGGGGACCTAGGGTACTTCTTGAGAGATATGAGTGATCATACGGTGAGTGGTTCACCTTCCCCTATTGGTGCAATATGTACAGGGTGAGTGGTTCAATTTCCCCTATTGGTGCGCTATGTATAGGTTGAGTGGTTCACCTTACCCTATGATATCCCATGATAGTTGAGATGAGTTTAGGGTGAGTGGTTCAACTTCCCTATGATTGATGAGATATGCATATAGGATGAGTGGTTCACCTTCTACTATGGCATATGAGTATGATGAGTGGTTCATCCTCTCCTGTGGATACCTAGTGAGAGATGCATTCAAGCATATGCTTTTGGACATGTCGGTAATACATGGTTCATCCTTTCCCCACATGTAGGATGTTCATTCCCTACGATTTATGTTTACATTTCGGTGAGACGTGGTTCACCCTTTCCCCACATGTAGGATCCTTCTTATGATTATTGATTGGAATGCATGTAGGACATGGTTTATCCTTTCAAAACTCTTGGCTTACATGTGTGTAGGATGTGGTTCATCCTTTCCCTATGTATGGTTTTGACAGGTGTTTGTATGATGTGGATTATCCTTTCCCTACGGTTGTGACATGTTTTTGTAGGATGTGGTTTCTCCTTTCCCTATGTATGGTTGTTAAATGTGTTTCTATGATGTGGATTCTCCATTCCCTATGTGTGGTTGTGAGCAGGATGTGATATATTATTTCCCTGCTAGTGTTCCTACATCATCCTACCCATTTCGTCTAGGACACATGAGAAGTACCTCTCATCTGGCCAATGAGTTGGGAAAAGTGGTTGGGACCATAGCACTATACATGGATGCATCGTTTATTGTCGCACTCCCTATGTCTAGGATGAGTGATGTTCAACAAAATTGATCACTTGGAATCAAGTTTGATAATAGTTTTACATTTGGTTATATGGAGTCTGTACTGAATTTTGTCAGTGGAGAGAGGTAAGGTCTTGTGACTCACTCTCGATCGTTTCTTCTTCATTATTCTTATCAGTGTTCAATAGAGTAGAAAATATATAATATACAGAGATGGCACGTGATGTCAATATATCTCATGATGACCAGATGGCATGATAAAATATCAAGTGGAATTCTCCCAAGTTGAGAGGGAGTGTTAAAATTAGAAACTAGCGCCAAATTCCACCATTGGATAACCTAGTTGTTGGAGACAATTATTGAATTGAACTCCTCTTTTCAAGAGGACCAAAATCAACCAAAAGATCATCAAATTTGGACAAGAATAAGTGTGTTTTTAAATTTATGCCCACTCATGTGAAAATTTTCAAGGTCAACGTCATCATCATAAGTCCCAACAGTCATGTATTTTTTCCCTCAAAAATTGTATATATAGAGGTGCCTTCAACCTCATTTGATACATCAAAGGGATCCAAATTATATCTAAGGTATCCAAGCTCTTGAAGAGGATGAAGGGTTGTCTGTTTTGGGTTTCTTCTTTAGCAACTAGGGCTACGATTCCTCAGATAAATAGCCGCAAGACTTGATTAAATTTCAAGGCAACTTGTATGGGTAATCCTGTCATTACAGGTCTGAATTCAACCCCAGCAATTCAGGTCATGTTTGCGTATTGACTTTGAGCTTATCTATGGTAAATTTAAACAAGAATTTCTCCCTTTCTGTGTTTTCACTTCAGAGCCATTACTCTAGATAGGTCTGCAGACATGCACCAGGTTAGATAGAGGGGTCGAGAATCCTATCTTGGGTTCAGATTAGTTGTAAGAGCTAGCGATGGAAAACCTATTTCTTTTCAAGGAAATTCAAAGTTGAAAGGAGGGTTTCTTGATCAATTGAATGGAAAAATAGTGGATTGTAAGAAACCCTAAACAAATCTTAGCTGACTATTGTTGACAGAAAAATGATATTTTAGCTTTGGGCTATTCACTTGTCCAAGGGTAGTCATATTAGATTTTCAAATTGGCAAGTCATTTTGACTTGAAATTATTATACTTTCTCTCTATATTAAACATTTGATATTAGTAATAATATTAATTGATCAAGGGCTTTCCACATCTTAGGGTTTTTCCCTGGCTTGTGCCATATCCTTGTGTACTCTTGTCTTGGCTTGTCTACTGCATATTTCGTCAATGTTATTTCTTTAGTTACTGTGACTATAACGATGTATTATGTGATTGTTATTGGAAAATCGGGCTAATATGGATCCCTGAAGTAACTTCCCTAAGAAAATAGCATGTTAACCTAAAATTAACAAGATATAACCAATCCTATTTTGACTGGTTCTGGTTTGAAACCCAGTTTGATATGTGGACTATTCTGGTCACCGAATCTAGTTTTTTATACTATGTTTTAGAGAATGTAATAAACTAATAGTGTAAAATAGAAATAGTTTTAAATAATCTAGATCCATTACATGTATTTATTAGTTGGAAAGTATCAAGATTGAGAATCTGTAGCGTTTCTTTCGTCACATCATAATGAAGCGACACAAGATCACTTGTCGAAATAAAACCATTAAAACTATCCATATATTTGGTGGTTGGAGGGAAATATCTACACCCTCTCACAACTTTTCCCTTCACATAAAGGGAAGTTTAAAATCACACTCATGTCCCCAAGCATAGGAAAATAATTATGTAAATTTTATACACATTGAGATGACGTTGGTTGCGATATAATTCTTATGAGTGCAATGTTTCTAAATCCATCATTTTAAAGCCAAATAAACACTCCATGGCTTGAAATATTTTATTAGGGCCCGTCCTTCGAAAAAAATCATGGAAGGTCATTGAAAATTACCCTTGGGTAGTTTTTATTTAAAGATAATGTTTGTTAGGGATTTTTCATAAATTTACATAGATCCAACATTCAAATGCCAAAAAAAAAAGATGTTCTCGAATGTTTTTTTGGGTTCATTAATTCTCAAATGCCACTAGAGATTTGACTTGAAAAATTATTTATTCAGAGGAAAGCGTTATAAAAAATACAAAATAGGTATCAATAACACATACCTCTTCACAATCCTAATAGAGGACTGTAATCTTGGATGCCAAGATATTTGTGGTAAGAGTGTAGGCCGAGGCTGGTCAGCCAGTGATCCTGAGCACAAGACCATGGCGATGGTTACCTTGGCACTAGAGCTGGATTGATCCAAGCCAAACCGAGCTGGAAAATCATTGTTTCAACAACAAGCATGTGTGATACAATCCCATGACAATATCAACCACCTCCTCGACTCTGGTTGTATGGACATGGAGGAGATGAAACCCTAAATCCATGGTGAGGGTGAAATTGATGGCCTTGTCAGACAAGCCGAGGCAGAGGATCAACTGCCATGGTTGAAGCCTCCTCTAGGTGTCTCGGGTAGGTAAGCAAGGGAAGGAAGGAGCACAATCATGAATGATTATATGGGCCCACATACTAGACGAAGGAAATTCCACTGAGGGTTTCTTCATCAATTCTGCTATCATTCAGGAAATTCATCATGATCACCAGAGGAAAACCATTGTCGGATCCCTATCCACCTTCGTTCCATTGTTGCTCATGGCCTCCATCTTCATCATATTTATAAGGCCGTTGTGGAATAATGGTAAATATTACATGAGCATATCATATGATTTCATTGGAGGCATACTATTAGGGTCTAGTTTATCTAATTCCTTGAGGGTTTAGATGATTTCATTGATGTAAAGTCATGGACAGAGATTATGGAGGGAAATTTGAATATGGACATAAATTATTGAGGAAAATTTGAATTTGTTGAGGAAATTTATTTGTAGTGAGAGTGTTTGTGATCATATTTTTTTTTATCAAGGTTGGTTGGTTATTTTCTTCTTATTATAAAATTCATAGAGCTTTTTATTATTTTATTTATTTGTAATTATTATAGTTCGTAAGTGGTTTATTGATTAAAAATTGGTTTGTTGAAATTTAAAATGTTGTAATTACTATATATATATATATATATATATATATATATATATATATATATATATATATATATATATAGATATATATCAATTTATTGAGAGTGTAAATTATAATGAAATGTTGAGTGTAAAAAGTTAGCTTAATCAAAACAAGAATTAAGTGGTTCTTGATGTGGGTTCCATGCCTTTTTAAGAGTAAAGTTATTTTTCATTTTTTTTAGAATATAAAACTTTGTGTTTGTTTTTAATTGCTTATCATGTGCTCTGTTTGAAGTGGATTTTTAACCATGATTATTGTTGCCTATGTAAATACTAATCTAGGTTACATTATTTTGGTATCAAAGTAGGTTTAAGGCTCACATAATATAAATTGAAGAACAATGCCATCAAAAATAATTTTTTTGGTGGATCTATAATAAGGAGAATTGAAAAAGATCACACAAGGGAATTAGGAATACAAGCACGAGGTAGAGGGAAAGATAGCTACAAAGAAAATTACCTAGATGTTGAGGTCCATGTTAACTAGACTGGATTCCATGAAGGAAGCTAAGAAAATAAGGGTTGTTGTAGATATTCATGATGTGAGTAATGAAGAGTGAAAAGTAGAGGCCCATGGGAGATAAGACTATATGATTTATTAGATTGGGAATATGGATAAATCCCTCGAATTTGAGAAATTGAGGACACTGAGAGAGTGAAGCATATATTCACAAAGTTGAAAGGGAATGCATCCCTTCAGTGGGATAATGTATTTTGAAAAAAAAATAAGAAGGAAAGATAAGATTAGTTTCCAAACTAAATGGTATTCCACAATTTATAGTTGTTGGCTTGAAAACAATTATCCACCATAATTAAAAATTACTGACATAAATGACTAATTCATATACTTGTTGTACTTGTTATTTGGTCATATTTTTATTCTAGGACTATAATAGTCATTTACGTTAATCATTATTAATTTTGTCACTCATTATCTAGTCAGATATTTTAGTCATAGACTAAATTAGTCATTTAAGTTAGTCTTTTTTAGTTTAGTCACTTATTATCTAGTCGTACATTTTATCTCTAGACTAAATTAGTTATTTAAGTTAGTCATTTTTAGTTCGGTCACTTAAAATTTCTTAAATTTAGTGGTAATTCACTTGAAATAATTGCGGTGACTAAAATTTTTAGTCACCTAGTCACTAATTTCAATATTTTCTACTAGTAGATACTATGTATGTGCATTATGCAGTTTTGGCATCATGACATGTGTATTGTGTCATATTGTACAACGAATGTATGTGCATGTATTGTGTTGTGCTATACATTGGGTGTAGGTGTATATAGTGTGTTGTGTTGTACACTAGGTCTAGGTGTATGTGTTGTGTTATACATCAAATGTATGTGTATGTATTGTGATTTTTTGTACACCGGGTAATGGTCTATGTATGTGTGCTATGATGTAGAATGTGTGTATGTCTATGTGATTGAAGAGAAGGAAAGGCATTGGGTGTTTTTCGGGTTTGGAAACTGATCTAGTGTGTCTACAAAAAGAACAAAGGAAAAAGAAAGGACCAATGAGGGATAAGTATCAATATTTTATTTCAGTTTTATTATGCATGTGATATGTGATTCTGACTTGTGATGGTTACATGTGATTTATGATTAGGTTTTATGGTGATTTCATGTGATTCATGATTTTAATTTATGATGGTTACATTTTGAGCTAACCAGATGAGATATGTTTATACATGATGATTTGATCAACCAGCTAGTTTTACTTTTTGTGACATGAAGTGAAAAGGATTGCAAGTGTATCTTGTCGAAAAACTACCAATGAGGTATGATTTCAAGTTATTTCAATTTATACTTGATCTAATGGAAATTATGTGCTTGTTACAAGAAGCATAAAACTTCTCGGTTGGGTGATTGGAACTGACTGCAAGAATTAACAGCATCAGTAAAAGGAATTGGAGCATGTAGCAGTATGATTGTAAAGAAATTTAGGAGCAGGGCCATTGGTACTTGATAGTATCCACTGATTTCCATGATCATGCCATGACCAGTATGATGGTTTGAGTTAGGGATATGCCTTGGTTTTTGTATCTTTTGATGCGAGTAAGCATTTCACAGGGATGGACTGCCTGAGATGGGGGTGCCAACAGAACTTGGAAGGTGTGTGCCTGCATGGAAGGGGGTGACCAGATTTCCCGAGGGACTGTGTAGCAGAGAAGGGAAGGTCGGGCATGGATTTTTTTTGTTCATTATCATTTCTAGATGGAATCATATGGACATTGGGAGTGTGCCATGGAACAGTGAGCTGGTAACTACTCATTGAGAGAAAAAGTGGAGCAGAATTGTAGCGCTTCACATTCGATGCAGATTTGACTTTGACAGTGTATTCTAAACTTCCTGGAAAGGAGGTGAATCATGATATTACTTTGAGGGTGGAAGTGTGAGCCTTTGGATTCCCTTGTTTATTGATATGGGCATCATATCCTTTTATTTGCTGGTTGAGAAAATGTGTATATATACATATTTGTATGTTATTGTAAATACTATATCAAGCTGGATTTATAAAGATCCATAGAAATTATGATTATTTGTTGTTTGAAGCAAATGTGGTTGTTATTGTAAATATCACAATGAGCTACATTATAAAACTCCAGTACATGGTATGTTTGTCATGTTTCAGCAATGGTCATTGTAAATACTACAACAAGTTGTGTTATAAATCTCTATAGCAGTATGCGTTTTTTTCAACGGTTTGTTGGTTTATATGTGTCATTGAGCACCGAAGATGATGTTCCCAACGGGGGAGGGGGAGGGGGGGTTCTGTAACAACCCTAGTTAAAATTCCATGTAAAAATATATAATACCATGGCGATGGGACATGTATTCCAAGCTAAATATCGGGAAAAACAACGTAGTGGGTGTTCATTTTGTTTATTATGGCTAAAGGAAAATGGAAAAGGCAATGACAAAGTCTTTGGAAAGGCATGAGGCATTAATTGGCCTTTCTTTTATGAAAATAATGGAAAATAGGATAAAGGGAGGTGAAAGGTCACATGTTGCATGTGAGGAGGAAAATGAAGGAAAATAATGGAAAATTGAAGGAATTAGAGGCCTCATTAATAAAAAAAATATTTTGAGGATTAGTTGGTAAGCTCTGGTTCTCATTCTATTCTCTCTCTCTCTCTTTCTCACTCTTGGACACTTCGATTTTTCTTGGAGCACTCTTGCAGAGTGTGGCATACTTGGTGATTTGGATCAAGTAGGCAAAGGAAGAGCAGGAAATCCCAAGAGGACATTGCGATCAACATCTACAACAAGTTCTGAGTGTGGGTACCGAGTTTCATGTATGTTTTCTTCACTATTTTTGGCATGTTTGGTGCATGCATGTGGTTTCTTCGTCATGATATGTTATTGGCATGGAGGATTTCCTGGATTGACAATGGATTTTCCCAGCCTTCCCATTTCCTGAATAGACATGATGTTGGGGTTTATTTCGATTGATTTTTTTCTGGTTGGTTATGATGATTCCTTTAGTTTTTTGTTGAGTTATTAGTTCCTAGAGACTTGGTTTGACAAACGATCTGGAGCCCATCGGAAAAATTTTGGGTTGAGTTACTAGTATTGGAGCCTTGGTTGGAAAATCAGTCTCGAACCCTAGGTGGGTTCAGTTACTAGTCCTAGAGCCTTGGTTAGACAAAGATTTTGGAGCCTGGAAAAATTTGCGGTTGAGTTACTATTCCTGGAGCCTTGGTTGGAACAAACATATTCGAAGTGTGGCATGTGACGACTCATGAAATGACATGACATGGTAATACTAACATGGAATTCTTGATGATGTGGAAATTTCAACCCAATGTTGCTACTGAGTGTTGAGTGTCTTCTTTAGAATTCTTTTCTTTTCACCTCTGCATGGATTGGTGATAAGGAATCTTCAATGATCTCAACTCTTGAATAGTGGTCGCAAACTAGTGTCCCTTCACTCTATCTTGATTGATCAGCCTAAGTGTTCAACTACAAGAATGTCTTCCAGCATTATTCCCTCCTTCATCTCCTTCTTCACCATCTTGCCATGGTATGATGGGGTACATGTTCTTGCAATTCACTCATGACGAGACAACATTAATCTTAAAACCCCTAGTCTAAGATTATGTGTTTGATTCTTTAACTGAGTGGGAATTTTATGGAGAGCGGGGAAAGGGGCTCAATTATTACTCACTTGTGTAGTGAAAGTAGGCAAGGGGAGCCTTGAGCCTTGGACTATGCAATGTGCAGTTCAAGCTGGGCTAAGGGAAAAAAATGTGCAGTTCCAAGAGACAGTGAAACAAGCTGAGGGGATGGACAGTGGGTGAAAATATTGTGAATTTCTAGGAGTCAAAGGAGGTTTTTACATTGTGTAGTTGCACATTTCAAGGGGATAGGGAGGAAGCTTGAGGCTAGTGGTTGCGCAATGTGCTATTAAGGCTAGGTTGGGAGGAAGGATTGCACAATTCTGGAGGTCAGTGTCAGAGCTTGAGCTCAAAAATTGCAGCATCTCTAGGAGGCAGTAACTACACATTGCACAGTTCCAAGAGACAACACCACATCTAGAGGATTGAAACTGCGCAATGCGTAGTTCAAGGAAGCTAGGTTAAGCTAGGTTTCTTGGTTGGGAAGTTTTTATGAAAATGGTTGTGTGGGATCGGTGAGACTAATGTGAACAATGATGAGAATTTGATTGTGATCACACACTTAGAATAATTTGACAACTCTACAACATATATCATCCATGACATATGAACAATGAATTTCCCTCTATGCGACCACTTTATGAAAAGTGTGACACTAAAGATACAGTTTGTGACGACCGTGACAAAAGTTGCGACAATGCTCAAAATTTTGGAAATGAGTGTGACAGATGTTTACATGGTGAGAAAAACTCATTTACACAAATATGACCTCTTGTAACAACTAGAACAATCTTATATACATGGTACAACAACCAACATGCGAAAAGACGACATATTTTCCTAACTTGCGTAAGGGGGCAAAACACTTTAAGAAAACACATGCAATGAGTTTCAAAGTTTGCGGTGACAATGAGGAAGAACATGGAAGGCTCCGAAATAGGGCGTAGGCAAAAATTTTGGAGGGTGTTGTAGCAACAACAACAATCACCTACAAATAAGAATCCATATGATAGTGCAATGGAAAATGAATCTTATTTCTCAATGTATCAATCAATGCCAACTCTTTCGGTTGTCTATACCTATATACATTATATTTTTTAACAAGCATATGTTTTATGATCTCAATATTCTAATGAGAAAAAAATAGCCATCAAATTATAAATGAGCTAGAATGCTATTTGGATTTTTATCTACATTTATCTATTTCTAAGAACTTAAACAATGAATCAAAAAAGAAGTCCCAAAGAACAAGTCAAGGACCACAAATATGGCTATAAAATAGTGGAATTAATGGGAATTCAAACACATTTTAACATTTAAAGGATAGCTAAATCAACCATGTTCTACTAAAAAATTGAAGCCAAAGATTCCCCACAGGAAAAATACATTTTTCAGGTCACTATTCTTCAATAATATACTTTCAATCCTTTAAGAGAGCACATGTCATATAAAGGAATATACTTTCAATCCTTTAAGAGAGCACATGTCACATGTCAATAATATACTTTCAAAATTCCTATTTTAGGAACATTAAATTTCTTGGATTCCACTAACCTATTTCTAGATCAACCTTGTTTCCATAAAGAACATCAAGAATTTTCTCACACACTTGCAAATATTTATATGTTGAATTTAAGACATTCTCGTAATTCAAGTAAAAGAGTTAGCACCAAATATGGTTACTTGACACTACCCATGAATATGGTAACCACGCCTAAGACACCAAAATTCTCTTTCCCAATAACTTTATAGCAACAAGTCTCCTTGTGGGAGGATGGAGTGGTTGACACAATGGAATGTTATCCCATACATTTGGTTTCAAATCCCATGAGATACATCTTTGGTCCCATTAATAAAAAAATAAAAATGAACTTGAACAACAATGAGCTATGGTAAACTCATGTTTTTTCTCAAACTCCATGGTAAGATGATGATTCACAAAAATACTATAATATAATTAGTGTTGTAACATCAATAAAAACAAACAACACTATACACAATGAACCTTTATCTCCAAACTACTTGGTAAGATGATGATTCATAAACATACTTTAATCTAATTAGTTTAGTAACATTAATAAGGGTAACACTATTATGGACGGTGCAGCTTTATCCAGAATGTAAATAAATATACATAGATATTTGACTATGGACTAGTAGTAAAAAGAAAGAAATTATAAAACACAATGTTTGGAGTCATATAGTACAATAATGGTCTTCCTCCATTTCTCAAACTCTATGGTAAGATGATGATTCAAAAAGACACTTTGTTTTAATTAGTGTCACGCAACTTTATCCTCAAACTATGTGGTAAGATGATGATTCACAAAGATACATTAAATTAATTAGTATCATAACATCAATAAAGATACACACCATAATGGATAATGTAACTTTATCTAGAATAGAAATAAATATACATAGATATTTGATTATGGACGACCAATAAAAAATTTATAAAACACAATGTTTGGAGTCATATAGTACAATAATTGTCTTTATTTCTCAAACTCAGTGGTAAGATGATAGGTAGTAAGATGATGATTTACAAAAATATTTTAATCTATCTTTAATCTAATTAGTATTGTAACATCAATAAAGACAAACAACATTATGAATGTGGTAAGGTGATGATTCACGAAAACACTTTAATATAATTACTGTTGTAACATCAAAAACACTAGAAATAAATATAAATAGATCTTTCACTCTGCACTAACACTAAAAAAACATTAAAAAGAAAGTAATTATAAAATGTTTGGAGTCCTATAGTACAATAATGGCCTTCCTCCATTTCAACAAATACAAGGGTAATGGGACCGTTTTTATAACAAAGAAATAGCAAATGAATTGTAAAGGTAAATTTGCGTTTATGACTGGTCTGTTATTTTCATTCTCCTTACCTTTTTGGTTTTAACAATGTATTTTGATACTAATTTACAAAAGTTAACTAACTACCAATGGCTGTATACACTTCAAAAAAGTATTCATTAATCAAACGTATCCATTTCAAATTTAAAGTTTCCCCTCGACGTGTTTCTGCACAGTAATTCTTACTTTCATAGCATAATAAGGAAAATTCAAGTGTTAAACGCTATAGATTATTAAGAAAAATATTTGGGTTTAGCACTCAAGTAATTCCGCATCAAAATTTATGGTGATTAATTTGTTCAGGACTACGGTTGGGGTGCTTGTGTTCTTCTATTTGTTTCTAAGTCAGAGTGGTTCACTTAATCTTAATTAACACAGTTTATTAATGATGCAATTGACTTGTAAAGGATAACAAGCTGACGCAGTTATACCGTAAATACCAACAATTGAAATATTTACAGGTTTATTTTATACTAGTAGTTTTAGTGGGATTTTTTTTTTTTTTTCAATAAGAATTTATTGAAAACAAAAGTTTAATGGGTAACTTTGCACAATCGGAGTGTTGTTGGGGTTTTTTAGGGAACTGAATCCATATATATAGTCAAAAAACCAGTTTAAATAACAGAAATCAAGATTTTATCTCAAATTTTTTCACCGGATTCTTGCACCTGAAACTCCAAAAAATCCCACTAAAGACAATTCCTATTTTATATGCCAACAAATCTGAGCTAGAATGGACATAAAAAAACAAGAAACAAGAAATCGACCCGAAGAGTAAAATAATATCATGGACATAAAGAATATCTCGACATGATAGATAACCTCGATAAAGGCTTCGACTAGTTGTAAATAAATGCCAAGCACGTGACTGTGACAATGCATCTAACAAAAATCAGAATTAACAAATCAAAATACTCAAATATATCAATCCAATCATGACACATCATATACTCCACAAGTCTCACTCTCACATCAAAAGTCAAGTCAAATCATCCCAAAATCATTTACCACTTCTCAAAGAAGTAGGTAGCAAAGAAGGTGGTTATCAGGTGGCATGCACACACCACCTATAATATAAATTTTAATTCAAATTAGTTATGGTAAAGATATTGTGTTTGAGAGACAATATTTAGTTGATGTGCTCATTGTATGTTGTGATTCCATTATGAAAATCAGATGAAACTAAACTCATTATTTTTTTGTGTGCACATAATTTGGGCTATAGTGTGAAAATAGTTGAAATGAGGTCCATGAGATGTGTTAAAGGTTGGGTTTTCAGTGAGCAAGTGGTGGCTAGGCAAGACTTATTGAGAGTAATGCCTACAAAGTCGAGGTAGTGGTGGCCTACAAATTTCATACATGTTGTTGTTTGGAATGAGTAGCATCTCACGTTACTAGTAAGTTGTTTCTTGCAAATTGGTGTGTCCATTGAATGAGATGTAAAAGCTTTTTTACATAATAGAAGAGACGACGACGAAGACTATCTTCCGACGATGTTTTCTACCATTGTGGTTTCCACCTTACATATGGTTTCCTAATGTGATGTTCTTATTGATGTGTTGATGTTATGTGTTGTGATGTTTTATGGTTTATGCATTGTTGATCTCATGGTTATATGCTCATTAGTTTTGTTGGTTATACACATGCTAATTGTTGCTAATACATTGTGTTGTGTTTGTAATTTGGTGCAAGATTCATTGGTTGAAAATAAAAGAAGTTAAAATTCGTATAAATTGTTCATATTAAGTTACAGTACTGATTCACCCACCACCTTTCAACAGTGCTCAAGGTTTCTAACAAAGTGGTCAATTTTTTTTTCTATACATTATTTGAAACCCTCCACCTCTCCATGTGCCTTTAATTTTTTTATTGCATTATGGAAGTCTTCGTTACATTCCTCCTTGAAAAATAAGATAGATGTGACATGTGACTTGCTTCTTCTAGCAAGATGATTTTTTATGACATTTCTTCTTGCAACACTAACATACCATTGAGTACCAATAGTTGGAAATGTTGTGTCCTCGATTATTGTACCAATGATAACTGAGGAATGTATTTTTCGATGCAATACCCTTGGTATTATTCTCCTTCTTCCCCTAGATAATTTGCTTTACATCTCTTGCAAGCGTTGAATTAGGCCAAGTCCTTACACTTTCTTCAATTCTTTCCTTCTACAATCAACCACATGAAGGATGAGCTTATAATATTATACCTTCTTCATCTATTGTCATTTTCCTTTTAATGAACATGGAAATTTTTCCATGTCCTTTTCCTTCACAAATTTAGTCTATTTGTTTATGGCCTTTTCATTTCCTCCAATAAAAAAATGAATTCACGCTTGACCCTCAATATGACTAGAATGGGGCTTAGGATACCTTGTCTTCATTATCCTATCATTTAACCATATATCCCATATGTGTTAATAGTTTGGAACAAAGGCCTTTGGTATTCCTTTCGAAATCACCCAAGTGCTCTTGACAAATGTTAATGAAAAGGGGGCCAATATAGTTGTCTCAATAATGGTTCTAGCTTCAATAGCCATAACGGAAGGTTTATTTGCATCTTTGTGCTCTTGAAATACTTCTTGGATATCTTTATATTTCTCTTCCTTCTTTAGCAACTCTTGGTGTAGTTGAGCCAAAATTTGAGTGATCTTATCTTATCATGGTAGTTATCCAATTGAATGACCTTCTCTCCCAAGTGTACAAGTTGAAATATATTCTTGTCCAAATATACCATGACCATGTTGAGTTAGCCTTGGAATTCATTAAATCGTTTTGTTAGCATTGAAAATATTTTGGTAGATGTCTCAAGGTTCTTCTGCATATCTACCATCCCTAAGCTAAATAAATTTTGAGCTCTATCTTTGTATTCCTAGTGTTTAAAATGGATACACGGCTTATGTTTTCTATGTAACCTCTATTGAGGATTGATTATTTGGCTCCTTTCTCTATGTCACTTACAAATAAGAAGCCATATGATAGTGCAATGGAAAATGAATCTCATATCTCAATATATCATTCAATGTCAAGTATTTAAGTGCAATATACCTATATACCTTCTATTTTTTAACAAGCACAGGTTTTATGATCTCAATATTCTGTTGAGAAAAAAATAGTCATCAAACTATAAATGAGCTAGAATGTTATTTGGATTTCCATCTACGTTTATCTGTTTCTAAGAACTCAAACAAAGAATTAAAAAAAAAAAATCCCAAAGAACAAGTCAAGGACCACAAATATGGCTAGCAACTAGTAGAATTAGTGGGAATTCAAAAATATTTTAATATATAAAGGATAGCTAAATCAACCATGTTCTACGAAATAATTGAAACCGAAGATTCCCCACAAGTAGAATAAATTTGTTAGGTCACTATTCTTCAATAATATGGTCTCAATACCTTAAGAGAACATGTGCCATATAGAGGAATTACTTTTCAAAATTATTATTTCTATGAAAATTAACATTCTTGGATTTCACTAACCTATTTCTAGATCAACCTTGTTTCCATAAAGAACATCAAGAATTTTCTCACACACTTGCAAATATCTCTATGTCGAATTTAAGTAAAAGTAGTAACACCAAATGTGGTGACTCAACACTACCCATGAATATGTTAACCATATGTAAGACACCAAAATTCTCTTTCCCAATTACTTTATAACAACAAGTCTCCTTGTGGGAGGATGGACTGGTTGACACAATGAGATGTTATCCCCTCCATTTAGTTTCAAATCCCATGCAGGTTGAACAACAATGGTAAGCTCATGTTTCTTCTCAAACTCCATTGTAAGATGACGATTCACAAAGTTATTATAATTAATGTTGTAACACCAATAAAATAAAACAATATTTTGGACAATGCAACTTTATCTCCAAGATACATGGTAAGATGATGAGTCACAAAGATATTTTAATCTAGTTAGTTTTATAACATCAATAAAATTAACACCATTATGGACAGTGAAACTTTATCTAGAATGGAAATAAACATAAATAGATATCTGACTATGGACTAGCAATAAAAAGAAATCAATTATAAAACGCATTGTTTGGAGTCATATAGTACAATAATTGCCTTCCTCCATTTATCAAATTCAATGGTAAGATGATGATTAAAAAAACACTTCAATCTAATTAGTGTCACGCAACTTTACATTAATCTAATTAGTGTCGTAACATCAATAAAATGCAATACCATTGTGGACAATGCAACTTTATCTAGAATGGAAATAAATATACATAGACTAGAAATAATAAGAAAACAACTATAAAATACAATGTTTGGAGTCATATAGTACAATAATTGCCTTCATTTGTCAAGATTTGTTGTAATATGATGATTC
The DNA here is from genome assembly GCA_034641835.2 of Pinus albicaulis. Taxonomy (NCBI): domain Eukaryota; kingdom Viridiplantae; phylum Streptophyta; class Pinopsida; order Pinales; family Pinaceae; genus Pinus; species Pinus albicaulis. The sequence continues at coordinate 344,624,895 of CM076569.1, read as the reverse complement.
ACAAAGATCTTTTAATCTAACTAGTGTTGTAACATCAATAAAGACCAACAACATCATGGAATTGGTACGATGATGATTCACAAAACTACTATAATCTAATTAGTGTTATAACTTCAAGAAAATCAAATACTATTATAGACAACGCAAATTTATCTGGAATAGAAATAACTAGCAATTGCACACATGTTGCAAAAGAAACATCGTAAGGAAATAGCATAGGAAAGAGAAGCCTAGAGTAAATAAGATTTTGTAGAGAAGGAGCCATCAAGGAGGAAGGCAAAGAAATTTTTTCTTCAGGTAGTGAAGGTTTCAAAGATATTGATGATAAGAGTTATCAACCGGAAAATTTTGTTATAGATATTGAAATAGGCAATTGCTGGTGAAAACACATATGTAAACCTACATAATTTTTTCACATATATAAAAAAATATATATATAGATATTGAAATAGGAAATTGGGGGTGAAAATCCTTTGGTTATTAATGATCATCTGAAACAAGCATGAAATGAGCATGTAACTCAAATAAGATATTTCAAATACATTCAAGTACAATCTATTTAGCATAGATGTAAATAAAGATAGTTTTTATTAAAAAAAATAGAGTTTACTCCAAGTTCATCTACATATCATAGCCCCAATTGAATGCTTGTCAGAAATTGTATATGAAGAACAATAGTCTTGGTAATGCCATATGAACTCTGCTATGGTAATCCTCCCTCTGTGAAGCATTTTAGAGTTTTTGGAAGCAAATTCTCTATCAAAAATAATGATGAAAAACTTGGGAAGTTTGAACCTAGAGCAGATGAAGGAATACTTCTTGGGTACTCCTCTAGGAGTAGAGCATATAAATGTTACAATAAAAGACTCCAGAAAATTGTTGAATGTATTGATGTTGTTATTGATGAGTCTCCTGCAGCCCCAAAAGAAGAAAAACAAACAACAAATGAAGATGATGAAGACTTATGTCCTTCTACATCAAATAGCAATGATATAGATAGTGAAGCCAATGAAGAACCTGAAAATGATTTATCTGAAAAAGATCCATCCAGATATGTTCAAAAGAATCATCCAGCATCTCAAATTTTGGGAGATAAGGGATCAGGTGTACAAACAATGAGGAACCTTATGGGATCTTCTAGCTATCTGGCATTTCTATCCACTATTGAACCACACAATGTCAATCAAGCTAGCAAAGATGAATGTTCGGTTCAAGCCATGAATGAAGAGCTTGATCAAATTGAAAAGAATCACACTTGGGAATTAGTTCCAAGACCTCATAACAAAAATGTCATTGGAACTAAATGGATATTCAAAAACAAGTTAAATGAGAATGGGGATGTTGTAAGAAACAAAGCTAGACTTGTTTGCAAGGGGTATACTCAACAAGAAGGTATAGACTTTGAAGAAACTTTTGCTCCTGTAGCTAGACTTGAAGCCATAAGAATGTTTCTTGATTTTTCAAGTTTTCAACAAATCAAAGTCTATCAAATGGATGTTAAATCTGCATTCCTCAATGGTGATCTAGAAGAAGAAGTTTATATAGAACAACCAGAAGGATTCATTTTGGGAAATGACAAAAATCTTGTTTGTAGACTTAAAAAGGCTCTATATGGTATCAAACAAGCTCCAAGGGCATGGTATTATCGCCGTGACAAATATCTTCATCAGCAAGGATTTTCAAAGGGGTCTGTTGATAGCAACCTATACACAAAAATTGAAAATGATAAACTATTGATTGTGGTTGTTTATGTTGATGATATCATTTTTGGAAGTAATGAAGAATCTATGAGTCAGAAATTTGCTTCTGTCATGCAGCAAGAATTTGAAATGTCTTTACTTGGGGAGCTAACATTCTTCCTTGGCCTGCAAGTACATCAAACTACAGATGGCATATTCCTATCACAAGAAAAATACCTTAAGAAAATTTTGAAAAAGTATGGCATGGAAGAATGCAAACCTGTAATTACACCAATGATAACTGGATGTAATCTCAGTTCTCATGATGATTCTCCCTCGGTGAATCAACCAGAATACAGATCTATGATTGGAAGCCTACTTTATCTCACCGGGACTAGACCGGACATTATGCATGTAGTTGGGATTGTTGGACGATTCCAAGCTAATCCAAAAGAGTCTCACCTTCAGGCTGTCAAAAGAATATTCAAATATATTCAAGGAACTCAAGACTTTGGACTATGGTATCCAAAGAATGCTGATCTTACTCTTCATGCTTACACTGATGCAGATTGGGTTGGAAATGCTGATGATCGGAAAAGCACTAGTGGTGGTGCATTCTATATGGGGCCCCGGTTAGTATCTTGGTTCAGCAAGAAGCAAAACTCTATTGCTTTATCTATAGCAGAAGCAGAATATGTGGTTGTCGCATCATGTTGCACTCAACTTCTTTGGATGATGCAAACCTTACAAGATTTTCAAATCAAATGTTCACCACCTATCTCCATTATGTGTGATAATACAAGTGCCATCAGTATCTCAAAAAATCTTGTTATGCATTCGAAGACCAAACACATTCCCATCAAGTATCACTTCTTACGTGAACAAGTGCTTGAACAAAAGGTGAAGTTGGAGTATGTTCCCTCCAAAGAAAAAGTTGCTGATATCTTTACCAAACCTCTGCCCAGGGAAGCGTTTGAATATCTCAGACAGAAGCTGGGAGTAGTCTCTACTATGCAGAAAATCAGAACAGCTTAAAATTCAGAAGTTTAAATTGGATACGCGAGTTTCCTGAAAGAAAGTCGCGTATATACGCGAGTTCATACAAAGAAAACCGCATATGGTTGGTTGCTGACAATTTTTGTTTGGAGTCAGCTTTCTTCAGCACAGCTACAGTGCTTCTTGGTATCTCTGATACTGTTTGGTATCTATGGTGGTGTTCCAGTTCTCATAATTCTGTTTCATTCTCTGATGATTTGAAAAAGATGCCTTGATGATTTGTTGTTGAAAGTATTCAGGATGCACGAACTAAGGGGGAGCCTTCGTCTTTTGGAAAGGATGCTTGGATGCACAGGTTCAAGGGGAGCATCAACCTTGCTGAGTGTAATGCATTGTTGGCATTATGGTGACTTTGAAATATGATCTCTCTTTTGAGGTCTTGTTGGTATTGGTCATCAAAATTCATAATTGAAATTTGTTGAAAAGGTCATGATGAGACCATTGATGTAAATTGTAATATTCAGTCATGTCAGGACTTGTTCAAATCTGTAAACCCACTTGGATAGGTTGTTGAGTCAAAATGTGTAAACCCTCTTGGTTGGGTATTTTTGTCTCTTATGTAAATCCACTTGGTTGGATCTTTGATGTAAGTATGAGTCCTTGGTGATAGGAAAGGTCATAGAGTCATAAACTTCATTGTAGAATATATTTGAAGACTCAGCACGAACTCAGGGGGAGCATGGTAACTTCAGTACTCATCCAATCTACCACACTCTACATGAGGAGAAATATCTTGTGTTGGTTTTGATCCACCCTTCGCCCTTGATGTCAAAGGGGGAGAGTAACATGGTGTTTGAATAAGGGGAGAGTAACATGGTTATTGGACACCATCGTAGTTTCCATCAAGTCCAAAGGGGGAGATTGTTGGCAATATGATGCAAAGTGTTGTCCTTGATGGCAACCCACTTGATGAAGATGATGGCAACCTACTTGATGAAGTTACTCCTGTTTATTAATGATGTAAATCTGATGTATCTACAGAGCAGCTCTGATGAAATAATGAAAGGAATTTCAGTATGTGCAAGAATAATGATGAAAAAGGTATGTCTCAAGGCATACGCGGTTTTGTCAAGGAGAAGTCGCGTATGTACGCGGAAAAGTACGTCTCAAGTCGTGTATGCCCTATTGCGCTCTAAATCTCTAAAACCAAGGGAATTTACCATGGTATTGACCCATTGTTTTGAGCGGTTGATTATCTATTTGATCCCGTCCAAAAATACCATTGGTGTGGTATGGTTTTGACTCATGGTATTGACAAAGCCCAAATCTATTTAAGGAGAAGAAATTCATTGTGCAAGAGTGAGCAAGTGTCTGGGCTTTAATGAATACTTCACTCTGAATTTAATCTGTGTGGTTGAACTTTGTTCTTAATCAATAGATCTGAATCCTTGATGCACCTGTGAATATGATGAAGGTTCAAAGTCTCTAGATCTGGAAATGATGAATCTCTAAGATGATCTGAAAAGAGGTAAAGAAGACCTGGCGCAAATCTGTTGAAGAAGTTGAAGAAATCTGGGTAAGCTCATAGATATGGTCTGTTCTGCAAGGTTTATCTTTTATAGATCTATACGCAGGTTCATCTCATGGAAAGCGCGTATATACGCGGATTTGATTAAGCAAAGGCATGTATGGGCTCTTAAGGGTTTTTTGAAAAGTGCACAAATGTATACGCGGGTTCGCTTCATTAAAAGCGCGTGTATACGCGGGTCTGTTTAAATAAAAGCGCGTATGATATCTGAACTGATGGTTGCTCAAAGTTGATTGAGTTTTTCTGTATATCTATTCTAAAGTCTTGGCTATCTCTGATATTCTGATTACAGTGGTTTCATTGTTCTGTTTGATGCAATGGGAAAAGGATGTTTGTTGATAAGTGAAGGATTGTGTTGAAGCTGATTGATCCAGTTTGAAAATTGATGAAACGTGGTCTGCAGTGGATCTGAGGGTTGAAGCCTTCAGTCTAAAGTAGAAGCTTTCTACCAGTAGAGGCTGGTGTTAATATCGGGGGGTAGTAGCTCCCTTCCAGGTGAGGCTGGTAAACAAGAGCAGGGAATTGTTGCTCCCTTCCAGGAGAGGCTAGTAAACAAAAGAAGGTTATAGCCTTCTGCAGGTGGGTGCCTGTGTGCTGGTATGAGTCTGCGCTAGTACATGATTGTAAGAAGTTTTCTTAATAATAAATATTGAAGACTGAGACAACGACAGCAGTGGTTTTCTCCCGAATTGGGTTTCCACCTAAAATCCTGGTGTTCATGTGTGTTGCTTGTATGTGATGATTATTCTGTTCTTTCTGCACCTATTTATTGTCCTCTAAACATCTGATGAATAATTAATGCAATGATCTAAGTCAAGTTTTAAATGCATAATTAGTTCACTGGATATACGCGAGTTCTATAAATGATTTCCGCGTATATACGCGAGTTGGCTTCAGGAAAGTAGCGTATGGGTTTTTAAGAAAGAAATATCAAAGTTTTATTTTCTGCACTAAATACTAATTCACCCCCCCCCCCCCCTCTCAGTATTTTTCCCAACAATTGGTATCAGAGCAGGTCCTTCTGAAAAAGCTTAACCGCTAGAAGGAAGATCAAGCAAGATGAGCAATCAAGAGGGAACAGCATCTATCAAGCCTCTGCTCTTCAACAGAAGTAATTTAATCTTCTGGAAAATAAGGATGAGATCTTATCTTCAGTCTATGGGAGTAGATATATGGGCTATTTTTGAACAAGGATATCAATATCCAGCCGTTGTACCAACAGATGCAATAGAAAAGAAGAATTATGAGACAAATGCAAAAGCGGTCAATGCTCTATTGGGGAGTTTAACTGAATCAGAATTTGTCAAGGTCATGCAGCTGAATACAACAAAGGAAATATGGGACAAAATCATTCTAAGTTATGAAGGTGATGCAAAGGTAAAAAGTGCAAAACTCCAAACTCTCAGAATAGAATATGAAAAGTTAAAGATGCATAGTGATGAGAGTATTTATAGTTTCTTTTTACGTCTTGATGACATTGTAAATCGTATGAGAAATCTGGGAGAAAGAATAGCTAAATCTACTTTGGTTGAGAAAATTCTAAGATCACTAACGGCAAAATTTGAGTCAAAAGTTTCTGCTCTTGAAGAAAAACAGGATCTTCAAAATCTTACTGTGGTGCAGCTTCATGGCATACTAACTACTTATGAAATGAGAAGAGGAGGACCATCTGAAGTCAAAGAAGCCATTTTTAGAGTTTCTACAAAAGGGAAAGGAGTACAAGAAGCAGAAGGATCAGGATATATCTCAGAAGAAGATGAGGTAAATTTTGTAAAGAAACTTCAACTTGGCATAGGATGGTTCAGAGGTAAGCTTCCTTTCAAATGTTTTAATTGTGGAAGAGTTGGTCATTATGCTGCTAAGTGTCCTCATAAAGAAACACCTGCAAAAGGGAAATAAGTAGAAAGAAGGAATAAGAACTGGTCTAGCACTAGAAAAAGTTACTATACTCATGAAGACAGTGATGGGTTATCTGATAGTGAGGAATAATGTGAACAAGATCTTAGACTTCTCATGGCATTTGAAAAATAATCTAGAGAAGGAAATGATACTTTTATGGATGCTCTAGAGGACAATTATTTTCTTGATGAAAAAAATCAACTCAAGATATGTCTAGAAGAAAGTAAGATAATCATAGAGACTCTGAAAAATCAGATTGAAGAAGAAAAGAAACACAATGAGAAATTAGAATGTGAAGTAGTAAGTCTAAGAAAAGAACTTGAGAAATTAAAGACTCTGAATCTTAGATTTGCTAAAGGATCTGAAACCTTAGATGAGATTATCAAGGTACAACGTTCTCCTCTTATAAAGACAGGTCTTGGATATACAGGAGAATATTCTCAGGCTTCAGCACCAAATTCTCTAAAAGCAGCTACATCTGGTTTACAACATCCTGCCACTCAACAAAGGAACAAATAATATTTACAGGTAAAGCATGATCATCTCAATTCAAGGAACACTAACAGGGAGATCTTTCAAAGAAGCTACAACCAATAGGTAAATTCAAATAGAAGACTTCATGATCGCATAAATTTTTACTTCAATGGATAATGTTTCTCATGTCACAACTTCGGTCATAAAGTTGTTCAATGTGTTGCATATAAAACCATCATGACAAGAGAAGCAAGAAAGAACAGGAATGTTATTGAAACAAAAAGGAATACTTATAACAACTTTTCTCCTCTTCTAAATGAAGTAGAATGTGCTTATTGCAATAACTTTGGCCATAAAGAATCTGAATGCAGAAGAAAAGTTCAGCCAAAAGAGAATCCTCCTTCAAAGTCCAAAGTATGGAAAAGGAAGGAATTACAGGTTGAAAATTGTGGCATAGCTTTATTTGCAGAAGGAGAAGAAAATTAGTGGTACATTGATAGTGGATGCTCAAGACACATGACAGGTGACAAAAACAAACTTCTTGCATATAGTGCTCTAGAAAAGGAAAAGAATGTTACATTTGGAAATGATACTCCTGCGGTAATTAAGGGAAAAGGGTTTGTGTTCCTAAAAGAGAAAGTGAAAGCTAATGATGTCATGTATGTGGATGGATTAAGGCATAACCTGCTAAGTGTAAGTCAAATGTGTGATCAAGGAACTGAAGTTGTCTTTAGTTCAAAATAATGTGTGGTTCGTGATCTTGATACAGGAAAAACAATTATAAAAGGAAAAAGAACTCCCAGCAACATGTATGTATTGAAGAATTGCAAAGAACAATGTCACTTGAGTAAATCTTCAGAAAACTAGCTATGGCATAGAAGGTTGGGGCATCTAAGCTTCTCTCAAATCAACAAATCAAGCAGACTTAATGTTGTTCGTGGTCTTCCCAATATTACTCTACCTGAAAGTATCATATGCAAATCCTGTCAATTCGGTAAGCAAACCAGAGTGCAATTTAATGCCAAGGAAGGATCATCAAGTAAGCCTATTGAACTCATTCATACTGATATATGTGGACCTATGAGGAAAAATTCACCACGTGGTGAAGAATACTATATCTTATTTATTGATGATTTCTCTAGAATGTGTTGGATTGGGTTGATTAAACACAAAGATGAGGCATTTGAAAAATTTCAGATCTTCAAAGCACTGGTTGAAAATGAATTAGATCTAAAAATCAAGTGTCTTAGATATGATCGAGGAGGAGAATATACATCAGATGAATTCCTTGAATATTGTGAACAACATGGCATAAAAAGACAATTTTCTGTAGCTGGCACTCCACAACAAAATGATGTAGCAGAAAGAATGAATAGAACCGTTCAAAAAATGGCTAGAGCTATGCTTGATGATTTCGGAAGACCTAACACCTTTTGGGGAGAAGCAGCACATACAGCGGTAAATATTCTTAACCAGGCACATGTTCGTGTAAATAGTGATAAAACGCCATATGAACTCTGGTATGGTAATCCTCCCTTTGTGAAGCATTTTAGAGTTTTTGGAAGAAAATGCTTTATCAAAAATAATGATGAAAAAATTGGGAAGTTTGAAACTAGAGCAGATGAAGGAATACTTCTTGGGTACTCCTCTAGGAGTAGAGCATATAAATGTTACAATACAAGACTCCGGAAAATTGTTGAATGTATTGATGTTGTTATTGATGAGTCTCCTGCAGCCCCAAAAGAAGAAAAACAAACAACAAATGAAGATGATGAAGACTTATTTTCTTCTACATCAAATAGCAATGATATAGACAGTGAAGCCAATGAAGAACCTGAAAATGATTTATTTGAAAAAGCTCCATCCAGATATGTTCAAAAGAATCATCCAGCATCTCAAATTTTGGGAGATAAGGGATCAGGTGTACAAACAAGGAGGACCCTTGTGGGATATTCTAGCTATCTGGCATTTCTATCCACTATTGAACCACACAATGTCAATCAAGCTAGCAAAGATGAACGTTCAGTTCAAGCCATGAATGAAGAGCTTGATCAAATTGAAAAGAATCACACTTGGGAATTAGTTCCAAGACCTCATAACAAAAATGTCATTGGAACTAAATGGATATTCAAAAACAAGTTAAATGAGAATGGGGATGTTGTAAGAAACAAAGCTAGACTTGTTTGCAAGGGGTATACTCAACAAGAAGGTATAGAATTTGAAGAAACTTTTGCTCCTGTAGCTAGACTTGAAGCCATAAGAATGTTTCTTGCTTTTTCAAGTTTTCAACAAATCAAAGTCTATCAAATGGATGTTAAATCTGCATTCCTCAATGGTGATCTAGAAGAAGAATTTTATATAGAACAACCAGAAGGATTCATTTTGGGAAATGACAAAAATCTTGTTTGTAGACTTAAAAAGGATCTATATGGTCTCAAACAAGCTCCAAGGGCATGGTATTATCGTCTTGACAAATGTCTTCATCAACAAGGATTTTCAAAGGGGTCTGTTGATAGTAACCTATACACAAAAATTGAAAATGATAAACTGTTGATTGTGGTTGTTTATGTTGATGATATCATTTTTGGAAGTAATGAAGAATCTATGAGTTAGAAATTTGCTTCTGTCATGTAGCAAGAATTGGAAGTGTCTTTACTTGGGGAGCTAACATTCTTCCTTGGCTTGCAAGTACATCAAACTACAGATGTCATATTCTTATCACAAGCAAAATACCTTAAGAAAATTCTGAAGAAGTATGGCATGGAAGAATGCAAACCTGTAAGTACACCAATGATAACTGGATGTAATCTCAGTTCTCATGATGATTCTCCCTCGGTGAATCAACCAGAATACAGATCTATGATTGGAAGCCTACTTTATCTCATCGGGACTAGACCGGACATTATGCATGCAGTTGGGATTGTTGGACGATTCCAAGTTAATCCAAAAGAGTCTCACCTTCAGGCTGTCAAAAGAATATTCAAATATCTTCAAGGAACTCAAGACTTTGGACTATGGTATCCAAAGAATGTTGATCTTAATCTTCATGCTTACACTGATGCAGATTGGGCTGGAAATGTTGATGATCTGAAAAGCACTAGTGGTGGTGCATTCTATATGGGGCCCTGGTTAGTATCTTGGTTCAGCAAGAAGCAAAAATCTATTGCTTTATCTACAGCAGAAGCAGAATATGTGGTTGTCGCATCATGTTGCACTCAACTTCTTTGGATGATGCAAACCTTACAAGATTTTCAAATCAAATGTTCACCACCTATCTCCATTATGTGTGATAATACAAGTGCCATCGGTATCTCAAAAAATCCTGTTATGCATTCGAAGACCAAACACATTCCCATCAAGTATCACTTCTTACGTGAACAAGTGCTTGAAAAAAAGGTTAATTTGGAGTATGTTCCCTCCAAAGAACAAGTTGCTGATATCTTTACCAAACCTCTGCCCAGGGAAGCATTTGAATATCTCAGACAGAAGCTGGGAGTAGTCTCTGCTGTGCAGAAAATCAGAACAGCTTAAAATTCAGAAGTTTAAATTGGATACGCGAGTTTCCTGAAAGACAGTCGCGTATATACGCGAGTTCATACAAAGAAAACCGCGTATGGTTGGTTGCTAACAATTTTTGTTTGGAGTCAGCTTTCTTCAGCACAGCTGCAGTGTTGCTTGGTATCTCTGATACTGTTTGGTATCTCTGGTGGTGTTCCAGTTCTCATAATTCTGTTTCATTCCCTGATGATTTGAAAAATATGCCTTGATGGTTTGTTGTTGAAAGTGTTCAGGATGCACGAACTAAGGGGGAGCCTTGGTATTTTGGAAAGGATGCTTGGATGCACAGGTTCAGGGGGAGCATCAACCTTGCTAAGTGTAATGCATTGTTGGCATTATGGTGACTCTGAAATATGATCTCTCTTTTGAGGTCTTGTTGGTATTGGTCATAAAAAGTCATAATTGAAATTTGTTGAAAAGGTCATGATGAGACCATTGATGTAAATTGTAATATTCAGTCATGTCAGGACTTGTTCAAATTTGTAAACCCAATTGGATGGGTTGTTGAGTCAAAATTTGTAAACCCTCTTGGTTGGGTATTTGTGTCTCTTATGTAAATCCACTTGGTTGGATCTTTGATGTAAGTATGATTCCTTGGTGATAGGAAAGGTCATAGAGTCATAAAATTCATTGTAGAATATGTTTGAAGACTCAGCATGAACTTAGGGGGAGCATGGTAACTTCAGTACTCATCCAATCTACCGCACTCTACATGAGGAGAAATATCTTGTGTTGGTTTTGATCCGCCCTTCGCCCTTGATGTCAAAGGGGGAGAGTAACATGGTGTTTGAATAAGGGGAGAGTAACATGGTTATTGGACACCATCGTAGTTGCCATCATAACATGGTGTTTGAATAAGGGGAGAGTGACATGGTTATTGGACACCATCGTATTTTCCATCAAGTCCAAAGGGGGAGATTGTTGGCAATATGATGCAAAGTGTTTTCCTTGATGGAAACCCACTTGATGAAGATGATGGCAACCTACTTGATGAAGTTACTCCTGTTTATTAATGATGTAAATCTGATGTATCTATAGAGCATCTCTGATGAAATAATGAAAGGAATTTCAGTATGTGCAATAATAATGATGAAAAAGGTATGTCTCAAGGCATACGCGGTTTTGTCAAGGAGAAGTCGCGTATGTACGCGGAAAAGTACATCCCAAGTCGTGTATGCCCTATTGCGCTCTAAATCTCTAAAACCAAGGGAATTTACCATGGTATTGACCCATAATTTTGAGCAGTTGATTATCTATTTGATCCCATCCAAAAATACCATTGGTGTGGTATGGTTTTGACTCATGGTATTGACAAAGGCCAAATATATTTAAGGAGAAGAAATTCATTGTGCAAGAGTGAGCAAGTGTCTGGGCTTTAATGAATACTTCACTCTGAAGTTAATCTGTGTGGTTGAACTTTGTTCTTAATCAATAGATCTGAATCCTTGATGCACCTGTGAATATGATGAAGGTTCAAAGTCTCTAGATCTGGAAATGATGAATCTCTAAGATGATCTAAAAAGAGGTAAAGAAGACCTGGCGCAAATCTGTTGAAGAAGTTGAAGAAATCTGGGTAAGCTCATAGATCTGGTCTGTTCTGCAAGGTTTATCTTTTATATATCTATACGTAGGTTCATCTCATGGAAAGCGTGTATATACGCGGATCTGTTTAAGAACAGGCGCGTATGGGCTCTTAAGGGTTTTCTGAAAAGTGCACAAATGTATACGCGGGTTCGCTTCATTAAAAGCGCGTGTATACGCGGGTCTGTTTAAATAAAAGCGCGTATGATATCTGAACTGATGGTTGCTCAAAGCTGATTGAGTTTTTCTGTATATCTATTCTGAAGTCTGGGCTATCTCTGATATTCTGATTACAGTGGTTTCACTGTTCTGTTTGATGCAATGGGAAAAGGATGTTTGTTGATAAGTGAAGGATTGTGTTGAAGCTGATTGATCCAGTTTGAAAATTGATGAAACATGGTCTGTAGTGGATCTGAGGGTTGAAGCCTTTAGTCTAAAGTAGAATCTTTATACCAGTAGAGGCTGGTGTTAATATCAGGGGGTAGTAGCTCCCTTCCAGGTGAGGCTGGTAAACAAGAGCAGGGAATTGTTGCTCCCTTCCAGGAGAGGCTGGTAAAAAAAATAAGGTTATAGCCTTCTGCAGGTGGGTGCCTGCGTGCTGGTATGAGTCTGCGCTAGTACATGATTATAAGAAGTTTTCTTAATAATAAAGATTGAAGATTGAGACAACGACAACAGTGGTTTTCTCTCGAATTGGGTTTCCACCTAAAATCCTGGTGTTCATGTGTGTTTCTTGTATGTGATGATTATTCTGTTCTTTCTGCACCTGTTTACTGTCCTCTAAACATCTGATGAATAATTAATGCAATAATCTAAGTCAAGTTTTAAATGCATAATTAGTTCACTGGATATACGCGAGTTCTATAAAGGATTTTCGTGTATATACGCGAGTTGGCTTTAGGAAAGTAGTGTATGGGTTTTTAAGAAAGAAATATCAAAGTTTTATTGTCTGCACTAAATACTGATTCACCCCCCCGCTTCAGTATTTTTCCCAACAATACAAGAAAGTGAATGTCATTTTAATATGGAGAAATTTTTGGAATGAGATATTGTTCTTTATTTTATGGTTTATTTTCTTAACTCGAAACTTGGTTTAGTCTTTATCTATATACATAAGAAAAAAATACAATGTAAATTCACAAATTTAAGTTATAGTTTTATATTTTACAATTACAAATCTAGTTTCTTATTAAAATATTTTACACACATCTATTTAGCTAAATAAATTATATTGTGAATATTTTTTCTCCTATTATTTGATTACAAAATTATTGTACTCCCTACTAAGTAAAACAAATTTGTTAATAAAGAATTGAATGCCAAATTGAAAGATTATTCAAGTGAGAACTACTATAATATATATAACTGATTTATGGAGGCATTAAAAAATTAGGATTCAATAATATGAGAATGATGAACTTGCATGTTGGCTTAATGTATGTAGGAAACCTTATCAAGATATACTTTTGTATAATGTGAGGGACAATGTGAAAGAGTTTTAGTATTGGAATTTCCATGTGTCACCAAATGAAAAGAATATCATGAGACATTGTATATCTAGAAGGGTGTATTGAGAGCATTTTCCCTTTCAGTTATTGTTATTATTAAATAATATTTCTTACTACATAATATGTATAACTTCTATATAGAATTATCAAAAAAAAAAAAACCGTGTTGGAATCTTATGATAGTGAGAAAAATATGAGCAGTACATTCATACATCTACCACATACTATCAATAGGCCCAAGGGTTTTCCTGTGAAGTGATCTATGCATCTTTGTCATGCAGATAGAATCTCAGCACTAAGGAGCCATCCTAAGATAAAACGTCATCATAGTAGCTTTGATGTTCAAAAACCATCATTCACTTAATTATATTTCTCTAAATATCAACAATTGGACAATAATCACCATGTAGGTAACGCTTGGGAGAAATGTGTATCCATATCATAGTATAACTGTATATAATATAGTTTATATAAAATATATAAAAATATGTCATAAGCAATGCAACTAATACATGAACTACTCACAACCCTAAATGATATACTCAAATTTCTTCCACAATACTAATCAAGTGTCTAAAGAAGCCATCATCACTCAGTCACCATATAGGTAACACCTGGGGGAAATGTGTTAGAATTGTATATACAATAGATTATAAAAAGGATATAAAAATCCCTTATAAGAAATTTTTACACGGATAAATCCTTCTTGCGGACAAGAACAATCTCCCTAGTGGAGTCGCCATTTAGTTACACGGATAAATCCTTCTTGTAGACAAAATTGATCTCCCTAGTATCCTAAGGATATCTAGAAACAAACAACCAAATGCAAACCATTTTCTCTAGATCATTTGTGATTTGAAATTATTAATTAATAAAGAACGAAGACATGCCCCTACCTGAAGTCCAATACTTGTTGTAATATTTATATCCAGCCACTCCAAAAGAGGTCACTTTAGCATGTGAGACCTGCAATCAAAGATAGAAAAAATGATTAAAAGCACCTACAAGATATAATAATTTAGAAAACACTAATCTATCTCAGTGATCGAGGAATCCAAGAATTAAATTACTCAAATAGATACATGAACAATTTAATGAGAAAATAGAATCCATTTGTATTAACTTGTATAATAAGAAGTAACCTTACAACCTTGTCGCCTTGTTGTTATACAGGTTCTTCCGGGGTCCTGAAAAATCGTTTTCCCTCGGTTTGAAAAGCCTTCACCTCTCTGAACTAGCATGAAGCTATTGATATGAGTATGTGATCGTTCCCATACCAATGATGCCAAGTATAGAGAGTATGATTTCTTCAGCAATTCTCCTCAAAAACACTAAGTTCTAAGTACAAGCTACTAAGTACGAAGTACAATCTACCCTTGAGACTGAAACATGAGCTCAATTTATAGGAAAATGGAGGTGGCTTCAGTTCCATAAAGAGTGGCCCATAAATTCCTCTCATGAAGGGATTTGAGCTCCAAATACCAAGGGATAAACTCCATTAATGAAGAGATAGAGGTCCATGAAAGATGGGATGATGCGCGACCTGATTACGCTTCTAGAAGCCTCTTGTTGGGAGAATACTCGACTAGCTAGGCTTCTAGAACTTACTTTTTTCTTTATTTTACCTTTTACAGGGTCTGCAGATTTAATAAGGAAAATGTTCGGGATGTGTCGCAGGTTATAAAGAAAATAGCTGCGGGTTTGCAGGCAAGGACTAGGATGTTGTGAAGCCAGCTCTAAAAATAGAAGAAAAGAGATATCAGCGCCTTAGAAATAAGGAACTTCGAGGGGGAAACCTCCAATACATTACATGAATGAAAAATTCTTGGATGATATAAATTAAAAAACCTCTTTTCTATATATAGAAGTCCATGGGGCCATAATGTAATCGTAGTGGGGCCACATTGTAATCCTAGCCGACCTAACAATAATAATTTAAGGGCACAATAATAACAATATGGGGGTTACAGGGGTATAATAATAACAATACGGGGGGTTACACTAACAACAATAAGGGACTATACTAGTAATATATGGACCTAACATGCCCCTCTCCTTCAAAAAAGTGTTGTCCTCAACGCTTGACTAGCTTCGGATGCTTCTGTATAAAATTATCATCTTCCCATGTAGAATCTTCAGTGGGTAAGTTCTTCCACTTGATGAGATACTCTGAAATTGATCGATTCCGTAGTCATCGAGATCTTGTTTCCGTGAACGCTTCAGGTACCAATATGATTTTTCCTTCCTCATCAATTTCTAGCAATATTGTTTGAACTGGAAAATTTTCACCTATAACCTTCTTTAAGAATGAAACATGGAAATCTGGATGCAGTCGTGAAGAATTAGGAAGCTCCAATTTGTATGCCATAGTACCAATCTTTTGCAACACCTTGTAAGGACCATAGTACTTTGGGTTTAATTTATTATCCTTCTTAGCTTTCTTGAGGGACATTTTTTTGTATGGTTGTAGTCGTAAAAATACCCAGTCTCCTACATCAAAACTTCTCTCACTGCGGTGTTGATTTGTCTGTTGTTTCATTCGATTTTGTGCCTAATTCAGGTTATCCTTTAAGAGTTGGAGAACTTCTTGTTGATGTTCGATGTGATCTTCCACTGCTTGAACCTTCGAATTTTCTCTTAAAGATGATGTGATGAATGGTGGATGATATCCATAAAGTGCCATAAATGGGGTCATTTTTGCTGCACTATGGAAGGAAGTGTTATACCACCATTCAGCGAGAGGTAAACACTTGACCCATTGTGTTTGTTTATCAGATACAAAACAACGAATATATCCTTCCAAACATTTATTTACTATCTCAGTTTGACCATCAGATTGAGGATGATAAGATGAGCTATGAGCTAATTGAGTACCCAAACAAAAAAATAACTCCGTCCAAAAATTTCCAGTAAATATGGGATCTCTGTCGCTCATAATAACCCTTGGGTTTCCAAGTAGCTTTTGAATTGTGTCCATAAATGTAGTAGCAACTGTACTTGCTTTAAATGGATGAGATAATGCACAAAAGTGTGCATACTTGGTAAGTCTATCAACTACCACCATGATGACACTCTTTCCTTCAGACTTAGGTAAACCTTTTATAAAATCCATTGAAATCTCCTCCCAACATTGACTTGGAATGGATAAAGGTTGTAGAAGTCCCATGGTATTAATTGTCTCAACTTTATTCTGCTGGAAAACCAAACATTCCGCCACAAAATTTTAAATATCAGATTTAAGGCCATCCCAAAAAAAATCTTTCTTCACCATGTGGTAAGTTTTTAAAAATCCTGAGTGTCCTCCCAAAGGAGAAGTGTGCGATTCCAAAAGAATATTTTGTTTTAGTTGGGAATTCTTACAAATATATAAGCGATCTTTGTACCATAAAGATCATTTTTCCAATTAAATGTATCCGATGTACTAGGATCTTGCTGCAAATTTTGAATGAGTGTCCATACTTCTTTGTCCTTCTTCCATTCATCTCTTGCTTCGGTTATCCAATCTGTTTGGATAATAGAAATGGCACAAAGAAATGCTTCCACCTCTTCATTCTTTCTTGAGAGTGCATCTGCAACAACATTAAGCTTCCCTTTTTTGTAGAGTATTTCAAAGTCATAACCCAACATCTTTGTGACCCATTTTTGCTACTCTTCTAAAGATAGTCTTTGTTCAAAAAAGTGTTTAAGACTATCATGATCAGTTTTTACCTTGAAGTGTCTTCCCATTAGGTAAGCTCACCATTTCTTTAGTGCATGTAGTATTGCTAACATTTTCTTCTCATAAATAGGTTTCTGTAAATACTTTCCTTTGATTGGACAACTTACAAAAGCAATGGGTCTTCCTTCCTACATTAAAACAGCACCAATTCCATTTCCTGAGGCATCACATTCCACAATAAAGGTTTTTGTGAAGTCTAGCGTAGCTAATACTGGTGCTAGGCACATTGCCTCTTTAAGATGTTCAAAGGCCTTAGTTGCTTCAGGAGTCCATGAAAATGCATCTTTCTTCAATAATTTTGTTAGAGGTGCTACTATTCTCCCATAATTCTTAACAAACTTGTGATAATACCATTTTAACTCGAGAAATCCTTGCATTTTCTTTATGGTTGTGGGGACTTTCCATTCCTTAATGGCTTTAATTTTGTTAGGGTCCACCTTAACACCCTCGTGCGATACAATATGACCCAGATATTGCACCTCTTGTACTCCAAATAAACATTTGGATGTTTTTGCATATAATTTTTTCTCCTGCAATAATTTGAGCACCCTATCAACCTGTTCAACATGATCCTTCCAAGACCTGCTATAGATTAGTATATCATCAAAAAATACTAGCACAAATTTTCTAAGGAAGGGTTTGAAAATGGAATTCATCAACCCTTGAAATGTAGAAGGTGCATTGGTAAGGCCAAAAGGCATGACCAAAAATTCATAATGACCCTCATGAGTTGGAAATGTCGTTTTTGGAATATCTTCAGTCTTCATTCTAATTTGATAATATCTTGAATGAAGATCCAACTTGGTAAAATAAATTTCTCCATGTATTTCATCCAATAATTCATTAGTCACAGGAATGAGAAATTTATCTTTAATGGTGAGCTTATTGAGCTCCCTATAATCCGAACACATGCGCCATGATCCATCTTTCCTGTGTACAAATACTAAAGGAGCAGAGAAAGAAGTTCGACTAGGTTGAATTATACCCACCTCTAACATTTCTGCAATCATACGTTCAATTTCACTCTTCTGGACATAAGGATATCAATAAGGCCTGATGTTTGGAGGAACACATCCTAGAATCAAATGAATAGCATGATCATGATCATGAATAGGTGGGAGTCCTTTGGGAGTTTCAAACAACTTGGAATGATTGTCCAAGACGTGTTGGAGATCTGTAGAAATATATGATTTTGATGTTGGAACTTCTAGTGAGCATAATTGTGCAATTACGCCTCATTGTTCTTTATTTAGAAGCTTTTTCATGACATTAGAGCTTATTGTCTTTCCTAGCTTCCCTGCAATACCCCATAATTTGAATTCCTTTCCTTCTGAAAAAAATTTCAAGAAAATTTCTTGAAAATTAAAAGCTACTGTCCCCAAATATTGTAACCATTGTACTCTTAGTACAACATCAGCACCTCCCATAGGAATGGAAAGCATTGGACAATTCAATACATATTCCCAAATGGTTAGCTTGATATGATGGAATTTTCCAAAGCAATTTATAGTTCCCCCATTTGCAACCATCACTTGACATTTTGGTGTTGGGTATAGGAAACATTTCAATTCCTTGGCTACCTTACAACAAATAAAATTATGGGTGCTACTTGAATCAATCAACACTATTACCTGTTTCTTCTTGATATGTCCTTCTATCTTGACAGTTTGAGGTGTTAATTCTTGCCAATGCATTACACGATATGGTCAGACTCATTTATTCCTCTTCTAGGGCTGGTTCCTGGTGTATATCCTCTTCTTGTTCATTTTCCTCTTCCTCTTCACAATCTATGTAAAATAATTTCTTCTCAACACACTTATGACCTTTATTGTATTTGCTATCACAACTGTAGAAAAGCCCTTTTGCTCTTTTTTCTTCCAATTGTTGTTGTTTCAACCTTGTAAGTTGTGGAAATCTAGGCGTAGCAACACTTCCTTCTTTATAGAAGTGAGTGGTAGGCTTCCTTGTCGCCATAATTTTAAATTCAATTTTTCTTGCCAACCTGAATGCCTTCTCCAATGAATCAGGTTCCAAAACGCGAACTTCATGTTGGATGTTATCCTTTAATGTGCCTATGAAGAGATCAATCATGTGTTCCTTTCGAATATCAGCTACCCTTATATTCAATTTTTGGAAGTCCTCAATGTGCTCCCTGACTAAACCCTTTTTTTTTAGATTTATCAATTGGCTAAAGAGGGTTTCTCCTTGTATCCTCATAATGTGCTATCATTTCCTCCATAAAAATTGACCAAGTGAAAAAATTTACGGGAGCAAAGCCATCGATACCATACAAATGTATTTTGTTCTAAATGTAAAGTTGCAATCCATACCTTTTGTGTGTTTTTCACATTATGGAGATCAAAATATTGCTCCATCTGTAGTATCCATGTTACAGGATCCTTTCCATCAAACTTCCTCATATCCATTTTTGGAATATAGTGGTTCTTCCCGCCAACATTAGAGCTTATGAAGTCATGATTAACATTTATTTTGTTCTCATCATGAGTTTCCTCTACTATATTTTCACCATTAGGAAACATTTCTTGTATCAACTTTGTCAAACCTTCCATGTCTGCTTTTAGAAAATTCTTCATGTTTTCCATGTTGTCTTTCATTTTTTCATCGATCCTAGTTTCCATGTCATCCATATTAGATTCCACGCCTTTCTTCAAACCATCCATATTATTCTTCAAACCATCCATCTTTGTTTCCACGCCTTTCTTCAAAACTTCCATTTCATTTTTTGTTGCTCTTTGCGAGAGCGACAATTGGTGCACTTGCTCTTGTAATTTTGATAGATCATGTTGCAATTATTCATCTTCATGAGTCATAGTAGAGCCTTTTGAAGGCTTAATGGGTGTTAAATTATTTTTACGGGGCATTTCTTTAGAACCCAATACTGATATCTATTCTACAATATGCCCTTGGAATCAATTCAAATTGATTCTTCAAACAAGACTTATGCAATTCAGAAAAAAAAAATACACACATTTTTCTTGCTTTTGAGGAGCTCCAAAATTGCAATTGGATTATCTCTATGATTTTCTCTTCAATATCTTAAATTTGGCATTGAGGTAGCCTTTTGAATTATCTTTCGAATGCCACAGGTCTGACTTGATTTGGATTCTCCAAGGCAAAGTTATGTCCAATCTCTCACAATGACCTAATTATGGACTGGTTCACTAGAGCGAACTTGTACGACTTTCCACGTGTCACTGTTTCATATTTTAGCTTTGAAATTGATAGCAAAGAAACTACAGTCCGTGTAGTTGTGAACACTTTTTACGGCACTCCAATCTGATGCTTAGAGAGAGAGAGTTAAGAATATTTTCCCACGATCACCTCTTTGAGATCAAATTCAAGAGCCTAAAAAGGCACTACCTTCCACATATCATATCTCCGAAAATATTGCGAACCAAGCTCTGAAATTTTGCAACGATTTTCCTCAGGATTTCAGCTTCACGCCCTAAAAATTTCAGATTCTAAACCTTCTTATAAAAAACGTTATAGCACAAATTCCACGATGACTTGTTTAGATTAAATTGAGGACCCTGCAAAAGGACCTAACTTCCACAGATCATATATCCGAAAATATTGCGAACCAAGCTTTGAAATTTTGCAATTATGTTCCTTAAAATATTTTCTTTACACCCTAAAAATTTCAGCTTGTGAAACTTTGTAGAAAAAAAATTATAGCGATAATGCCACGATGACCTATTTGGAGCAGTGAAACCCTAGAATCCAAAGCTCTGATACCAAATTTTGTGAAGCCAGCTCTAAAAATAGAATAAAAGAGATATCAACGCCTTATAAATAAGCCACTTCGAGGGGGGAACCTCCAATACATTACATGAATGAACAATTCTTGGATGATACAAATTACAAAACCTCCTTTCTATATATAGGAGTCCATGGGGCCATAATGTAATCCTAGTGGGGTCACAATCTAATCCTAGCCGACCTAACAATAGTAATTTAAGGGCACAATAATAACAATATGGGGGTTACACTGACAACAATAAGGGACTATACTAGTAATATAGGGACCTAAAATAAAGTGCAGAGTTAGGCTTTTTAGGGTTTTAATGAGCTTTTATCCAATTCCAAGACTTGGTTTAGGAACTTTGGGGTTTTTTACCTCTAAGGGAGCATAATATAGGCAATGATGAACCCATATAGACAGTTAAATGTCATGGTGACAAAATAATGTGTAACAATGTGTAATTGAGTAAAATGTATTAAATTGATATTCTATTTTTTAAAATATTTATTTCAAAAATTCAAAGTATGGTGGGTTTATTTTTATTAAGATTTACTCTAAATGTGCAGAGAATGAATCTATCTCAAGTCCCAAACAACATTCTTTCTTCTCTTCTTATTCTAGCTTTCACCTTGATGCTCCTCTTCTCCTCCTCCTTGCACAAATTTAAACTATGAGGCATAGATAATGGTGAAATAAATATAGTGTTGATCGAAGTGATCCACAGAGTTATTCATGGCCAACTTAGAAAACTGGGCATGAAGATGCTTCTAATTTTTAATGGAGTATTCTTCAATAGTTCCTACCTCTATTTTAATTGCATAAATGCATTGAACAGCTCAGAAAACCAGGCATCAAGATGCTTCTAATTTTCAATGGAGTAGTATTCAAAAGTTCCTAGCTCTATTTTAATTGCATAAATGCATTGAAAACCAACCGATAGTATTCAGTTGAATTTTTTTATTTGGATGTGTTGCAAGCTGACATTTATAGCTATACTAGTTGTGCACCAAATTATTATGTAACAATTGTGCCAAGAATATTTTGAATTATTTCTCTTCATCTATATCTTATCAATTTAGTATGTTTTCAACCAAGAAGAGGCTTTGGAGTTTAAGAACATTATCTTAGATCTAAGCCCACGATTCTATTAAAATTTATGGCACAAATTCATTTATTACAACTTGTATGTTTAAATATGTGGTTTTGGAAGTGATGATGGCTTCTTTAGATACTTGATTGGTATTGTGGAATAATTTTGAGTATATCATTAAGGATTATGAGTATTTCGTGTAGCAGTTGCATTTCTTATAACATATTTTTATATCCTTTGTATAAGAAATTGTATATATAGTTCTAACATATTCCCCCCACACGCTGCCTACATGCTGAGTAGTTCATGTAGCAATTGCATTGCTATTACACATTATTTGGTCACCATGACATTTAACTGTCTATGTGGGTTCATCATTACCTATATTATGCTCCCTTAGAGGTCAAAAAGCCCAAAGTTCTTAAAACAAGTCTTGGAGTTGGAGAAAATCTCATTAGAACCCTAAAAAGCCTAACTCCGCACTTTTCTTAGTCCTTTCCTGCGAACTCGCAGCTATTTTCTCTATAACCTGTGGCACATCCCACACGTTATGCTTATTAAACCCGCGGACCCCCGTAAAAGGTAAAATAAAGGAAAAAGTAAGTTCTAGAAGCCCAACTGGTCACATATTTTCCCAACTGGAGGCTTGTAGAAGCGGAATCAGGTCCAGCTTCATCCCTTCATTCATGGACCTATATCCCTTCATTAATGGAGTTTATCCCTTGGTATTTCGAGCTCAAATCCCGTCATGAGAGGAATTTATCCCCCTCTTTATGGAACTGAAACCACCTCCATTTTCCTATAAATTGAGCTCATGTTTCAGTCTCAAGGATAGATTGTACTTGGTACTTAGTAGCTTGTACTTAGAACTTAGTGTTTTTTAGGAGAATTGCTGAAGAAATAATACTCTCTATACTTGGCATCATTGTTATGGGAACGATCACATACTAATGTCTATAGCTTCATGCTAGTTCAGAGAGGAAAAGACTTGTCAAACCGAGGGAAAACGGTTGTTCAAGACCCTGGAAGAACTTGTATAACATCAAGGCGACAAGGTTGTAAGGTTACTTCTTATTATACAAGTTAATAAAAATGGATTCTATTTTCTCATCATATTGTTCATGTATCTATTTCAGTAATTTAACTCTTGGATTCCCTGATCACTGAGATAGATTAGTTTTTTCTAAATTATTATATCTTGCAGGTGCTTTTAATCCTTTTTTCTATCTTTGATTGCAGGTCTCACATGCTGAAGTGACCTCTTTTGGAGCAAATGGATATAAAGATTACAACAAGCATTTGACTTTAGGTAGGGGCATGTCCTCGTACTTTATTAATTAATAATTTCAAATCACAAATGATCTAGAGAAAATGGTTTGCATTTGGTTGTTTGTTTCTAGATATCTTTAGGATACTAGGGAGATCGTTCTTGTCCACAAGAAGGATTTATCCATGTAACAAAATGGTGACTCCACTGGGGAGATAATTCTTGTCCGCAAGAACGATTTATCTGTGTAACAAAATGGCGACTCTGCTAGGGAAATGAATTTAGTTTTCCATTTTGATTTTCAGTTTGACTTTTGAACGAGTTTTCTGATTTTGATTAGTCTAAAACTGGTTTGGGTAGATAAATTATCAGAATACATGAAAAGTAAATCAGAATTTTTATTTTTTCTTTATTTTTCCTGGCCTCCGCAGTTTTTATTTAAAAACAATATGGTAGCCTCCGTGGTTTTAGTGTAAAAACTATGTGGTACCGCACTATTCTTTATTAAAACCTGCGAAGTTGAGAATTTTTTTTGAAAAATCAAGAATTCTCTTGTCTGGAGCCAGATTACCAGATTCTCTGTGTTTGCCCCAACTTGTCTTGACTGTCAAAGTCTTATGTGTGAATTTCCTTCAGAAATTTATGTGTTTGAGTGATTTTTCAGCTGATTTTCATTTTATGAGTGAGTGTTTGCCCTATCTTCTTGCTGCTCCAAATCAAAAACTTTCATATATCTTAACTGATTGGTATGTCATCATTTTCTTGCTGGGCCATTGAACTTGTTGCAAATATTTATTTATGAAAATTAAATTTTATTTTCATTTGAAAATTTAGAATACCTTTAAGCTTGATAAGGCCTGAATTTCACATTAAACCATTATTGGATGTTTTTATTTTTGCTGAGATAATAAGTTTCTTGGTTAGATCACAAACTAAGCATAAACATCCTCAAAACTTTTTAGATAGAATTCAAAATTAGAGTTTTTCTTTGGAATTTGAATTTTATGTTTTTTAGAGTTTTAGTTTTCTTTTGGAAATAGTTTGATTGCAGTTTCTAATTTGAAATATATAAGGAATTTCATTTTGAGCAAGTCATCATTTTTCTGCGAAATTGAGTTCTCAAGAAATTGTCTTCTTTTCAAAGATTCTTGTTTATGAAAGAAAGAATTGTTGTTTTGAAAGTTATTGAATCTGTCAAATCTTTCTTTTAGATAGGTTTCATTGAAAAGAAATGAGTTTCTTTTCATATAGATGAATATTAGTGTATTTTTGAGTCGGTTCATAAAACATCATCGAAGTTTTACTTCCATACCTTCTGTCCTAAGAAACAACAAAACTAAAAATAAGGCTTAATTAAAATCAATCTAGAAATTTTACATTTTCTAGGGCTCTTTTCCACCAACATAGCTTAGGCTACTCTCTTGGAATAGGTTTTAATTTACATTCCAAAGTGTTTCGGGGATTTAACACCCTAGAGGTTGGTTGGGATTCAACCTCCACAGAGCAGGGGCGTACTACTTAACAGAGACTCACACGATCATGCACATTCATAAAAACTAAATAGAGCAGAATGAGAGGTTTACCCGTTGGTCCTACGTTTGAAGTAGATCCACGTGGAGTTCAAACTCCCTGCAACCGTCCTTCCTCTTTCACCTGAAATACAAGAAGAAACCAGCACAAAGGACAAGTTGTACCGTATATTTCTACTCTATATGTTAGTGAGATTCATATAAAACATTAAATAAATCATCATGAATGCTTGTATAACAAATATTCTTCATACATTAAAGCATACACTAACACGTTTACTTCGGGAACAGCATGATACTTCTGTATTATAAAAATAGTTCGTACAAAAGTAAGTGGAGAGATCACCTGATCCTTCCAAGGCCTTCGCAGACCGTCGTCCGGATCCGTCCAGCCCTTGCCTCGCTAAGACTCCTTCCAAATGAGTGCATACGAGATAACATATAAAGGGATGTATATCTCAAGGAAACAAGGGTTTCCTTAAATGAACTGGGAAAGTGCAGGAGGCACGGGGAATCAGACTTGGATAGGGAACCAACAGAGTATAATAATAATAATTCTCTCTCTCCCTTAGGCCATACATATGAGGTCTTTTTATAGTCCTCCAAGTAGTTTCAGCAGTTGGAAACAGTTGGCCACGGGCTGGGGTGGTTGAACTACCTGAGTAACCATCAACCCAGCGCGAAATTAGGGATTTTTATATATTTTTTAATCATTAAAATGGCATGCGCGGAAAAGTCTAGCTGTACTCGCGTATACACGCGGAAAAACACCGGCATAGTCGCGTATGGAGGATTTTCCACTGTTTTTAAGTGAATTTGTCCAAGTCTGTAGGAATGGGTGCCCATAAAGCCATGAAGCAATCATGAATCATGTCAAGGTGAGAAATGATGCTATAACACAAAGCAGTTCAAAAAAAAAGCAGTAATATTGCGGTAGGAAGAATCCAGTTGTAACATGTATGCTCTGGGAATCTCTCCTTAAAAGAGTTAATCACGAGATCATATCTGAACCAGTGAAGTAATCATAACTATGTCATTGGGAAAGATAGCAGATGTGCACGTATTAAAAATGGTAAACCTCGGATAGACCATTGTCGAGGAGCCTAGGATCACTTGTCGGTAAACCTTCGATTATGTCAAAGAGCCTTCAAGGGGATTGAGCTAGTTACTCTTCCCTTGCGTGTATGTTGGATCACAGAATGTTCCCCTAGGTATATTTGTTCCTGTTTGTAATATTCCAAATTTTTCCTGCAATAAATTGGAATATTAGCTTTTGCTATTTTCACTTATAAGTTGAATAATTGGGTAAGGGGGCCCAATGAAAATAAAATCATGGATAAAATCCCTCTAGTATGAAAGGGGATCAACCTTGGAACTAGATTTCACATCCTCATGTGTGAAAGGGGACATTTTGCAAAGAGGCTTGGTTAAGTTTGACCAAGTCAAACAACGCAGGGTATGAGGTGGAAAGCACTACATGGGACAGCGCAGAGATAGAGGAGGGAATATTCCTTTATGGAGAAACCCTAATGGAGTGGGACCCATGAAGATGGAGCTTTCATTAGATAAAAGGAGAGCAAGGCAACCATTGTTGGACATGTTATGGATTATTGATCTCATTGTCAATTCTGAAAATTGAGCATTCTTTGCTGTTTAATAAGAATTTCCGGGGGAATTCCTATTTAGGATTCCTTCTCATTCTTCAGAAGCCTCTTAAGGGATTGGACTGCTTTGTCTCACATCTAGGCTTGAGGCCAAGCTTCCTCCATCAAGACAACGTTATTTCTGTAGCAGAATAATACTGTGTTGTTGGGTGTTGCAGTGAGTAGTCACAACACCTCTTCCATTGCTTGTTTTCCAAAGGGAGAGTCGTTATTTCCTTTGGAAGATTAGTTTGGAAGCTTTGGAGCTTATTTTCATATCTTTGCACTTGGCCAATCTAGTCTATTCCACCTACAACATATTTACCCTCTTAGACTGCGTTATTTTCATGGAGCACTTACAGTGAAGCCTTGCAGTGTTGTTTGGAGGATGAGATCTCATGTGTAAGGATTAGCCTTCCACTTTGGAGATACATTGGAGGAGGTCTACTTCAGATTTCCTATCATCTTCAGCCTTCTCTATTGAGTTCCAGATTGAGTTGCAGCAACTGCCCAACAACTCCAACATTTTTCCATTTTGTGTATTTCAGCCAATCCTTTGGAGGATTGATGTATTATTGCTTCTAAGGGTTATAAATTTGCTCCCCTAATATATTTGAGCTATATCATTGCCATATCCATGTATTGAAATTGTATTGTAGCAGTACTTCATAATAGACTATGCTAACATAGCCAAGGGTTTCATATATGTAGCAGTGTTCTGTCATTTCATGTACATGTATGGTTGAGGCTTGCATTGCCTTTCTTGAGAGGTTATTTCATCAGACATTATACTCTTCCTAATGCTATAACATTATTTTTTGGCTATCTACATCTTCTTTTATCACAGCTCATAAAATAATGTTGTTGATATATTGTATGTTCATACACTTGTTGCAGTCACTCACCAAGCACTTTTAGAAGACATCTAGTAGTGGGAGACCTGTTTAACCACTCTAGAAGAATTTCTTTGGCCCCAAATCCTCGATTTCAGTCTTAGACACATTGGTCTAAGGATCCAGGTCTTGGTATCAAATCTTCCTGCCTCCATTTCTGAAAAATGTGTTTTCCAGCCATAGATTCCTAGCCATTTCAGATTGGGAATATTACAGTGGTATCAAAGCAACTTTCCTGGCTCGGCCTGTGAGTCTAAGCCCAAGAAGATCAGAATGTTGAAGAATATGAGATTTATTTCATCCTTTTTCAGATCCAGAGAGGACCTCTCCAAAGAGGTCAAGAAGATTGAAGAAGAAGAGGAAGGACCATGCACTTCTTATTCTCATCAAGAAGAAGATAAGCATGAAAGACACTTGGATTATGAGATCCTGAGTGATTACCTTGTTGAGTACAGATCTCAACTTAGAGGCTTCAAGGAGAATCTATATTTTCCTCATTTCATCCAGTTGAAGGAATAAGGGAGACCCTACAGCATAAGAGAAATCAGAGACAATAGATTTATGTTGTCTACCTTTGATGGGTTATCTATAGCAAGAACTTGGGTGATAAAGCTGGAAGCCTTTTTCCTGCTACGTCCTATAGTGGAGGAAAAAGATGTTGAAATCTCGACACTGCACTTGGAGGGTGAAGCCTATGTTTGGTGGTGCAGCCACTTGAGCCATGCAAAGTTGAAGGCTTTTTCAGAGTTCACTCAAAGGTTGATTCAATCCTTTGATGGAGAGAGCACAGAGGAGGAAAAGCTCACACCACTTGAGGAGCTTTGTCCTAACACTGTCACACTCATAGAGGAGCAACTACATGCATCAATAGTTGGGGCAGCCAACACCTTGGAGGAAGGAACTCTTGCAGCCATACAAGAAGTTCCAATTGCACATCAAGGTATGAAAAGATTTCCACAATCTATTGTTGCAGCAATTTCTTTTAGTAATTGTGGAAATTTACTTTTGCATGACCAAGGGTCAAATCACACTGGTTCCATAGAGCAGCTTGCCTGCACTATGCTGTGCAACATAGAAACATTCAAGGAGGAAGAAAACCATCATTCTCATGAGCCATTGTTGGATTGTACATCACATGTGGGGTTGGGGTTTGAAGACTTGAAGAAGGATAGTAGACATCTTGGAGTGAGAAACCCCTTCTCCTTTCAAGATGACACTTTCTTAATGAGCTCCTCTCAGCTCAAAGAGGAACTTCTACCTTCAGAAAATCCAAGACCACATTGGTTTTGGAATACTATTGTTGAGAGGGAGGTCTCATGGAGAGATCTCATTAGAGGTGCACTTCAACACACCATGGGGTGCAATGATTTTCTTCCTTTCTCATGGGAGCATATAGAAAATGGAGGACATCTTTGGATGGATAACATCTCTCATTCTTGTGTTGGACATTGCTTAAGCCATACACATCATGATGGGAGGTTTTTTCCTACCACCTATTTGGATCCTTATAGGGTCTCATTGATCCTTGAGAAGATTGCATTTCAAAATCCCATGACGTGAAAAGATAGTGATTTGATTTGGGAATATGGTAGCCCTCATGGGAGGAGTACCAAGATGAAGATATGGAGAAGGCATCCATAAGTGATTGAGTGGATGTGGTTGATAAGCAAGGATATGGGAGGCTACTTGCAAATTTATGATACCAGGCAGCAAGAGGCTTGGCTGTGCTAGTTACTCTTGAAATAGTTTGGCCATCACTTGGCATACATTCTTCCTAAGAGTAGGAGGATGGAGGAGACATGGCAGGATACTTGCATCATTGAGCAGCATAGAGTATGGATGCATGGTGATGGTATGATACTCATATCATTCATTGTGTCTTCATCACATGAATTGTATGATGGAGGTATGGGGACATAGCAAAATATTTTGTTGCTTTTCTTGTTCTTGGGAGAGCAAGAGCATATTTTCTCTCACACTTTGCATGATGTTGCAAGAGGAGGGGATGGCATTATCTCCTTGAATTTTGATGATAGAGGGGTACTTCCACCTTGGGAGGAACTTCTTATGTATTTCAGCATTAAGAGAGGTATCTTTGACAAGGAGCATGTCAAAGAATGGAGCTATGAGTTGGCTAGAGATTATTTGCAGAGGCCAACAACGTTGTCATTTGAGAGCTTGGGGTTACTGATGGAGTTTCCCCAGGATCACTTCACACTTTATGCATTTGGAGGACAAAGAGGAGATGAGATTGATGGAGTAGTGGATGGAGACATCTATTACATTGGTATGGCCTCACTTGCTATGATCTTCTTGACTTTGATTTCCAAGTATAAGGAGGGTGATCTTTATGCAACATATGGTTCAATTCTCTTCTAGGGAATTTTCCATACTACTATGGAGGGATCATTCATCATATTTCTTTCAACATATGGTAAGAATGTTTTTTTTGCATCCATGGATTATATAACACAACATTTTGATTCTCTTACCATTCATATAAAGTGCATTGCTCCACAAGAGGGCAAGTTTTTCATTGGGATCCATGGACAAAATTGGGCCAATTTGTATGATGGAGACAACCATATTCTATATGGCCTTGGGAAAGTTTTTTCTTTCATGTATGATCAGTTGATATACTCAACCATTTGCTATATATCAGTAGATATCATGACATACATAGCCACCCATATAATACAAAACAACTTGCCATGTAATTTTCTGAAGCAGCAGTTTGGAAAACTGCACTGTCACTATTGGAGAAACTGTTGGTACCTCCTTGCACCACATGAAACCTTCAAAATTTTCTTCATTTTTTTGTTGATAATGAATTAATTTGCTGATATGGATCGGATTTGTATAAGAGGCATGATTATGAGAGAGGCACATGAGTTGGATGTGTCTTTGAGTGGGAATAATTCTCACATTTTCTGCACTACATGTTCTAATGGGAGCATGGGAGGAGATATGGCCACCACTACTACATATGTGTTCTCTTTTGAGGTGGACCATCGACTTGATAGTCATCCATTGTATAGCCATGGGCAAGTGTTTGATCTTTTATTGTTGTTATATTCAGCCATTTACTATTCCTTGGTAGATGTGATGGATTTTGTATGTCACTTGCCATGTTCCTTTCTGAGATTGTAGTGGATGAAACTGTGCTATATCCTTGTGAGACATTTTTTGTATCATGTATCATAATGTATAACTTGTAGCAAACTTCTCATTAGGATGTTCTATGATGATCATGTCCTATTCATCATCGATGGAATATTTTGGGCTAGCTTGTTCTTCATTGTTGGAGGAGAAATATTTGGAGGGTTGTTCTTCACTTTGCCATTGGAGGGCAATACTTTTGCAGCCCAAGATCAGAACACCTTCTACACTTATCACAAGTGGAGAGAAGGATAGATTGGGGTATGCTATGATGCTTACCATGTTCATATTTTTATCCCACCTTCATTTCTAGAGCTTGAGGTGGAAGAAGATTTTCAGGAGTTGCCTTGTTGGGAGGTGGCTCATTTGGTTTGGCTGATTGATTGGGCATGGAGGATCCACATGGGGGAAGATGTTCCTCGTCATATTTATAAATCCATGCCTTGAGTGGAGATTCTTCAGTTCTATCCTTGTAGTTGCTTGAGGACAAGCAACATTTGGGAGGGGAGGACTGTAATATTCCAAATTTTTCCTGCAATAAATTGGAATATTAACTTTTGCTATTTTCACTTATAAGTTGAATAGTTGGGTAAGGAGGCCCAATGAAAATAAAATAATGGATAAAATCCCTTTAGTATGAAAGGGGATCAGCCTTGGAACTAGATTTCACACCCTCATGTGTGAAAGGGGACATTTTGCAAACAGGCTTGGTTAAGTTTGACCAAGTCAAACAGCGCAGGGTATGACGTGGAAAGCACTACATGGGACAGCGCATAGATAGAGGATGGAATATTCCTTTATGGAGAAACCCTAGTGGAGTGGGACCTATGAAGAGGGGGCTTTCATTGTATAAAAGAAGAACAAGGCAACCATTATTGGACATGTTATGGATTATTGATCTCATTGTCTATTCTAACAATTGAGCATTCTTTGTTGTTTAGCAAGAATTTTCGGGGGAATTCTGGTTTATGATTCCTTCTCCTTATTGAGAAGTGTCTTGAGGTATTGGAATGATTTGTATCACATCTAGGCTTGAGGCCAAGC
This sequence comes from Pinus albicaulis, assembly GCA_034641835.2. Taxonomy (NCBI): domain Eukaryota; kingdom Viridiplantae; phylum Streptophyta; class Pinopsida; order Pinales; family Pinaceae; genus Pinus; species Pinus albicaulis. Next base: position 344,593,506 of record CM076569.1, on the reverse strand, counting down.
TTCCTCCATCAAGACAACATTATTTCTGCAGCAGAATAATACTCTGTTGCTAGGTGTTGTAGTGAGTAGTCACAACACCTCTTCCATTTCTTGTTTTTCAGAGGGAGAGTATTTATTTCCTTTGGAGGATTAGTTTGGAATATTTGGAGCTTATTTGTAGATCTTGGCACTTGGCCAATCTAGTCTATTCCACCTACAGCGCAGTTACCCTCTTAGACTACGTTATTTTCATGGAGCACTTGCAGTGAGGGCTTGCAGTGTTGTTTGGAGGGTGAGATCTCAAGTGTAAGGATCAGCCTTCCACTTTGGAGATACATTGGAGGAGGTCTAATTTAGATTTCTTATCATCTTTAGCCTTCTCTATTGAGTTCCAGATTAAGTTGCATCAACTGCCCAGCAACTCCGACATTTTTCCATTTTGCGTATTTCAGCCAATCCTTTGGAGGATTGATGTATTATTGCTTCTAAGGGTTAGAGCTTTGCTCCCCTAATTTATTTGAGCTATATCATTTCCACATCCATATATTGAAATTGTATTAAAACAGTACTTTAATAGACTGCGTTGTCATAGCCAAGGGTTTCATATATGTAGCAGTGTTCTGTCATTTCATGTACATGTATGATTGAGGCTTGCATTGCCTTTCTTGAGAGGTTATTTCCTCAAGAAATTGTACTCTTCCTACTGATATAAAATTATTTGTTGGATATCTACATATTCTTGTCTCACAACTCATAAAATAATGATGTTGATCTATTGTATGTTCATACACTTGTTGCAGTCCCTCATCGGGCACTTTTAGAAGACATCTAGTAGTGGGAGACCTGTTTAACCACTCTAGAAGGATTTCTTTGGCCCCAAATCTTGGATTTCAGTCTTAGACACATTAGTCTAAGGGATACAGGTCTTGGTATCAAATCCTACTACCTCCATTTCTGGAAAATGCATTTTCCAGCCATGGATTGCTAGCCATTTCAGATTGGGAATATTACACCGTTGGTGACCTTAATGGCTATAAAATTTAGGATTCTTTCCGAAGGTGATGGTGGAAGGAAGGTCCCACTATACCTATAGCAGACATCAACTAGACTCACTTGGACTCTCTGGAGGGTTATCTTCACTCGAGATGGTTTAAGTGGAGAAACGTGCAATGGTCTATTTCATTAACAAGGTTGTCGGGGTAACTGTTCCAACCGCCATTTCTGCATTAAAATTCTATGATGTTGGATTTCATCACCAAATAGTGTTTCAGTGCGGGAATCTGTTGTTTGTGTGTGGTTTGATCTCTTAGATTTTGTAGGCGTGTGATCCATTTTATTATTTAATTAGAGACTTTAGGATTTTTATTGAAATTTTCTTTAATTGTGTGTCTTAAAATTTTTAAATCGCGGCTGAATTACCTAGACAATCATGTAGAATGCAGGGGAAACCCCCTGAGTACACATTAAGGAAGTTTGAAAGACTTAAATCTGAGAAAGGACAAACATCAAGGACTGGATCAACTGAACACGAAGAAACATCAATAATTTCTCATCCCGAATACGAAGTAGATCAACCTTGAACAACAAAGAGTACTCTAAGAAGAGTTAAAATTTCTAAACTAATTGAAATTGTTTCTACAATTAGTGAATTATCAGCTACTAATCCAAAAAAAATTGAACCTGAAACTGAACTTGCTACATTTGAGACTACTTCCAAGTTCATTACTCCAACCCCTCATCGTCCTGATTCACCTAGAGTGAAGTATCGTATCCCTGAAAATCTTCCTCCTGGTCTCATTGGTATTGAAGAAGTTACTGACATGGAAGAAGAAGTTGTTCTTCCTTCAACATAGGAAACTCTAGATATTAGACCATGTGAATCCATTTATTATAGTCCTTTTAAACAAGATCCTTGGTATTCTCAGTTGATAGACTTTCTACACAATACTGGTCTAAACTATTCGCCACCCCAAATTCCTTTTTATGCCATACTAAGGGGTTATAGACCTCCATTAAACATTTCCAGTGAGTCATCCATGTTTTCTTCATCTCTAGAAACATATTTATATGGTGGTCCATCTATTCCTGTGGGATACCAGTCGCTTTTTGGTACTTTCTCAGGAGCAACTCCTTCTCCCAAAAAAATTATACCATCATCTAGTCCAAATGAATCAAATACTAAAAATTTGAATGCAGAGCAAGTTTATATGATGTCTGGAAACATTCCAAATCCTAACCCTCAAGGTAGTAATTTACTGCTTGGGGGGCAACTTCAAGTTAGTAATTTACTGCTTGGGGGGCAACCTCAAGGATAGTACATACCTCAAGTACAATATCAACCTCAATGTCAGTACATACCTCAAGGTCAATATCAACCTCAAGGAAAGTACCCAACTCAAGGTCCGCAACCTTTTTTAGGACATCGGTTCTACCCAGAACAACAATTGTTTCAAGGAGGTGGGAATTATCTGGCTTATTATCAACCATACGTTCAACCTGGTTATGGTCCTTCTTATGTACAACCTTCAATGGGACCTTCATATCTCGAAGTAAATATGGTGTGGGATCCATCCCAAGTTTAACAGAATTTTCAACCTAATTTGCAAGTAGCCTATTATCAACCTAGACAACCAATTGGTTACAGTCAAATCCAACAACCTGTCCAACCTGTCCAACCTATCCAACCTATGATTCAGGTACTCACATCTGGTACAATTCAGCAGCCCAATCCGAGTATGCCTACAACTCCACCGCAAACTGTTGCATAAACTTTTGTTCAAGCTACCACACCTATTGCTAGAGTTTCTACAACCCCTCAGGTATCATAACAAATCCCTGTAGTTTCTGCACCACAACCTGGACCCATAGTTTAGACTATTGTTCAAATGTCTGTAGGTCAACTTGGTACAAGTACACTTAGAACAAGTCAACCACAGTTTTTTTATCAACTGTATCATGGGCAATATAAATATGGACCTGTACCATAAAATCTAGTATACCAGCATCAACCGTACCCTGGCCACACATATCAATAACCAGTTCAACCTCAATATGGTCCAGTTAATCTTGGTTATTTGGGAGGAATTTCAATTCCAAATGCACAGGCTATTCTAGGATATCTTGGATACCCTCCTCCTAGTACTGGTATAGTCCCACAAGGTTATCAATTTTATTAGTAGGACCCTAACTGTCAGTTACCATTCATAGAAACTTTGGATTTACCTGATTTTTCATGCCTAACGAATGATCCAATCTAATATCTTTCATATTGGTTGCCAACGAAAAATAAATTGCCCAGTGATATCCCAAAGTTTGAAGGTAAATCAGGAGAGGACCCTTCCAACCATGTCATGACTTACCATCTCTGGTGTGCATCCAACTCATTGATTGATGATTCGATTCGATTATGAATTTTTTAGAGAACGCTGATAGGTTTAGTAGACAAATGGTACATTGAACTACGACATGGTTGATTCAACAATTTCAACACATTAGCAATAGCTTTCTTAACCCATTTTCAGTTTCCATTCAGATTCGATAGTGGAATGGAATTACTGACTTCATTAAAAAATTATATGTCTACGTACGTATCAGATCACATATATGAATGGAGATGTATAAGACGTTTAGTGAAAGTATTTATTCCAGATCAGATCTTGGCAGAATGGTTCATGAAATCATTACCGCCAAAAATCACTGAAGATGTGGCTAAAGGAGGAGTTGTTGCAGAAGAACAAGTCATTGCTCAAGCTCAGTACCTTTACCTTGTATATACACAGTCATGTACTTTGTATGAAAAATTTCCTGATTTACCGTGTCCTGGTCAGATAACTACAACTCCTTCAAGGTCTCATGTCACTGATGGTGTAATTGGTTCAGTTAGTGCTAATAAGAGTAAGAAGAAATCTTCAAAAATTACTTCTCCTATTATAACTTTACTAGATTCATCAAAAGGAGATTCTTCCCTTGAAACTTCTGCCGATATTCACATTGTAGATTCATCTACAGCTAAATATAAAACTGGTAATAAGAAGAAAGGTAAGAATAAAAGCAAACAGACTTCATCTCCCAAAGAAAAAACTGAAAATAATGAACCAACTGACAATAAATGAAAACCTCGTTATCCTTGTCTTAGCTATGATGAGGATCACTTTACTAAGGAGTGCCTGCATAGGTCTAAGGTAAAATTATTGGATATTCTTGGAATACATCAGCAGATATTTTGATGATGTTTCAAGTAATGGTTGCAACATGATTGCAAGACTATGGAAGTAAAAATCCTATTACCGGTAAAGAAGTAGAAAATTCTAATTTAGCACAAGATACATCTCCTTCTGTTTCTGATCCACTTCATATGAAGAAACCTAATACTAATTTAGTAATTAAACCACCTGCTAAAGGTGTACTTTGGAAATCCGCTTTCAATCTGCATGTGAGAGATACTCAGGACTACAACATTGTTGAAGACTTTGTGATTTCCCCTTCAGCGATGTCGGCCTTAGAAGTGCTACAATCATGTCCAGCACAAAGGAAATTACTTTTATCAGCTATTGGAGCTATAGATCTTCAGGATTCAAACCTTATGATCTTCAATTTAGAAATTTTTACACCAAGACTCCCTCATCAAATGGCTTTTCAGATTCCAGTATTAGTAAAAAACAAACGTTGTTTTCGTACTGTAATTGATGAGGGGGCATCCACGTGTATAATGTCATTAAATTGTTTGAAATCACTTGGTTCTCCAACACTCAACCAATCTCTGATAATCCTCAAATCTTTTGACAGAAGAGGATTCCATCCGTACGAAATTTTACAGGATCTACCTATAGAGGTCGAAGGAAAAACTGTTAATCTCAATGTGGAAGTCGTTGATGCCCCTATAGATTACAACCTTCTTCTGGGTCGAAGTTGGTCTTATGCTATGACTTCTATTGTGTTATCAGTATTTTAGTTAATCATGTTTCCTCATAAAGGAGAGATCATAAAAATTGATCAGTTGTCATATTATTCATTCGACCCAACTTCTACAGATAGTATCCAGCATGTTGGAAAATCGACTATCCCTTATCAAGATGTTGGAGTAGGCTTCATAAAATATTCTGATTTAATGGGAAATTTTTCTATGCCTCCACCTAACGTACCACATACTATTTCTAATATTTTTATGATTATATCAAGCACTATTCCATTTTATGATCCTTAGGTAGTACCTTTAGATCAAAAACTGGATTCTTTCAATGGCGAGATGCCTTTGAGTCCTTTTGAGATAGCATATAAAGTAGTACAATAATTTTCCAATTCTTTTTCAACTAATTCTGATCCAATGAATGTGATCAATGAAGAATAATTTTCACCATCAAGCTCGGCTATAACATCAACTCTTGATCCCTTTCAACAAGTGTTTTATACTGATGAAAGCATTCATGAATTCTTGTCCATAGACGAATTACGTTGGGATGATCTTCATCATAGGTCATCACTTTTACCTAAGCTTGATAGATTTGAAAATGATTTTTCATATATTTTTACAATTGACTATGTCAAGGAACCCTAGAGTCCAATATCTATTACAAATTCAGATTCTGAGATTAATTTGGGAAATATTTCTTCGACTGTTCCTATTGACATATCAGTTAAACCAGGAGTTGTTGAAAACATTCATATAGGTGCTTCTTGTATATTAGATGAAATTACTACATATAAAGCCCTATTTCAAGAATTCCATGACATATTTGCTTGTTCCTATGAAGAGATGCCAGGAATTGAGCCAAAGATTGTCGTTCATGAAATAAAAACATATCTGGATGCTAAACCTACCAGGAAAAGATTATGTCTGATACATCCACGAAAATTTACTGTTATTAAAGCCGAGTTTGAAAAATTACTGGGAGAAGGTTTTATTTATCCAATCCCTTTAACATATTAGGTATCTAATATCATTCCTATTACCAAAAAACAAGGAACTATAAGAGTATGTGTCGATTATAGGGATATTAACAAAGCCAGTCCAAAGGACAATTATCCAACCCCCTATATTAACCAGATCACTGATGATTGTGCTGGAAATGAAATTTTTTCATTTATGGATGGATTTTCGGGATATAATCAAATAAACATACTCCTTGCTGATAAACCAGAAACATCATTCATTTGTCCTTGGGGAACTTTTTCTTATTGTAAACTACCTTTTAGATTAGAGAATGTTGGCACAAATTTTAAAATGGCAATGTCTTACACTTTTCATGACATTAAACACATTGTGTAGCCTTATCTCGATGATTTACTTCCTCACTCATTACATAGGAAAGATCATCCTACTCATTTAAGAGAAATTTTTATGAGATATAGGCATTACAAGATTCATTTGAATCCACACAAATGTGTTTTTTGTGTGCAATCTGGATGATTATTAGGATTCTTTGTTTGGAAGGCTGGAATTCATGTCGACCCCTCGAAGGTTGAGCCTATTATCAATTTACCTCCTCCTTCCACACTTCATCAACTCCAAAGTTTGCAAGGGAAAGCGAACTTTCTGCGTAGATTTATCACAAACTATGCTGAGTTAACAAAAGGTTTGTTGGGGCCCTTGTTTTGAAAATAAAATGGTTTTGAGTCGCGGATAATAGGTGGCAAAGCACAACCATAGTAGACATAGAGCTGTCATGGTTGCGAAGAGTTTAAGAGAAGGTGGCGCAGCTGTTGTAGAAATAGGCACAGAATCCAGAAGGAAGCAACAAGAACAAATAGTGGAACTCCCAATGATCAGGGAGATGTGTCAAACAATAGAGTGGAAAGGAAGGGAAAACTGACAGTCGCGTTGGAAAGGAAAAAATAGGCAGTTGGCCAGCGTAGACAGGAGGTTGGCATAGTAGGTATTAGAGGAAGGGAACCATAGGAGAGCTTCGTTCGCTCTGTTTGTTCCATTCTCTCTGTTCATTCTGTTTTTTTCTATGTGATAATATTGTAATCAGTCCTGTCATGATCGCTCTGAGGAGAAATGTAACTATCCCCTATTGTTAATGCAATATACTATGATCTAGGTTTGATGTTCTGAGTTCTGTAATGTGTCTCTGGTTAAGATGAATGTATTAGTCACTTTAAATTTTTTTTTTCATCTTGAATACATTCTTGAGTAGTATCTTGTGTAGAGTAGTTAAGCCTATTCAAAGCACTCAGTTCTGTCTATTTTATTCTATAAGTTATGCTTGATCGATACCTAATATGATCCTAATCTTACTAAGGTCACGGCAAGCCTCAGGTGAGGCTCTCTGTTCTTCAGAATAGAGTGAAAATGTCAGTGTTGTGCTATACTATAGTGGAAACCTTGTTGGCCTCCATCTTGAACCTCGGTCTTGCCCAAGAGACCTTCTTCCTTGCCAACAAGGTTTTACCAGGTTGTTGAAACAGAATGTTTCTTTTATTTGGGATGAGATTGTTGATCGATCTTTTGATTCCCTAAAACATGCATTAACCCATGCACCATTATTGCATCCACCCAATTACAACCAGGACTACTTTTTATACCTAGCAGCCTTTGATTTCACCATTGGAATGGTTTTAGTTCAAGAGGATGAATTTCACAACGAACATGTGATTTACTATGTAAGTCAAAATAGGAACCTCACTGAAATTAAATATTCGCATGTGGAGAAATTGGCCTTGGCAGCAGTTGAAGCTATCCAAATATTTCGTCATTACATATTGTTATGAAAAACAACTATGATATCTAATTGTAACCTGATGATGTACATTTTGAAAAAAAAATTACTCGGGGGCAAATACTCTAAATAGATTTTTATCCTTCAGGGGTTTGATTTGGAATTTGAAAATTATAAATCAAAGAAATCACTCGTGTTCATAGAAATTATGTGTGACTTCACAAATACTAAGACGAAAACTGTGGTAGAGCATCCCATTGCAGATGAATATCTGTTTCTTATCAATACCTTAGATCCATGGTATGGAGATATCATCATTTATCTTCAAACCCAAACCTTCTGGCTTGAACTTTCACGTTCAAATCGACGAAAAATCCGTTACCAATCTCAACAATACAATATTGTTGGAGACATACTTTATCGTCATGGTGCGGATTTTTTTTTCGACGATGTCTAACTCACAAAGAGGGAGAAAAGGTTTTGAATGACTGACACTCTAGAGCGTGTGGTGGTCATATGTCTGGGTATGCCACAACACAAAAGATATTGTGCACTGGCTATTTTTGGTTTCCATTATTCAAATATTGTATTCTCATGGTCTGGAAGTGCCATAACTGTCAGATATTTGATCGAAATATGTGTGCACCACCAGCTCCTCTTCCCCATAATTGTTGTCGGTCCTTTTGCGAAATGGGGCATTGAATTCATTACATGTAACCCTCAGTCGGTCGGGGGGCATGGGTATATTATTCTCACTGTATATTACTTTACCAAATGGGCCGAGGTGATTCCTACATTCGCGGAAGATGGAAAAACTGCAGCTACGTTCATTTTCAATCATGTGATTGCTCGTTTTGGTGTAACCCAAGCTATTATTCCTGACCATGGGAGTCATTTTTGAAATATAATGATGAACCAACTTTCCAATAAATTTATCCTGCACCATGATAAATCTACTCCATATTACCCAAAGGCTAATGGTCAGGTTGAAGCTGTTAATAAAATTTTAACCACCATGATTAAACGGATTATCGGGATTCATAAATCGAATTGGCATACCATGTTTTTTTCAGCGCTATGGGCATACCGAACATCAGCAAAAACTGCTACAGGGTTGACTCCTTTTCAATCGGTTTACGTTTTAGAAGTTGTGTTGCCTATTGAATGCGAAATATCGTCACTCCAATTAGCCATAAAGTTACTACCAGCTACCTCTGAAGAGGAAAAACAATTTTTTGACTTATCACAATTAGATAATACTCAGTGCACTACTGCATTAGCAGTCGAAGCTCATAAAAAACATATTAAAGCTCAGTATGATTGACATGTGACACCTCATGTTTTTTCAGAAGGTGACCTACTCTTAGTATATGATCAAGCTAATGATAAGCTAGGAGCTGGGAAATTTGAACCAATGTGGCATGGTCCTTACATTGTTAAGCGAGTACTTACAAAAGGGGCTTATGAATTGACTGATTATGACGGGGCCTCTTTATATAAACCCAGAAATGGACTTTATCTGAAGAGATATTATGCTTGATTCTCGTGTGAATATCTCACTTGTATATTAATTATTTTTCTAGTTAGTGTGCCTTAGATTAGAAAAGTGTGCTTAGTTTAAGTTTTCTTTTACTACTATCACTGCTTATCTTGATTACTCTTGATATTGCAGATGTTGACATCCCTTCAAACATACATTGGTTTTTTTGATGGTGTCTGTCATAGTAAACAAAATATTTCTTCCGCAACTTGGGTTATCTATTCACCCACTGATGAGTTAGTTTTTATGCATGAGGTAACCCTTGGTCAAACAATGAATAATATTGCAGAGTATAGCGATGTTATTGAGTTATTATCTGATGCCATTTCATTTGGCGTTCGACGTTTGATCATTAGGTTAGATTCAAAACTCATTGTATTACATTTAAACAAAGTATATGAAATTAAAAATCCAGTGTTATTCAGATTATTTTTTAAGGTTCGTCTCTTGGAAAGGAAATTTGATTACATCGAATATCAACACATTCCAATAAATTTAAAAACATTGGTTGATGCATTAGATAATAGTGTTATAAATATACATTTGCAACGTTAAAATAGTAAACCAAAACAACATTTGATATATGTTGAACAAGATAGCCAGAGAAAGTAGTAATATCATAGATAGAAGTTGTGTTTCCAAAAAATATTACATCATCTGCAATCATAAGTTTAAAAAACCTTATGATCTGAAAGATAGTGATACAAATAAGAAAATACAACATTCCACGATGATCATCCACTATCCATGGTGATGATCAAGGTAGTAAAATATCGCTCGCACCACCTTGCGCATGAATCTCCTAAATTGACCTGGAACACCAGTTACGTGTCTCTAGAGCCTGAGAGGAATATCATCCGTAGATGTCTCAGGAATGTCTATAGTGAGCCTCTCTAGGTTTGGCTCCATGTCAGTAAGGATTTCTGCCGCCAGATTTTGTGGTTGTTTGACAGGCTTTGTTTGCCTCCTTTCAAAATGACGGAGTGTAGCTGGCCTTCATGGACCAACATCTGCATTTAAAAAAATTTCATCAATATTGGATGATTAAAAACAAAATAAAAATTAGAGTTAAAACACATCAAAATGATTCATTTACCTCATTCGTCCCATTGTGCCCCTGGAGGTAAGGACATCTTGGGATCACCTCGAAAATCTATACCTGCATACGGGAAATCTTCAATTGTGAAGATTTGGTTTGCAGCCAATGAAAATATGTCAGAGTGAATCAAAATACCACATAGCCGTCGCCACCATGGCGAGCCATCAGTGCAACCTAGCGTACCATACGAGGTTCTCTAATTTCACCATGATCAACAAGGATAAGCTGGGGGGCGAGGAATGGAATCCTCTCCAAAGAAAAAGAAACCGAGATGCCACCATACCCAAATTTTTTCAACTTTGTGTTTCTTGCTTTGGTCAATTGGCCTTTCATATTGGCCAATACCCCTTCACACCAATTAAAAATGATGCCTTTGAAACATTCGACTATCGTCTGCATCTGAGACTTGGTAGCCACATATGGAGTCACGCTCCCAGAAAACCTGGTTACTTTGAACATGATCACTTTAAGATCAAGAGATAAGATAGCCTTTATATATATATATGGTTATCTTTGGGGTCAACTTCTTCACTGCAAAACTCTTGTTTATAGTTAGAAATAGGTAGGCCACCTTACCTAGCTCCAAACAAAAAGATATGTTCCCGTCTTTTGGATAAACCAGTGAGAAAGTAAATATCTTCAAGCTCATGTTCGAGCCGATGATCACCAATGATAAAACATTGTTATTGGACATCCCATTTTTTCACCAACCACGTCATTAGCTCCACTTGTGCCCTCATGCCCCGAATTGCCCAGAATTTATACAATCCACAATCTCTCAGCACACACATTGTGGCCGGATTATTCATAGCCACATCATCTACATCTTCGTGCTCACATTCTCTCCACTCCAACATTGTGGAATAGTCTGCAAATGGATTCATTTGAAGATTAGAAACTTTTAGAGTGGGAAATTTTAACCATTTTTTAGAGAATTGAAAAACTTTCCTTTTCTCACGGCGCCTCCACATTTTTCATGCAAAGATAGTGCAGAAATCTGCATGCGCTCTTCATGAAAACCGTGGTAGCCAGATAATTTTCCTTTAGGAAAATTATCGGGGTCCACAGGTAATGCAAATGTGACCTGTGAACCCCCGAGGGCAGAATTTTAAACATATTATCTCCTCAAAAAATGATTTTAAATCCTAAAAAGAAAATTTAATCAGACTAAAATGAAGAGAATAGTGTTGTGGATTGCCTGGTTCTGATGATTTTAGATTTGAGCAGTCGTTTCTCTCGTTATCACCTTTGGAATTTTTTCTGCCAAAAGCTCTCAAATTACAACTCTAAAGAGAAAAGGTGAAAATGATTTTTTTTAAATACTTTTTATAAGATTTTTTGAATGAATAAAATATTATTTTATTTATTTTCCACTTTAAAAAGTTGTTTTTCGATGTTTTTACTTATTGGAAACAGGTATGTTTAATCTTTCGAATTTTTGTGCAGAATACAAATTTCTCAAATGAAAAGAATCATTTTGGTGATGAGTACACTTTTATCACTTTTTCGGGCTCTTGAAAGTTACGAAAAAGTGAAACTCTGGAGTTCTCTTTTAAGCCCTTTTCAGACTCTCTGAACATGAAAAGATTACCGAGTACTTGAATGAAAAGAATATTCAGTATAGGTTTACCCCTTTTCCAAGCTGAAATGGACTATTTACGAAAAAGGTATACATTGACTAACAATGGTCAATAGAGTTCTCTCCTGTATTATTTTATCCTTTTTCGGGCTTGAGAGACTAAATTTACGAAAAAGTAAACCCACGAAGTTTTCTTAAGTTTTTCTTTTGACTCCCTAAAATTGAAAAACACTGAGTTTCACCTATACTGGACTCATTAAAACTTAACAGTAAAGGACCTGTCGATTACAAACACGAACAAACCACTCCTTCTTAGGGTTATATTTTAATACTAAGTTGGACTCATCCGAAGGATGAGCTTACACAACAAGCAAATGTTATCCTCCTCAAGCTTGTCAAAATTAAAGTGGTGCTTGCCAGAAATGGTGGGGGAAAAGAGAGAAAATAAATCCAGTTGTCACACTTTGTTTTAAGCAGTATACCACTCTTAAACACGAAACTTTGTCACACTCATACCTGGGTTGGGAAAATACTTTGTCTAACAATTAATCAAACCACATTGAAATTCTTCAGCCAGTTTCTATGTATTAAATTTAGGTCAATTGTTACCAAACCATCTGTAATGTTGTTATGTGTTCAAGAGGACAGTACAAATAAACCATTCATTTGAAAAAAATTGTCTCCATTTGCGTTGACCATCCCTGAGTCACTCCTTGCAAAATATTTCTTCAAATCTTGATCTAATGGTTTCGTGTCGTGGGCTTTCCTACGACAAGTCACTTTCTATCGACAACAACACATCTTCTAGAAAGTTTATCTAGAATCCTAGTAGTACCTTGGGATCTGCATCCCTAATGGCAGGTTTCTCGCCTTCGACGATAGGTTGCATCATTGACCTTCAATCGAATGATTCTGTGAAGTGTTTTACTTCAAATAATTTATTCACACTTCATGGATTGTACTGAGTACTTTGAGAGCCAGTGTCATTATTGGTGGTTTCTCTCACACTTGTTAAAAATTCACATCATTGACTCGTAATCAAGCGGTTTCTACCATGTTTGACTTTGACACAATCAATCGCATGGATAGAATTGTACTAGTTCGGGAAGCAGAAATCAAGACCCTAGATCTAGTTTCCACCATCCAGGCTGCGATGAGTTTTATTATTCATGATACAGTAGACTACTTATGATAGATGGCCGCGTCCATGCTATGTCTACTATTGATGTAATATTAAAATCATTTCTATATCAGAAAATTTAGATAGTTTTGATTCGAGTATGGGAATTTCTACCTTAGTGATGATATACATATATATGTTTGCATTGAATGTTTTTACAGGTTTTGATCAGTATGTTCGCAATCCAATCCTCGGAATGATAAATTACTTCACTCTTCGGAACTACCTCAGACTTCGCACTTTAGGGGGCAATTTGTTACACGTTATTTTGTCACCATGACATTTAACTGTCTATATGGGTTCATCATTACCTATATTATGCTCCCTTAGAGGTAAAAAACCCAAAATTTCTTAAACCAAGTCTTGGAATTGGAGAAAAGCTCATTAAAACCCTAAAAACCCTAACGCCACACTTTTCCTAGTCCTCTCTTGCGGACCTGCAGCTATTTTCTCTATAACTTGCGGCACATCCCGCACGTTCTGCTTATTAATCCTACGGAACCCTGTAAAAGGTAAAATAAAGGAAAAAGTACGTTCTAGAAGCCCAGCTGGTCGAGTATTCTCCCAACTAGAGGCTTATAGAAGTGTAATAAAGTTGAGCTTCATCCCTTCATTCATTGACCTCTATCCCTTCATTAATGGATTTTATCCCTTGGTATTTGGAGCTCAGATCCCTTCATGAGAGGAATTTATCCCCCTCTTTATGGAACTGAAACCACCTCCATTTTCGTATCAATTGAGCTCATGTTTCAATCTCAAGGGTAGATTGTACTTCGTACTTAGTAGCTTGTACTTAGAACTTAGTGTTTTTGAGGAGAAATGCTGAAGAAATCATACTCTTTATACTTGGCATCATTGGTATGGGAACAATCACATACTCATATCCATAGCTTCATGCTAGTTTAGAGAGGAAAAGTCTTGTCAAACCGAGGGAAAACGATTATTCAGGACCCCAGAAGAACTTGTATAACATCAAGGCGACAAGGTTGTCAGGTGACTTCTTATTATACAAGTTAATACAAATGGATTATATTTTCTCATTAAATTGTTCATGTATCTATTTGAGTAATTTAATTCTTGGATTTTTTTGATCACTGAGATAGATTAGTGTTTTCTAAATTATTATATCTTGCAGGTGCTTTTAATCCTTTTTTCTCTCTTTGATTGCAGGTCTCACATGCTGAAGTGACCTCTTTTGGAGCGACTGGATATAAATATTATAACAAGCATTGGACTTTAGGTAGGGCATCTCCTCGTACTTTATTAATTAATGATTTCAAATCACAAATGATCTAGAAAAAATGGTCTGCATTTGGTTTTTTGTTTCTAGATATCCTTAGGATACTAGGGAGATCGTTCTTGTCCAGAAGAAGGATTTATCTGTGTAACACACATTTAACAATATTCATTTAAAAAATACAAATAGAAATTACTATTTTAAATAAAAATAGTACAACACATTTAACAATATTCATTTAAAAAAATACAAATACAAATTACTATTTTAAATAAAAATAGTACAAAGAATCACATTAATTATCATGCCCGTCATGTACCTTCCTCTTATTAGTTTTTAAATACCCCATGTTTGTAACTTATTATTAATCAAATAGTGTCAATTTTGTAAAACTATAATCTACAAGTCTCACTTTTTATAGCTTTGGTGGAAGGGTAGAGTATCTAAATTCCCCTACCCTTTAAGAAGTGTCCTCAATTATTGTAGCACGCACCTGGATATCCAATCTACACATCTTAGGCTATTCGAAATTGATCATTTCTAGCCATTTTCTTTGATTCTATATCAAGTTATAAACGAATAACTTGTGAAATCCCTAGCCATTTTATTTGATTGTGGACAAACTTATAAACTAGAAGATACTCTCTCTTCAAAAGCCTCTACAATAGATATTGGATGGAGGGAAATGCTATGATAAAAATTGTACAAAAAACCCCTTAGGGTTGTCTCAACTTACTCTATTGTTATTTACATAGTTTGAATTTTGTAAAACTATAATCTACAGTAAGGACTCAGTGGGGTTTTTTTTGTATGTTTTGTTTCGAATTGAAAAAAAAAATTATAAAAGCTAAAATTATGTAGCTAAAAACTTTGTTTAAAATTTCAGAATAAAAAATTGATTAAGTTTGACATCATATACTATGAAAATTGTTTATGATTATAAAGTAAAAAACATGTAAGATTTTTTAGCTACAATTAGGTAATTAAAGATATGTATATAATTTCTTAATTTCTCTCTTTAAATAAACTACATTCCATATGAATACGATGGGTCAATACCATGGGTTGTTTTTATAGTTTATTATTATTTTAGTTCCTTATTTTTATTTTTTATTGTATTTTGACGTACTAAAATGTTAAATTGAGGTTAAAATCTAACAAATATTTAATAACAAGATTTCAACTTAAAATTCACCAAAACTTAAATTCAATCTAACTTATTAAAAAGAAAAAAAAACTAACATTATAAAAAACATATAAAAAACTATTTACTTGTGGATCTAATGGCCTAGAACATTTGTACTGAAAAACTTTGTTTAAAATTTCAGAATAAAAATTTGAGTAAATTTGACATCATATAATATGAAAATTGTTTATGATTACAAAGTAACAAACATGTAATATTTTTTAGCTACAATTAGGTAATTAAAGATATATATATATAGTTTCTTAATTTCCCTCTTTAAATAAACTACATTCCACATAAATACCATAGCTCAATACCATGTGTTGTTTTTATAGTTTATTATTATTTTATTTTATTATTATTTTTTTGTATTTTGACCTAATTACATTATGTTAATTTTTTTTTTTGTATTTTGATCCAATAACACAAACATGGACACAATGAAAACTAAGAGAGTTGTTTTCAAATAAAAATACCTTACGACATAAAAACGCCTTACAACATAAATATAAATAATTATAAAACACAATATTTAAAATTCTATATTACACTAATGGCCTTTTTCCATTTCAACAATTACTAGGCTAATGGGACCAATTTTTTAACAAAGAAATAACAAATGAATGCTGAGGTAAATTTACATTTATCACTCGTTTGTTATTTTCTTTCTCTATTAACTTTTTGGTTTTAACAATGTTGTTTGATACTAAATTAGGATAGTCATGATCAATAAATGTGCAAACTTCAACCCCCGATCGGGGTGCCCACTTGACAGACAGCGCATCACAATAGATGAACGCTTATAATTGCTTGTCCTTCGCACATTCCCTCTCCATAATGGCGCATGGAACAAGCAGTTTATGGCGGTGCACGACACCCCGATCATTCATTATGCAACAGGCAGGCCAGCCTATATGGTCAGGATCCGGACGGCAAGTTCGATTTAAGGTAAGCTCGGCCTCCCGTCTCCATTTCTCCATGCATAGCGCTCTGCATGTAAGTGACCGGAGACAGCCGAGACGGAAGCTCAACATTCTACAACCTATCTACCATTACATGAGAAAAAGACGATCAACAGGCCAGGGTTTAAAGGAAAGCAAGCCCAGCCTGTATATCCCCCTAACAAACATGGACGGAAATCCAATTTAGAGAAACTTCAGCAGTTGGCAGGGAATTATGAAATGGGAAATTCAGTAACTGTTCACCAAGCAATTAAAGGTTGGGAGAAAGAAATTCACACAGAACCTGAGGATAATGAAGCAGAGGCTGACATACTAGACTTCGTCACGGATCCTGGGAACACCAGGGGCCGCCTTACATTGTTTCAGCAAACCGTGCACACGTATTGGATTCTTAAAAGCCTCCTAGCCAAGGCTATCCAGAGTATGAATCCCAGTCAGATGGAATAGAACCCAAAGAAGGCTCAATTCGGCTTGCAGGATACACTGCTGCACATGGAAGACCAGCTTCAGCACATTAAAATTACTCAATACCAGGTTACTGACAGGATTAGTCGAGTAGATGATCGTGTTGGGCGCATTGAAAAGCAACTCCAGCTCTTACATCAAGTAGACATGCCAGGATCGACATCGAAAGCTCTCGCCCCTGTCTCTTCATCGGAAGAGTAGCTCTTCTCAGTACAATGAGTCTCCAGGAGAAGTTTTATATGAACATAGTTTTGTCTCTTCATGATAGTTTTGTTTTTATATGAACATAGTTTTAAATTTCAGATTGTAGATAACAAGCAAATAGAGTGGATAGCTACTGCTAGATATAATAGAATGAAACTATTTCAGTTTTGGACAGCATTTCATGCACTTAGATGGCCAACAGACCTGGTCCTGCGGGCAGGTTGAGGCTAAGAACTTATGTTTTATTTTGCAACCTGCTTTATAAATATGAATAGAAAAGAGAGGTACTACCAAATTCACAAAAAAAAAAGAGTGCAAACTTCAAAAAAAAATTCTTTAATCAAACATATCCATTTCAAAGTCATAGTTTTCCTTAACGTGTTTCTGCACAGTAATTCTTACTATCAGAGCATAATACGGAAAATTCAAGTGCTCAACGTTATAGATTATCTAAAAAATCCTTTGGATTTAGTATTTAAGTAATTCCGAATCGAAATTTATGGTGATTAATCTGTTCAGGACTACGGATCCGGTGCTTGTGTTATTCTATTTGTTTCTAAGTTAGAGTGGTTCACTTAATGTTAACTAGAGAGAGTGTAAATTAAACGCTGAGGTGGAGAATTTGGAAAATACTAATAAAGTGAAATATATTAAATTTTTAGTTTTTATATATTTTTTAAAGAGTGTAATAGGAGATTAAGTTGAAAAGGAAAGTTACATTAATATAATTGTTATTTATTTGAAAAAAAAATTATTACAAAATCAAAATTTTCAAATCTTGTAGTTTATCAAAAATATATTCATAATTTTGTATTAATTTTTTCTAAAAAAATCAATTAACTTTTTGCTTATATGTAAAGTGATGTGATTTTAAATAAAATTGATTACTAAATGTCCAGTCTTAATATGGGCGACTCACAAGACTTCAGATTCCAATAATTTCCATTTCCAACTCTAAAAAATTAAATATTTATTATATTATTATATAACAAAATTTTAAATTATAAAAAAAATATTTATTTTTTAAAATAACATTTGACCACACAATTACAGAGTTAAAGGTTTTTTAATTAAAATTAATTACTAAATGTTGGTTTTAATAAAATTTTAATAAGGTTTCAAATAGTATAACATTATTTATGATATGTGCAAGTTTGGTCAGTGTTTATGAAATATCTGATCCTTCATTGTATTATTATTTCATTGTATTTTGGTTGAATCTTCCTAAATTTCTCTTTTAAGACTGAGATTTGTTACCAACTATAAGGTTAGCAAGATGGAAATTTCCTTTTGGTGTTTTCATATCTTGGAGATTCTGAGATGAAGAGCGCTTATATTTTTAACACATGTTAGACTATGGAGATGAATATTATCGATGCAAAAAATCATTGCACTGAGTAGAAATGTTGGTTTCTTTGTGTGATTCTTTATTCTAAGTTGTCTTCTCCCTTTTGCAAGTAGTGTGAGCACAACTCCTAATGATGACGACACATGTGAGCTCCATCTGATGTTGCAGATGATGTTGTAGATGAATGTAGGATTTCCTACCTAAAGGAGTAACCATCTGCATGCTTAAATTTGTCTGTGGAATGCTTTAATGTAAGCGGTCTACTGAACTTAAAATAGCCTTTGATCTAACGTGCTTAAGCTAGAGGATTCAAAATTAGAGGAAAAAGATAATTATCTGCATTGCCAAATGTCCTCTGTTTGAGATAAATGAAAAATACAAATTCTTATGGAGTATTGTTTGACGTTCAAGGCTAAGGTGAAGTGCAGACTTAATAATCTCAAAGCCAAAATCCTCGATGGATCTATAATTCTAGAAAAGTCTCAAGAAATGGGTGTTTCTGTACTTTGCTATCCCTCGTGGAATAGTGGCATTTATGCATATAATAAATTAAAAAGAAAAGGTTTTATCATGAAATTTGGGTCACCGTCAGTTTGCTTACCTTTTATGAATAACTATATCCATACTCATTAGCGGAGGACATACTTTATCTTGATCAATTAGAAAATGCCACTGATATTAGTTAATAGTCATAAGTTTCAAGAAATCATGATATTCAAATCAATGTCCCTTTTTAAGAATCCAGGGAACAGAACCCCAAAACTAATACTCTAGTTTCTGTTAAAAGTAGTCTTCTATAAGTTCACACGTTCTTAGCTATAAATGTTAGACCACAGAACTACATGAGCTAAGCTATTACCAGATTCAATTCGATTCTAAATACAGTCGGTTGTCTCTCATCAGTTTGGACTACAATAAGCGTTCCTTGCACAAGAGTTGGATCCTCTTTTTAAAGCTTATCTACTTAGTCATTTGCGCTCTTTATATAAAAAAAACATATAAAAACCTGTTCCTTGCATTACATATTCATCGAGGTATTTATATAGAAACATATCCAAATTTGTTCTTTGCATTGCTTTTTCATTTAGCTATTATATAGAAACATATCTAGGTCTGTTCTTTGCATTTCTGATTTTTCCCATGTTTGAAAAGAGACAAATTATCGATTTTTTTTAGTAAAATCACCATCTTTATGTTACCTTTTTCCCAGTCTATTAAAAGTTTTGAATTCCCGGTAATGCCTCTATCTAGTCTTCATTTTTCTGTCTGGACCAAATTCAGCTCTGTTTTATGTCTTTTTCAAGTCTCATACGACAGAAATGAGACGATTAGTAAAATGGGAGATTTCAGAAAAATCAACAGCTTGATGTTAACTTCCGCCTTGTCTATTACAAGTTTTGAATACTCAGCCATACTGCGCTCTATTCTTCATATTTTTCTGCCTGTGTTGCTTTTTATGCGACAGAAATGCGATTTTCAAAGAAGAATAAAATGCCTATAGATTCGTGGGTACCCTTGGCATGCTCTGGTAAATGATGCATGCTCTCGAAAGATCAATCTTACGCTTTTTTGGAGCTTCCCGCAAAGGCTTTCACATTCCCTCATAGCATATATTAACTATCGAGTACCTAAATTGGAAGTAATTATTTTAGAAATATCGTTTTACTAGATGGAATGTTTAGGAAACAGGAAAGGGTAGTGCATTACGCTAGGAAGAGATTGTGTCCCTGTACCAGCCTTTCAATTTCCATTTCCAATTGTTGGTTCCATTTCCATTAACATTAACATATAACATTAATTATTTCCATTAAATCCCAAGTTAGATTCATTTAAGAATAACGTGTCCCTGTACCAGCCTTTCAATTTCCATTTCCAATTGTTGGTTCCATTTCCATTAACATTAACATATAACATTAATTATTTCCATTAAATCCCAAGTTAGATTCATTTAAGAATAACGTAGTAGGATGTCGAGAGCAGCTAACGAGTAAAAAAGACCGGATTATAACTGCAGCTAAACCCTGCAAAATGCCAAATAAATTTATAGGTAGGAATTTTTCCTCTTGTACTTCAAAATAACATAACAAGAGCCTTTTTCTGGGGAAGGCAAGAAACATAGTTGGAATCGATGGGTTGACCAGATGTGCCGAGAAGTCTTCTACCCTTATGGAGCCTGTGTAACATGTAACACAAAAAAAAAAAAAAAAATACATGTCGACAATAAGTCCATCGAAATACCCCACCATTAGCAAGTTTAACCAGGAAAAACAAGATTTTTTGAGAAAGTTTTCACCTGAATACGAGCTGAATGGAAACAATAGGAGTCGAGAAACCATTGTAGGTAATAAGGGTTAAACCCCAATTCAAAATTCAAATTAAATAAAAGATCAAATTCCCATAACCGCACTCGAGGTAACACCGGAGTAACAACCCGTGGTTTGGGGCTAAAGACTACCTGTTGCAGACTTGCGAGGATCGAAAGCCCTACTACCAGAAGAAACACAACAAAGTTGCAGAGCTGCACCGCCGAGGGAGCTGAAGCAAATGGGGAGGTTGCGCGACGACTCGAGTAGGGGTTAGTTACCCTAATCTCGACAAACTGATCTCCATCGTTGGATCAAGACACCAAAGATAGACGGACAGGAAATAACCACTTGTGAATCGAGTGACCGACACTTTCTTGCGAGCCAACTTTTGAGATGTTTCCAAACCTATTTCCAGAGCTAACTATGGTGACCGGTTAAGGCCATATCACCCTATAGCATAGGTATAGGCGAGGTTACATCGTTGGTTCATTATTCTATCAATGTAACAACACATAAAATGTACGCCAAGATATCCGAAATGTATGCCAATGCAGGACGGTTAATTTTTTAGTATTATCGTAGTACGACACTTAGTCAATTTTTTACTCAACAGAAAGGCAATGAGGAAGCATTTTGATTAGGTGTTTGCTCACCCCACTCCAACAAAGATAACACTCTGGCGTAATTAACACAGTTGATTAATGATGCAAGATGAAACAATTATACCGTAAATACCAACATTGAATTACCATCCTTGCTTAGATATTTTTGAGTTGCTTTTAGCAGAGTCCATTTCTTTGGGAACACTGGAATCTAAAGATAAGCTGGCTGAGTCCGCACCTAAATCTTCATATTCTATATCCTTATCCTTCTCGAGTTTGATAGCCTCTTTAAGCTTTGTCACTACCTCACTTATGCTCGGCCTATAGGATGGTTCGACCTGAACAAATTGGATCGCTAGTTTGGCAACACTAATGATGGGGTTGATGTCATAATTTCTACCCAACCTCTTGTCTATGATTTCCTCCATTTTTGCAGGATTTTCGTCCATCTCCACATAAAGTGTCACCTATAATTTAATACAATGATTATTATTATTGTTGGTCTTCAATAGAACATTTACGAGAAAAATGATAATTTGAAGTTAATATTAAATACATTGGTGCAATTTTAATCATTGGCATTTTACTGGCATCACATACCCATTGAATATGGTTCAATTTCTCTAGAGGTAGTTTTACATTTATGGGTCGTCTGTCGCAGATGATCTCTAGCAAAACTATTGGAATTATACTCCCAACCATCGCCATGAATAAGCAGTGGCAACAGCCCACACTTTATCAATTTTGTAGCAGATAAGGACAAGCACATATCCATAGAGCCGGAGGCGTTTTCACGCAACCACAACAAACAGAGTACCCAAGCCATACCTCTACGTTTATGTCCATTTTCTGTGTTGACTTACCTTTTTTCCCGCATCGAATTTCCCTTACCTTACCTCTTAATGCTTTCGCCACAAAGTTAAATCCCCGCCGATGCGATATCCGGTGGGACCTACCATACACCCCAACCGCATTGAAAAACCTGTAAATCCTTTGTATTTCTACATAACCTTCGGTTTGTGCATTTCGCACTTACCACAACTTACTGCATCGTCACTCGTACTTTGCAAATATTAAGCCTTAAACCTTAAGGCCTCACTGTATGTTATGTTTCTGTTGATGTGATATCGGCAGGACCCACCTTATCCTTACCTCATGAACCAAACCTTTTTTATTCCGCTATTTCCTTTTTATTTCGTTTCACCGCACTTACCAACCTTTATTGCCCGCAATACAACAAATCACAAACTTTTGTGCTTTCCATTAAGCACCCGCAAATTATTTGTTTTGCGATGTGATATCATTGTTGCATATAGCTGTTGCACATCGCGCCTGCAAAGTTTTAAGTTACCCGTATAGCACCCGCAGTTATATTATTTCGTATGCGATGTGATCGGAATCGCACATCGCAAGGTTTTGTGTTTAAGTCATTTCATG
This sequence comes from Pinus albicaulis, assembly GCA_034641835.2. NCBI lineage: Eukaryota > Viridiplantae > Streptophyta > Pinopsida > Pinales > Pinaceae > Pinus > Pinus albicaulis. The sequence goes on along the minus strand of CM076569.1, from coordinate 344,570,724 downwards.
CATATGTTAAATGCTAAGATCCCCAATCTGCAATCTCTGATAAAGCGCTAAATGTTGTGAAACCAGCTCCAAAAAGAGAAGAAAAGAGATATCAACGCCTTAGAAATAAGCCACTTCGAGGGGGCAACCTCCAATACATTACATGAATGAACAATTCTTGGATGATACAATTTACAAAACCTCCTTTCTATACATAGGAGTCCATGGGGCCATAATGTAATCCTAGTGGGCCACAATGTAATCCTAGCCGACCTAACAATAATAATTTAAGGGCACAATAATAACAAAATGGGGGTTACAAGGGTACAATAATAACAATAAGGGGGTTACACTAACAACAATAAGGGACTATATTAGTAATATAGGGACCTAACATGCCCCTCTCCTTCAAAAAAGTGTTGTCCTCAACACTTGAGTAGCTCTGGGTGCTTCTGTATAAAATTCTCATCCTCCCATGTAGAATCTTCAGTGGGTAAGTTCTTCCACTTGATGAGATACTCCGAAATTGATCGATTCCGTAGTTGTCGAGTTCTTGTTTCCATGACCGCTTCTGGTTCCAATATGATTTTTCCTTCCTCATCAAGTTCTGGCAATATTGTTTCAACTGGAAGATTTTCACCTATAACCTTCTTTAAGCATGAAACATGGAAAACTGGATGTACTCGCGAAGAAGCAGGAAGCTCCAATTTGCATGCCATAGTACCAATCTTTTGCAACACCTTGTAAGGACCATAGTACTTTGGCGATAATTTATTATCCTTTTTAGCTTGCTTGAGGGACATTTGTTTGTATGGTTGTAGCCGTAAAAATACCCAATCTCCTACATCAAAACTTCTCTCGCTGCGATGTTGATCTGCCTGTTGTTTCATTCGATTTTGTGCCAAATTCAGGTTATCCTTTAAGAGTTTGAGAACTTCTTGTTGATGCTCGATGTGATCTTCCACTGCTTGAACCTTCGAATTTTCTCTTAAAGATGATGTGATGGATGGTGGATGATATCCACAAAGTGCCATAAATGGGGTCATTTTTGCTACAGTATGGAAGGAAGTGTTATACCACCATTCAGCGAGAGGTAACCACTTGACCCATTGTGTTTGTTTATTAGATACAAAACAATGAAGATATCCTTCCAAACATTTATTTACTATCTCAGTTTGACCATCAGATTGATGATGATAAGATGAGCTATGAGCTAATTGAGTACCCAAACAAGAAAATAACTCCGTCCAAAAATTTCCAGTAAAAATGGGATCTTTGTCGCTCACAGTAACCCTTGGGTTTCCATGTAACTTTTGAATTGTGTCCATAAATGTAGTAGCAATTGTACTTGCTTTAAATGGATGAGATAATGCACAAAAGTGTGCATACTTGGTAAGTCTATCAACTACCACCATGATGACACTCTTTCCTTCGGACTTAGGTAAACCTGTGATAAAATCCATTGAAATCTCTTCCCAACATTGACTTGAAATGGATAAAGGTTGTAGAAGTCCCGGGGTCTTAATTGTTTCCACTTTATTCTGCTGGCAAACCAAACATTCCGCCACAAACTTTTGAATATCAGATTTAAGGCCATCCCAAAAAAATTCTTTCTTCACCCTGTGGTAAGCTTTTAAAAATCCTGAGTGTCCTCCTAAAGGAGAAGTGTGCAATTCCAGAAGAATCTTTTGTTTTAGTTGGGAATTCTTACAAAGATATAAGAGATCTTTGTACCATAAGGAATCATTTTTCCAACTAAATGTATCAGATGTACTAGGATCTTGCTGCAACTTTTGAATGAGTGTCCACACGTCTTCATCCTTCTTCCATTCATCTCTTGCTTCGGTTATCCAATCTGGTTGGATAATAGAAATGGCACAAAGCAATGCTTCCACCTCTTCATTCTTTCTTGAGAGTGAATCTGCAACAAAATTAAGCTTTCCTTTTTTGTAGATTATTTCAAAGTCATAACCCAACATCTTTGTGACCCATTTTTGCTGCTCTTCTGAAGATAGTCTTTGTCCCAAAAAGTGTTTAAGACTATCATGATCAGTTTTTACCTTGAAGTGTCTTCCCATTAGGTAAGTTCGCCATTTCTTTAGTGCATGTAGTATTGCTAACATTTTCTTCTCATAAATAGGTTTCTGTAAATACTTTCCTTTGATTGGACGACTTTCAAAAGCAATGGGTCTTCCTTCCTGCATTAAAACTGCACCAATTCCATTTCCTGAGGCATCACATTCCACAACAAAGGTTTTTGTGAAGTCTGGCGTAGCTAAGACCGGTGCTAGGCACATTGCCTCTTTAAGATGTTCAAAGGCCTTAGTTGCTTCAAGAGTCCATGAAAATGCATCTTTCTTCAATAATGTTGTTAGAGGTGCCGTTATTCTCCCATAATTCTTAACAAACTTGCGATAATATCCCGTTAACCCAAGAAATCCTCGCAACTGCTTTATTTTCTTGGGGACTTTCCATTCCTTAATGGCTTTAATTTTGTTAGGGTCTACTTTAACACCCTCGTGAGATATAATATGACCCAGATATTCCACCTCTTGTACTCCAAAGAAACATTTGGATGTTTTTTCATATAATTGTTTCTCCTGCAATAGTTTGAGCACTCTGTCAACATGTTGAACATGATCCTTCCAAGACCTACTGTAGATTAGTATATCATCAAAAAATACTAGCACAAATTTTCTAAGGAAGGGTTTGAAAATGGAATTCATCAACCTTTGAAATGTAGAAGGTGCATTGGTAAGGCCAAAAGGCATGACCAAAAATTCATAATGACCCTCATGAGTTCGAAATGTTGTTTTTGGAATATCTTCAGTCTTCATTCTAATTTGATGATACCCCGAACGAAGATCCAACTTGGTAAAATAAATTGCTCCATGTAATTCATCCAATAATTCATCAATCACAGGAATGGGAAATTTGTCTTTAATGGTGAGCTTATTGAGCTCCCTATAATCCGGACACATTCGCCATGATCCATCCTTCTTGTGTACAAATACTACAGGAGCAGAGAAAGAACTTTGACTAGGTTGAATTATACCCGCCTCTAACATTTCTGCAATCATACGTTCAATTTCGCTCTTTTGGACATAAGGATATCTATAAGGCCTGATGTTTGGAGGAACACTTCCTGGAATCAAATGAATAGAGTGATCATGATCACGAATAGGTGGGAGTCCTTTGGGAGTTTCAAACACCTTGGAATGATTGTCCAAGACTTGTTGGAGATCTGCAGAAATAGATGATTTTGATGTTGGAACTTCCAGTGAGCATAATTGTGCAATTACGCCTCGTTGTTCTTTCTTTAGAAGCTTTGTCATGACATTAGAACTTATTATCCTTCCTGGCTTCCCCGCAATACCCCGTAATTCGACTTCCTTTCCTTCTGAAAAAAATTTCAAGAAAAGTTCTTGAAAATTAAAAGCTACCATCCCCAAAGATTGTAACCATTGTACTCTTAGTACAACATCAGCACCTCCCATAGGAATGGAAAGCATTGGACTAGTCAATACATATTCCCCCATGGTTAGCTTGATATTATGGCATTTTCCAGAGCAATTTATAGTTCCTCCATTTGCAACCATCACTTGACATTCAGGTGCTGGGTATAGGAAACAATTCAATTCCTTGGCTACCTTACAATGAATAAAATTATGGGTACTACCTGAATCAATCAACACTATTACCTTTTTCTTCTTGATATGTCCTTCTATCTTGAGACTTTGAGGAGTGGTAATTCCTACCAATGCATTACATGATATGGTCAGACTCATTTCTTCTTCTTCTAGGGTTAGTTCCTGGTGTATATCCTCTTCTTTTTAATTTTCTTGTTCATTTTCTCCCTCCTCTTCACAATCTATGTAAAATAATTTCTTCTCAGCACACTTATGACCTTTAGTGTATTTTCTATCACAACTGTAGCAAAGCCCTTTTGCTCTTTTTTCTTCCAATTGTTGTGGTGTCAACCTTGTAGGTTGTGGAAATCTAGGAGTAGCAACGCTTCCCTCTTTATAGAAATGAGTGGTAGGCTTCCTTGTCGCCATAATTTTACATTAAATTTTTCTTGCCAACCTAAATGCCTTCTCCAATGAATCTGGTTCCAAAATGTGAACTTCATTTTGGATGTTATCCTTTAAAGTACCTATGAAGAGGTCAATCTTGTGTTCCTCTGGAATATCAGTTACCCTTATATTCAATTTTTGGAAGTCCTCAATGTGCTCCCCCATTAAACCCTTTTGTTTGAGATTTATCAATTGGCTAAAGAAGGTGTTGAAATTTGTATCCTCATAATGTGTTATCATTTCCTCCGTAAAAATTGACCAAGTGACAATTTTTTTACGGGAGCAAAGCAATCGATACCATACAAATGTATTTTGTTCTAAATGTAAAGTTGCAATGCGTACCTTTTGTGTGTTTTTCACAATATGGAGATCAAAATATTGCTCCATCTGTAGTATCCATGTTACAGGATCATTTCCATCAAACTTCCTCATATCCATTTTTGGAATATGGTGGTTTTTCCCTCCAACAGTAGAATTTATGAAATCACGATTAACATTTATTTTGTTCTCATCATGAGTTTCCTCTACTATATTTTCACCATTAGGAAACATTTCTTCTATCAAATTTTCCAAACCTTCGATGTCTACTTTTAAATCCTTCTTCATGTTTTCCATGTTGTCTTTCATTTTTTCATCGATCTTAGCTTCCATGTCATCCATCTTAGCTTCCATGCCCACTTCTATGCCATCCATCTTAGCTTCCAAACCATTCATCTTAGCTTCCACGCCTTTCTTCAAACCATCCATCTTAGTTTCCATGCCTTTCTTCAAAACTTCCATTTCATTTTTTGTTGTTCTTTGCGAGAGCGAAATTTGTTGCACTTTCTCTTGTAATTTTGATATGTCATGTTGCCATTCTTCGTCTTCATGAGTCATAGTAGAGCCTTCTAAAGGTTTAATGGGTGTTGAATTATTTTTAGGGGCCATTTTAGAATCCAATACTGATATCTATTCTACAATATGCCCTTGGAATCAATTCAACTTGATTCTTCAAACAAGACTTATGCAATTCAGAAAAGAAAAAAAATACACACCTTTTACTTGCTTTTGTGGAGCTCTATATTGAAATTGAATTATCTATATAATTGTGGATCCTCAATATCTAAAATTTACTCCTTTAGTAGCCCTCTGAAGCTTCTTTCAAATGCCACAGGTCTGATCTCATTTCGATTCTTCAAGACAAATTTATGTCCAATCTCCCACAATGACCCAATTTTTGACTGGTTCAGTAGAGTGAACTTGTACGGCTTGCCACGTGTCACTGTTTCCTCCTTTGTCTCTAAAATTGATAGAATGAAAACTAAAGTCTGTACACTTGCGGCTAATTTTTACGACATTCCAATCCGATTCTCAGAGAGAGAGCTATGAAGATTTTCCCACGATCACCTCTTTGAGATGAAATTCAGAAGCCACAAAAAGCCCTACCTTCCACATATCATATCTTTGAAAATATTACGAACCAATATCTGAAATTTTTCGAAACTGTTCCTTAAGATTTTGGTTTTGCACCCTCAAAATGTCTACTTTTGAACCTTTGTAGAAAAAAATTTATTACAAAAATACCATGATGACCTGTTTAGGTTAAATTCAGGAGCCTACAAAATGACCTAACTTGCACAGATCATATCTCCGAAAATATTGTGAACCAAGCTCTAAAATTTTGCGACAATGTTCCTTAGGATTTTGGCTTCGCACACTAAAAATTTTAGATTCTGAACCTTCGTAGAAAAACTGTTATAGCGAAAATGCCACGCTGACCTGTTTGGAGCAGCGAAACCCTAGAATCTCAAAGCTCTGATACCAAATGTTGTGAAACCAGCTCCAAAAAGAAAAGAAAAGAGATATCAATGCCTTATAAATAAGCCACTTAGAGGGGGGAACTTCCAATAAATTACATGAATGAACAATTCTTGGATGATTGAAATTACAAAACCTTCTTTCTATATATAGGAGTCCATCGGGCCACAATGTAATCCTAGCCGACCTAACAATAATAATTTAAGGGCACAATAATAACAATATGGGGGTTACAAGGGTATAATAATAACAATAAGGGGGTTACACTAACAACAATAAGGGACTATAATAGTAATATAGGGACCTAACACCGGATGCGATGTGCACTCCGAACCACATTGCATATTATTTGAGATCCGCCCTTTTGTGTTTTGAATACGTTTTAACGTGTTTTTTTGTATAGACTGAAATATGGTTTGTGCGTCATTTTAATGAAATAATGGGTCTTTTGATAGCCCAAGGATGATTGGTTATTGAACATGCATCCAACAATTGAATTGCATTGAATTGTATTAGGCTTTTCAGAGTACATCCATTTTGATATAAGCTTATGTAATTACATTATGTTTAAAGAGTAGAATCAATTGAAGCTCAGATAAGAGTTGAATAAATTAAAAAAGATTCTTGCTCCTGTGTTATGATATCCGTTTGTCTGTATGAATGTGAATTCCATAGCAATAGTGCATTCTTTGTGTTGTGGGGGAAGCATCCCTCTGTGTTATTGTTTCGTTCATTATTTCCAACATGGTATCAGAGCACGTCTAGGCTCTCAGTGAAAGAAAAAGTTCTATTTACTGAAGAAGGTGTAAGATTGGTTTGAGAAGTAGATTTCTCCAATAGTGAAAAAGCTTCTATTTTAAACAGTCAAGTTGATTGTTTGTTTACACAGTCGGAATGGCAGCAACAAGCACAAGCCTAACAAATCCACAATTACCACAGTTCAATAGTAAAAATTATGATTATTGGGCCATTACAATGAGGGCCCTTTTTTCTTCACAAGATATATTGGCGCTGATGAAAAATGGCTTTCCAGAACCAGAAAATGCAGTAGCACTTACTCTTTGATAGCAGCAAAAAGAGACTTGTTGAAAGACAATAGGAAGAAGAACTCCAAAGCCCTCTTCTATATATTTCAAGCAGTACATGAGATTATTTTCCCAAGGATTGCAGTAACAAGGAAGTATAAGGAGACATGGGATATTATCAAGACAACCTATCAAGGCATGGAGAAGGTAAAGACAAAAAAATTACAAATGCTAAAGAGATTTTGAAACTCTCTGTTTGAAAGAGTCTGATAACATAGACTCGTTATTCACACATGTTATTGGGTTGGTTACCCAGATAAGGTATCATGGAGAGACACTTGAGGAAATAAGAATAGTGGAGAAAATCCTAAGAAGCCTACCAACAAAATTTGATTCCATAGTAGTGGCCATAGAAGAGACAAAGGATCTGTCACAATTTTCATTGGATGAGCTTCATGCATCACTTATGTCTCATGAACATAGAATGAACAGAACAACGAACTCCTCATTGGATCATGCATTCAAGACACAAATGTCTTTTGGTCGAGGTAGAGGTTGAGGAAGATCAAACTACTGAGGAAGAGGAAGAAGCCCACACAGAGGTGGAAGAAGCAACCCTGCAAGCAAAAGTGGAAGGGGCAACAACCAGAATCAAAGTGAAAGTTCAAGCCACGATCACACACAAGGACAAAGGTATGATAAATCCCAAGTCCAATGTCATTATTGTAAAAGGTATGGGAATTGTGCCAATGAATGTAGAAAGAAACAAAATGATATGAGTAATAGACAAAATGTAAATTTTGCAAGAGAAAATTAGAACTAGAGTAACATGATTTTAACATGTAATGTAGCACAAGAAAAACATGAAGATGAATGGTTCTTAGACTCAGGCTATATTAACTACATGACTGGAAGAATAGCAATGTTTTCCAGTCTGGATTAGAGTGTAAAATCTGAAGTGACAACAAGGACTGATAACAAAGTCTCTATCATGGGGAAAGGAATAGTTTCAATACTGACAAGGAAGGGAGAGAAGAAGTTTGTACCAGATGTATATTATGCACCTAGCCTAAAATGTAACATTCTAATCATTGGACAGCTCGTGAATAACGGCTACAATGTATTTTTTAAGAATTATGTGTGTATAATAATGGACATACCTCCAAGTAAAAAGGTCATTGCAAAAGTGCATATGACAAGTAATAGGATGTTTCCTCTCAAGATCAGAACAAACTTGAAGGAAGGAGGTGTTGTAGCATCTGTGACACAAGAGTGAAAGAGGAAAACTGGTTATGGCATTTGAGACTTGGACGTCTCAATTTTGGAGGTTTGAACCTCTTGCATAGAAAGAGGATGGTAAAAGGATTATCACTCATAGAGAAACCAGAAAGCCTATGTGAAGGCTGCATCTTGGGAAAACAACATAGAGAATCCTTTCCAGGAGGAAAGAGTATAAGGGCAAAGGCACCCTTAGAGATTGTCCACTCAGATTTGTGTGGATCAATGCAAATGCCATCTTTAGCTGGCAGTAATTATGTCTTAACATTTATAGATGATTATACAAGAAATAAATGGGTTTATTTATTAAAACTGAAAAGTGAGGTGTTTTAATAGTTCTTCCACAACAAAGCTCTTGTTGAGAAGCAAAGTGGGCACTACATAAAAGTGTTGAGAACTGATAGAGGAGGAGATTATATCTCCAAAGACTTCCTATGTTTCTTCAAGTAGCATGGCATACATAAGGAATTTACCACAAGATATACACCACAGAGAAATGGTGCAACAGAAAGAAAGAATAGGACCATCATGGACAAGGTCAGAAGTATGTTGAAGTCAAAACATTTTCCAAATGAGTATTGGGAAGAAGCTGTAAATTGTGCAGCTTATATTTTAAATAGATTTCAAACCAAATATGTTATGACCAGAGCTTAGAAAGAAGCAAGGAGCTGAACAAATCATTTTGTCACTCACATGATAGTATTTGGATGTGTGGCATATGCACATGTCCCAGATCAGTTTGTAATATTCCAAAATTTTGTTGAATATTAATTTTTGACATTTTCACTTAGGAGATGACTAAAATGGGTAGGAGACCCATTCATTTTATCTATAGGGAATAAAAATCCTCTTAGCATGAAGGGGGGTCACTTATAGAGTTTGATTTCTTACCTCCATGTGTGAAAAGGGGCTTTTGCAGGATGACTAGGTCAAGTTTGACCAATTCAAACAGCGCAGTGGAATGAGGTGGAAATCAAATTGTGGGCCAGCGCAGTGGGATAAGGAGGGAAGATTCTAGAGGAAGGAAACCCTAATGAGTGGGGACCATGAAGAGGGATCTCATATTTTTTAAAAGGAGGAGAAGGCAGCCATTGTTTATCATGTTGAGTATTATTCATCTTTGGTCCGTTGGACTTGCTTCACTCTCTTGCTGTTTAGCAAGGATTGCTGGAGAAATTCCTGTTTAGGATTTCCTCTCCTTCTTGATTAGCTCTTGGAAGATTGCACTCCATTCCCCATATTCAAACATTGAGGTTAAGCATTATCCATCTTCATCAGCGCAGTTTCAGCTGGAGATTGTGCAGTGTTGCTGGGTGTTGCTGGGGAGGTTTTCTACAACACCATCCTTGGCTAGTTTTTCAGAGGAGGGAGCTTCCATCCCTTTGGGAGATCAGAAAAGGAGGTTCATGAGCAGATTCCACCATATTTGGCACCAGGCTAACCAATTTCCATCATGAGCAGTGCAGTCCCTCTCTTAGACAACGTTATTATTGGAGAGCATTTGTTGTGAGGGATTAGCAAATTGTTTGGGAGGTGAAATCTTAGGGGAAGGGATCAGACTTTCACTTCACATTTCCATTGGAGGAGGGTTCTTCATTTGATGTAGCCATTTCAACCTTCTCCATCTATTTCCAGTTCTTGAGTTGCAGTTGCTACTGCAACTCCCGCATTATTGTATTTTCCCATTTTGTACATATATTGTAGCCAATCCTTCTAAGGATTTTTGTATTAGTGTTTTTAGGGGTTGAGAGCTTGCTCCACCTCATTTCTTGAGCTATAATTGATATATCATCATATTTCGGTATTACATGTTGCATTGTCTCCTATAGACAGCGCAGTCATAGCCTAGGGCTTATCTCATATAACAGTATTATTCATATTTATCATGCATGTAATGAGAGGCTTGTATTGTACTAATTGAATGACTCATTCCTCAAGTCATTGCATTCCTTTTACTGCTATAATCATTTATGTTTGCTATTTACATCTTCTCATAAGAAAGCCCAGACAAATAATGCAGAGAATCCATTGTATGTTCATACAACATTGGAGCCCCATTCTTTGGGCAATTTCTAAAGGGAACTAGGTGAGGGAGGCTTGTCTCTTCACCTTAGAAGGATTTATTTGATCCCAATTCTTGTATTTTGGTCTTAGACACAGTGGTCTAAGAGATCCAGGTCTTGGTATCAAATCCTGCTGCCTCCATTTCTGGAAAATGTGTTTTCCAGTCATGGATTGCTAGCTATTCCTAAAGAGGGATATTACAGTGGTATCAGAGCACCTTTCTTGGCTCAACTTGTGGCTTTCAAGCCCAAGAAAGAAGAATAAGAATATGATGCAGAAGATGAGCTTGATCTCATCTATTTTCAGAACAAATAATAGCCTCCCCAAGGAGGAGAAGAAAAGAGAAGAAGAGGAAGGTCCATGCACTTCCTATTATAAAAAAGAAAGCAATAATGAGAGATGCTTGGATCATCAGATTCTAGATCAATACCTGAGTGAGTATTGTGTAGTCAATCTAGCGTCCTAAATCGAATTTGGCCTTAGATCTTCTCCAACCAAATTCGAATTTGGCCTTAGAGTGCCACATAAGGGTCTTTTAGAAGTCTCCTTTTTCACATGAATATGGAAAACACTTTTGAGACTCAACATACCCCCCAACTGAAGTTGTTGCATGTCCTCATGCAACTATTACAATGATTCATTTGTCCATGAGTTGATCTTTCATGAGTTTTGACTCATATAGATTCGTTCCAAACTTTGCTTATTGATATTTTATTTTATTTTGCAAAGTATAATACATTTGATTGCAACATTTTTTTAATGGTTGGTTCTTGTGTAACAACCAATTTTTTTGAGCAATGGTTCTTGTGTAACAATGCTTTATTTTTTTTGTTGCATCAAAGTTCATGAAAACATTTAGAATCAATTACTTCATCAATGAATTGATCATTTGCAAGGCATATAATCTTTTGGACCATGTTGCAACAATAGTTGGTTGGGAAGTATATGTGGGTGGAAATGAAATGAAAATGTGTGATAGTGTATGACATGTGGATATGAAATGATGTCCCTTCCCCCCCAACTAAAGATATGACAATGTGAAAAAGAGAGTAAGGAATTTTTTCAAAGTTACAATTTTAGCATTATAATGAATTACATGACTAAAAATTAGAAAACAACATACCTTCACTTACCTTAAATGTGGATAAGTTGTGTATGTGTGGTGGCTGCAAAATTCTGATCATATTCTTCTTCAAGTGGCTGAACAAGAGAAGTCATGGATAAAGAGATAAGATGACTTTTTATTGCTCTTACTAAAACTTGCTGAATCTGCTCCAAAATGCTGAAAATAATAGTCTTCATGTCTTCAAAACTCATTGGCATAATTCTTACTATGTGAAAAGATGTTTTGATGTCGAACATAGTAGGAAATTTTTTACTTAGTGGCCATTAATGGATGCCACTAGTCAACACGAGAACTCTCACCATTGATGACAATGAGAGTCAAGATGCCCAAACACATCTTGCTAGGTACAAATGATTTTGCTGATGTCGAGTCACCTAGAAGATCTGACGAACAAGGGACATTAATGTATTCCCATTGTTTGTCAGCATGAGAACTTCCCATTAAGGCATGCAAGCCTCAAGGTGTTTTTACAAAGAACTTAGACTCAAAGGACTATGGACTCAATAATTTGCATTGAAGCAAGGCTTATTTGCGGAATGAAAATGACAAGAAATGGAAGATGGCAATGAAGAGTAGAAATGGCAATGGACAATAAGCATGTGAATGAGCCTCTTGCTTTTATTTGTGGTTTATGAATGGACAAAAAGAAATGGAAAGTGGATGTAAATGTAAATGAAAAATATGAAGTGAAATGAGGTGAATGGTTTATTATGAGGTATGGATGTGATGGAGACAATAGTATCTGAAAGTTTTTTAAGTGTTTGGATCTGATTTTGCATCAGCATATTTCCTCTTTGTTGCGGATCATCCTCTTATGAAACAAATTGGTCTCTTAAAGAGACACCATTCTCTTGTAGTCATTTGTCCTTCCTCTTGGAACTTGCAAAAAAACTAATACTTATTCTGCAATGGAATGTAAGATTATCAAATGAGAGAGGTGATCAATCTCTCTAGTTATGATATTTACACATAAAACTAAGAATTTGTATTAATGAAACAAGTTCAAAGGAAAAATCAAAAGAATTTATACCTGTTTTGGAATTAGTGCATCAAGTTGAATGTTGCTTATTTTCAGTAATTTATTTCATTATTTACCATTTCAAACTCTAATGATGGATTTCTCACTGTGTAGATCTTGTTGAGACCTTTCCAACGATACTTGAATCATCAAAATCTGATTTTGTATGAGAAAGTTAGGCTGATTTGAACAATGAGGTTTTTCGGCTGCGGAATTGGAGAACATCTGCGGAATTGGACTTTAGCTGCAGAATGTCAACTGTTTCTGTAGCTAAAAATCTTAAATAAAATGTTAGTCATTCATCTTTCTTCATCAGTTCAAAATTAATCAATACCTTCAGAAAAGTGAGCAAATAACTTATTCATTTCATTGATTCAAAATTATTATTATTATTATTATTTTTTTTTATTTTTTTTTTAATAACAAAATTGAAAAAAAAAAAAAAAATGCATAACTTCTGGCTGAAGCACATAAACTTTCACACGACAAATTAAAAATGTTAGCCATTAAAATAACATCATCTAAAAGCAACACAGATTCATAATTCCAACGTCTGACTTAGAGCTTGTCAAACGAAAAGGAGAAGTCCAATTCGCCAGATACGATCCAGTGAACATATTTTGGCTTTGCAATAATGTTTGCAGTGTTATAGCAGGTGACGTGGAATATTCCAATGCTGCCATGCAACCTGTGCTAGCAACGGTGATCTCTTGGCATCGAAATGCATATCCTTCGGATTCGTGAATCACACTCTTAGATCAAGAGCCATTTGGAAATAAAATTCAATGTTAATTCGAATTTTCTTCTTGGAAGGTGTTGTCACTGATTATCGGCTATTAAATTCACAAACCGTTTTTTCCTCACGCAGACAATGACACAGGGCTTCTGAAGAACTGAGAAATTCTCCCAGACTGCCACGAATTTCTTAAAATGATTTCTGGGTTATTTAATTGCCCAAGTTCTGAGAAAAACCCACGTCTCAGTTTTTTAAAATTCATTTCGGTTTGATCAGAAAATGTGTTTCAAAATCATGTGTCAAATACAGTTGCGTTTTTCTGGCTTCTGTTTCAGCAACAAAAATCAATTTTTTGGATTTGTCTGCATGCCATTTGAGAAATTTGATTTGGGCATCGAAGCCAGATTTTTCAACGGCGCCAAAATGTGTAGTCAATTTAGCGTCCTAAATTGCTAACATAAATTATCAACCAGGGCTAGTAAACTGATGAAGTGTGGTGCACTATATGTGCTTAAGTGACCTCTTCCTTACTTCGTTGTATGTGTTTTTCTTATTGTTTTTGGGAACAGAACATTCTAAACTAAATGTAATCTACCTCTGGAGTGCTCTAATTAAATTAACATGCAACTAGTCTATGGAATTCTACATCTCATCTTGTTCATGATGAATGATATTTTGGAAGAGTTTGTAAAACAGTCCTGGTTGTATTATCCAATGCAATTGAAAATAAACGTAAAAATGAAAGCAAATACAATTAAAATCTAAGACACCACAGCTATTTCTTACTCATTGTTATGATATTTTGGAAGAGCTTTGTAAGAGTAAGAATGGCTATGCCACTTAGTGTGAACAAGCAACTAAAACTTACAATACCATAGTTATGCCTTATTCATCATAATGATATTTTGGAAGAGTTTATTAGAGTAAGAATAACTGTGATAATTAACAAAAGGAATTGCAACTAAAAATGCTAATTAACTCAACATAATACAACCAAATCTTTTCCATCTAATAATGATATGTTGCAAAAGTTTTTAAGAAAAAGAATGATTATAATATAATGATGATCTTTTAATCTTATTGCAAAACAGAAAATGCTAATTAACTCAACATAATACAACCAAATCTCTTTCATCTAATATTGATATGTTGGAAGAGTGTTTTAAGAAAAAGAATGATTGTAAGATAATAAGGATCTTTTAATCTAATTGCAAAACAGAAAATGCTAATTAAATCAACATAATACAACCAAATCTTTTTCATCTAATATTGATATGTTGGAAGAGCGTTTTAAGAAAAAGAATGATTGTAAGATAATGAAGATCTTTTAGTTAAAAAAATAATGAAAGACATGAATTAAAAGCTACTTATCTAGAAAGCATGTAGAAGCCTCATTGGATAGCAGTGGCCCTCTGCTACCAATTTGGTGAAATCCTTCAGCTCCTTAAAGTTGTAATCAAAATAGCATCAAAGAACTGAATTTCTCTGTTGAAAAGAACTCACAAATCTACATCCCATTCCATCTTAAAATTTGTTACAAAAGACTCTCTATTTCTTTCTCTCTTTCTCCTATTTTCTACTATTTTCTCATCACCTTTTCATTACTTCCTCATTACCCATGATAGGAGAAAACTTCTCCTATTTATACAAAATATGAGGAGTCATCTCATTAATGGGATTCCATGAATCTCTCCCTCCATCTCTAGAGTTACAATCAAAATAGGAAATGATAAGACACATGTATTTCTAGAGTTTCAACACCACTAAGAAATGAGACACATATCCTCTTAGAGTTTCAATACAACAAGGAAGTGAGACACATGTTCTCATGATCCCATGATCTTCTCCAACCAAATTCGAATTTGGCCTTAGAGTGCCACATAAGGGTCTTTTAGAAGTCTCCTTTTTGACCTACACATGTCACAAAACTCACAACACATATATAGATATATGAAACTATGTTAATTTTCTAGTTTCTAATCATAAATTCACTTTAAATACATAAAATAAATAACTTTGGAAAATAAGAATCCTAACCCATATATTTATGAAAATGGTTACTTGATGTAAGGATTTAGGTCAGATGGCTATGAAATAAGAGCTAAATGGTTATAACATAATGGCAATATGTATGAATATGGAAAACACTTTTGAGACTCAACAAGTATAAATCCCATTCTACATCATTCAGGGGAGCTACAACGTTCCCTCAGTTTATTCAGCAGAAGGAGGAGAAAAGGCCCTATGGAAAAAGAGAAATCAAAGGCAATAGGTTTCTATTGTCTACATTTTATGGGAACACTTTAGCTAGAGCTTGGGTGAAAAATCTAGAGGCATTTTTCTTGCTACATCTAGTGGAAGAGAAAGAAGCAGTGGGTATTGGAGCGCTGCACATGGAGGATGAAGCCTCTGTTTGGTGGTTCAAACCCTTGTTCCATTCAGGGGTGAGTTATTTGGTAGAATTTTCTCAAAGGTTGATCCAAACCTTTGATGGAGAGAGGACAAAGGAAGAGAAAGCCATTCCACCATGGGAGGACAATTGTACCAACGTTGTCACAGCGTTGGGAGGGAAACCTTTTACATCTATGGAGGAGGCAGCCATTGCATTGGAGGAGACAACTAATGTAGCCATACAACAAGAAAACCCCAAGTTCCACCAAGGTATGAATGAATTTCCACTTTTCATTTCAGCAAACAATTTAAGAGAATGTGGAAACTCACATGTAGAGGTCCAAGAATCTACTTACTTTGCTAGTCTAGAGCACCATGATTGCACTGCGTTGTGCAAAGGGTTCCAGGAGGAGATGAACCCTCACCCTCATACATCTTGGTTGAGTTGCATTCAGCCATTGAGGTTGGAGTGTGAACTTTTGGAGGATGGAGTGAACCATGACACCCCCAAGAAAAACAATGAAACAAATTTTGAACCGGAGGATGAAACAACCACTACACCATTGGAGGAATTAGCAGTGCTATTAAACATGGGTGGAGAGGAGATGTTACCTCCATCACAATTTATTCCTCATGGATCGAAAATAATCATGGGTGAGAGATCTTCTCTAGGAGGTCTCCAAGGAGTTGCATTTCAACTTTCCATGAAATGCAAGGGGGAAGATATGGCTTGGGAGAATGGTAGCCCTCATGGGAGGAGTACCAAAGGAGGAAGAAGGAGAAGACATCCACAAGGAGCTGAGTGGGTGTGGATGAGGAGCAAGCGACTGATTTTCCACCTGAAAATATATGATACTGGGTAGCAAGAGGCTTGGCTGCATTGGCTCCTCTTTAAGGAGTTTGGCCATCACTTGGTGTACCATTTTTCTGGGAGGATGGGAGTAGAGAAGAGGTGGCAGGATGTTTACATCATTGAGAAGTAGACAGTAGAGATACATGGAGCTGATATAGCATATATATCGGTCATGATACCTTCATCACATGGGTTACATGATGTGAGCATGAGGAGGCAACAAGCACTTGGGTTGCTTGGGATGTATTGGAGAGATCACAAGCAAGTTTGCTCTCATATGATGTATGGTGTTGCAGGAGTAGAGGAGGGAACTCTCATACTGAAAAGGGATTACTCCTTGGCTTGGACTGATCAGGAGGCATTTCCATCTTGGGAGAAGCTTCATATTTGTAGCAGCATCACCAGAGGTCTTCTTGACAAGGAGCATGTCAAGAGACAAAGATTGGCATGGACAAGAGCCTTTTTGCATGAGCTCACAGCGCTGACACTTGGGAGAAGGGTCACATACATGGATCAATCTATCATATTACTTACAACCTATGGTAAGAGCCTTATGTTTACATTTTCTGATTTACATGCTCTTATCATTATGTTGCAGTGCGTAGCTCCTCAAAGGGGCATATTTTTCATGTTCCTCCATGAGTAAAGTGGGGCCAAACCATATGATGGAGACAAACATATTTTACATGGCCTTGGGAAAAAAAATTTCCATTCTACACATGATCAGCTAATTCATATGATTAGCATTGTATTTCAAAACATTTTTCCTTGTACATTTCTAAAGCAACAGTTTGAAAAACTGCGTTATGCATCATTGGGAGACTATTGGTACTTTCAAACACCATATGAAACCATCAGTAGTCCCCTTATTTTATTGTTGATCATGGTTCTATTTTTTGTTATGTCTCATATTCTCATTGGAAGCATGAAAGAAATATTGACACATGAGTTTGGTGTGTCCTTGAGGGAAGATGATTCCCACAGTTTATGCATGACATGTTCTAAGGGGAACATGAGGAGAGACATGGCCACCACAGCCACTTATTTGCCTTATTTTGGGGTGGGCCATGAGGTTTATGATGATATCCATCCATTTTATGTATATGGGCATATATTTGATTTTTTATTGCTGATTCACTCATCTATTTACTATTCAGTAGTGGAGGTGATATTTTCTGTACAATGCTTTCCATGTTATTTTCTACAGCTGCAGTGGATGAGGTTGTGTTGTAGCCCTATAAGACATTGTTTGTACTTTTATACACATGGTATAACCTACAGAAAACATTTCAATGGGTTATTCTATGATGATCATGTCCTACTCATCATGGATGAAATGTCTTGAGCCAGTCGGATTATCATTGATGGAGGAGAGATCCTTAGAGGATTTCTCTTCATTTTGCCACTTGAGGGAAATATTTTTTGCATCCCATGATTAGCACACACTCTACGCTTATCACAAGTGGAGAGAAGGATAGCATGGGGCAAGCTATGAGACTTTCCATATTCAGACTTTTAGCCCACCTTCATTTTCGGAGCTCAAGGTGGAGGGAGATTTCTATGAGTTACCATGTTGGGAGGTAGCTCATGTTGTATTGATGATTTCTTGGGGATGGGAGATTCATATGGGGATGATGAGTCCCATCATATATCATATATCATGCCTCAAGGAGGCCATTATACATCCCATTGTTTCCTTCATTGATATGTGTTCCTACATGACAGCTATTTGGGGATGTTCACCAAAGGCTAGATTGCATATGTTGGAGGGACAACCCAGACACTTGACTGATGATATGGCATCCTTTTCTTGGAGGATTTTATCATGCATGGATGCTACAGGGAAATTAAGGGGAAATAAATCAGTCTATCCTTGTACTTGCTTGAGGACAAACAATCTTTGAGAGGGGAGGACTGTAATATTCCAAAATTTTGTGGAATATTAATTTTTGACATTTTCACTTAGGAGATGAATAAAATGGGTAGGAGACCCATTAATTTTATCTATAGGGAATAAAAATTCTCTTAGCATGAAGGGGGATCACTTATAGAGTTGTATTTCACACCTCCATGCGCGAAAAGGGGCTTTTGCAGGATGACTAGGTCAAGTTTGACCAAGTCAAACAACGCAGTGGCATGAGGTGGAAAGCACATTGTGGGCCAGCGCAGTGGGATAAGGAGGGAAGATTCTAGAGGAAGGAAACCCTAATGAGTGGGGACCATGAAGAGGGAGCTCACATTTTTTAAAAGGAGGAGAAGGTAGCCATTGTTTATCATGTTGAGTATTATTCATCTTTGGTCCGTTGGACTTGCTACACTCTCTTGCTGTTTAGCAAGGATTGCTGGAGGAATTCTTGTTTAGGATTTCCTCTCATTCTTGAGTAGCTCTTGGAGGATTGAAATCCATTTCCCATATTCATACATTGAGTTAAATCATTATCCATCTTCATCAGCGTAGTTTCAGCTGGAGATTGTGCAGTGTTGCTGGGTGTTGCTGGGGAGGTTTTCTACAACACCATCCTTGGCTAGTTTTTCAGAGGAGGGAGCTTCCATCCCTTTGGGAGATCATAAAAGGAGGTTCATGAGCATATTCCACCATATTTGGCACCAGGCCAACCACTTTCCATCATGAGCAGCACAATCCCTCTCTTAGACAACGTTATTCACTAGTACATTTGGGGAAAATTCCGACACTTGGTTCCGACGCTTTTGACCAAATGTCGGAAATTTCCCCAATTTTTTTCAATCTAGCCTAAAACCGTCGCTATACCGACGTTTAGATAAAAGTGTCGTAATACCAACACTTAGAAAAAGTGTCGAAATTGTGACGTTTGGAGGAAGACTTCGCAATTGCGACACTATACCCCAAAGTGTCGTTATTGCGACGGCTGCCTCCAAACGTCGCAAGTACGACACAATGTCTAAGTGTCGCAATTGCAACGTTTGGAGGCATCCGTTGTAGTAGCGATGCTTTTTCTGTCGTCGGTATAATGACAGTTATATGCGCGGTACATAAAAATATGACACTTATATGCGCGCTACATAAAAATGATTTTATTAAAAACTACATTAACGTCTGATATCACGCGCGCATTCTCCCTCCGCTCTTGCAGAACAACATTCGCCCTCAGCTCTTGCAGAACAAAATTTTCCCTCAGCATTCGCCCTCAGCTCTTGTAGAAAAGCATTCACCCTTAGCACTCGCCCTTAGCATTCGCCCTCAGCTCTTGCAAAACAACATTCACCCTCAGCTCTTGCAGAACAACATTCGCCCTCAACATTCGCTCTCAGCTCTTGTGGAACAACATTCACCCTCAGAACTCTCTCTCAGCTGTTGTAGAACAAAATTCACCCTGAGCTCTTGCAGAATAGCATTTTCCCTCAGCATTCTCCCTCAGCTCTTGCATAACATCATTCGCCCTCAGCTCTTGCAGAACAGAATTCACCCTCATCATTCGCCCTCAGCTCTTGCAGAACAGCATTCGCCCTCAGCGCTTGCAAAATAGTAAGTTCTTATTGCAGGCCCTTCCTCCTATAGTAGGGTTGACTCTATTTGGGATTCTTTGGTCAATTCCATTGGATTGTGTTAGGCTGTAGGGTTCTCTCTAAATGTCTTCCAATGTTCTTTCGGATGAGTTTCAAAGAGGATGTGTAAGATGTGTTTGTGCTTGCATGAATTTGACTCCCCCAGTTTCATGAAGTTTAAGCTATGGATTTTATTTCGACAAACTCATCCATCTCAACACCCAGTAACGAATTTCCCTTGGTCTGATCTATATTGAAGATGAAATGCAAAGTGGTAGAGAATGGGAGATCGAAAGTCATCAACTTTATCACAAGGGTAGTACTCCAGATCGAAAGTGATGAGCTTTAGTTCTCCAGATTTTGGGATTTTCTGATATTTGGGGATTTTATGATGACATACCAAAGGTCACATCCATACAACCATATCAAGGTCAATGTTGAGTTCATTCTCATATAGATATAGGTCACTGATATATAGGGTTAATATCATCATCACTATCTATGGAAACTGAATCGTTACAAAATCTGTGATTGTGGTTGGCTCATTTATAATTATTACCCATTTAAAGTAGAGCACAGAAACACTAAATATGGCCTGAGCAGAGCCTTTACAACAGGAAATGGAATTGCAGCTGCTTCATCAATAACCAATAGCTCCACTTGAGAAAACTTTTCATAATCTTGGGGCTAGATATACTGCAGAGCAAACAATTGTAGTTATCATTCGTGCTCCAATATATTAATATAATTTTTACATTGAACTGAAGAAAGGGAAACAAGCAAATGCTAGCCATCATACAATGCTTTGACATAAGAGTTTTGAGTGACATACTTGAAAAAAAGAACTCATCCACTGATATTTATAATCATTTGAGTTATTCAAGTTAAACACAATGTCAAGAATCGAGATTCAATACCCTCTATTATCTTCATCACCCAATACAAGATTTAAATTTTTCCCAAAGAAACACTTATTAAATTGGTAGCCATTATTTCTCCCTGCTTTAAAAACCCTACATTTAAATGAAAACAAGCATTGCATTTCAACTACAAAAATCTATTAGTGTTCAAATGTACATGTGTGCATCACTTGTGTAGGGTATTCCTTTCCACTTTCACATTATCCAAGAATGTGTGCAGTATAGTTCATATTTTTTGTGATTTAGATTATCTTGAAAAAGGAAAGGTAAATTATTTCCCATGGAAAAATAAGGTTTTCCCTTTTTACTACTAGAAATGGTACAACAAAGTTCCATTTCTACCCGAAACTCCTATGAAACAAGAACCAAATAAAGGCCATGTCCTCAATGGACATCATTTGGCTTTGAAAATGGCCATTGCACCGTGTTGTTTCTTATATTACATCACGATAGTTTCTTAGGTCATTTCTCGTTTCTTGAGATGAAAAACAACCAAAGAAATTGTGAAGATCCTTTCAAGAAATAAATGACCATTTCTCAATCATATCTCAACTATTTTTTATTTTATTCAATGGTTGCTTACTTTGAGAGAAATTTGACACTTTTATAAGGAATATAACATAAAAACACAAAATGGGAAGGAATCGATGAGGTAGATGACCTTTAGTTGTTGTCAATTAAGAATTGATAATACACGATGCATGTTCTGTACTACAAACTAGATTCCTTCCTGGAGTTAGGACACAGAGTATTGAATCAAAGTTGTAGTTTCTAACTTCTCGTATTGGTTCATCAATCTTGAAATTCAGACATTGCATGTCTTCATTGCTTCATGTTTGAATAATTTGCATCATATCGTACAATAGGAAATTAGGAATTATGATTATTATTACTTTATGGATATGTTAAGTTACTTTTAAGTTTGCATGGTTTAGTGTGAAATTATTCTTGTGTGCCCCTAGGCCCAGGTGAAGGAATGCCAAGGACTAAGAACCATAGTTTTTAAATGGTATTGTTTCTTATACCCAAAAACCCCTCAACATCACTTCTTATTAGTTCTTAACAATAGTGTTGTAAACAATTTGAGAATTGATATAGCAAAATCTCACACTTCTCAAGATAAAGTCCTAATGCTAAAGTGTGATACCATGTGTAATTCAATAGCCCCATTGTCACCTCACCAACCTCTTTTCACTTCGGGCTAGCTCTCCTCCAACTCAAGGGGGGTTCTTCCTAGTAGATGTTAGGGATCTAATGGCCCAACCAAACCAAGTCAAGAGCCCCCTAACTCTCTATGTTTACTACTATCAATCAAAATATTGAACAATAGGGTCAGACATGCATCCCGAAGATAAAATTGCTAGGGTATTTTTGGGTAATTTCAAAGGGAAAGTCCCCAAACACATATAATCAAGGAATTATAACGTGATTTCAAACATTGAATATCAACAAAATCGTTTAAAGGATATTGAAAGGAAAAAGGTGATGGAAGATAGAAAGTGCCTTACTTAAATTCTCTAAGGATTTTTCAATAGTTGCTCCAAAAGCTTCACTTCAAGGCCCTTCAAGATCGTCTCCAACAATGCTATACCATTAGCTTCAACAATGTTGCTCCAAAAATGTCCTCAAGGTCTTCACAACAAGTTTACTAGAAGTTGCTCCAACAATATATTCAATAAGGTCTTCATTTTCAACTCATCTCTTGTTTGGGTGCCTTAATGTGCAATGACATGTTTCCAGGACTGAATTCAATCCAAGGCATATTTGAAACTCTAACTCTGTCTTCCGGTGTCTTATTAGAAATTATTTCAGTTTTCATTTTGTGTTTTCAAGTTAGATATTGTTTTCAAGTTTTTACATTTATAATTTTATTGCAATGTGGCAGACTGATCAGGGCAGTACAGGAACAACCCCGAGATGGGATGATCGCGAAAAGAGGCCAGCGGAAGAACATGTAAAGTGCCAGCATTGCTCTATCTTCAGGTATTTTAGTTATTTACATAATTGAAATAATATTAATTTTGTTCAAATATGCAAACACCTAGCCATGGTACGCCTGATGATTCCCTCTTTGAGGAAGAGATTTCTTCATCCCTATCTCCAGTGTTCTTGTTGCGAAAAAAGGCACGAGATGCAAGGTCGGAATTTAATACTTTGATAGACGCGCCTCAAACACTTGAAATAGAAGAGAGGATAAAAAAACTTATGAGCCAGCTAGAAACATATCAGGTAATAATAAAAAGTCAAAAGGATATTTTTTTTGTTCTGCATGAGATGAATTGTGATAGTTTTATTTTTAATTTTTACATTGACTAAACTAACAAAAATTTCTTTTGTATGTAGCGTTTTCTGGCACTTGCTGAACCCGGTGTTGGTGGTAGTGGGACACAAGGGCAAGATATTTCCCAGCAACCCTCTCGTACACCTTCTACTCCTTTAGGTGCCATCCAAGAAACACACCCTACCCAGGTAGACACCCAACCAACCGCTGAACATGTTGGCAGTGATGAGGCTGATATGGCCAACTACATTATTGCGTTTCCTGGAGCTACACATGTCAGCTCCACAAGGACCATTAATGGCACGTTGTTGGTGAAATATGAAGGTGTCCCTATAAAGCACGTACAACTCCCAAGTAAATTTTAATATTTTAACTATTTCATGTACTCTATCTAAAACATATTTATCATGATTTTTATTTTTAAATTAATGATAATATCTTTTTTTTTTCTGTGTAGGAAACAATGAGTTCTACAAGTTTTTGGAGAGCCATGCATTGGTAATTTTTGGCCCAACCATACACACAGGGTGGAATTCCTAGAATTCCAACCTGCAAAAAGAACTTCTAGATTATCTAGAAGCCGTTTTTGGGGTCGGCACATTTGACAGAACAGTGATGGCTCGGGTAGCTGGCAAATATTTGAAATATAATAGGGACACCTATAGGACACAATTTCAATTTAACCCTAGATACGAGCGTCCTCTCACAGTTATAGAGAGTGAGTGGAGAGAACTCATCCATGATGGAAAAGAGAAAAGGGAAAAGAAAGAAGGAAAAATTCCAACTGGACCCGCAAGGTAGATTACAACTTTAATTAAATAGATTTAATTTTCTCTATGTCTAAAATAAAAGTGTGTTATGTCATATCTGACTTCAATCTTTTGATGCTAGGTTTCCTGACACCTCAAAGGCAACCAAAGCTAGGATTGAAAAAAAGGGCCATCACAAGCTAGGCCAGGTGGCTACTTGAAATTAGCAGCAAGAATTGTAATTAAGTAGCTAAACATTTTATAATTAATTGTATTGCCTTCCAATTTTTTTGTAATCCTATCAAATATGATTAAAAATACACAATCATATGTAATGTAGGGTGATGACTTCGGAACAGAAACTACAAAGGAAGATAAAATATCGCTTTCCATTTCGACTATCAAGCCGTAGTTGAACGTCGCAGAAGCTTGGGGTGGGTCCCAAGATCTAGAATGCCTGATAAGGTAAAACATTAACCTTTCAATATGTTTGTTTTCTTCCATAAATTTAATGTCTAACAACTTTTTTTAAATCAGGGGAGCAGCACTACCGGCGAGGCAAATAACCCAGTTTTAGAGCCAGATGTAGATGATCCTCATGTGAAGCCTGATCATTGTAGTGGGGAACAGGCTGACAATGCTACTATCAGTGAGGGCCGTGACAGTAATTAATTTCCACTTATAATTTTTTCTAATTATACCTTGATGGTTGTCCTTATAACGTTTTTTGTTTAAATGATAGAGAATGTTTCCCTTGAGGATCTTACCACTAGAGAGGAAGACAGGGCAATAGTCCCAACGGTGACAATTGGTGCACTAGGTAAATAATCTCATTGCAATTTTTTTTATTAATATTACCGAACTAGTTCAATGATATTTAAAAACTGATAATTAAAATTTAATATTATCTGTTTTGTAGGCGATGCCCCGTCACTGGATGAGACCAGACATCATGACTACGCAACTAGGTTAGCAGTGCGGGTCGAAAGGCACGAAACAGGAGCAGAGCACGATGATATTGTTGATGTAATTAGGATCTTTATAAATAGGAAGAAGAAAAAGAAAATTCGATAATGGAAATATTGTTGGAGACTTTGCAACATTTAGGGATCTTGCCCTCAGTCATGGAGCTCTGAGGCAGGTGCTTGCCGAGTTGAATGATACTGCCAGAATTTCAATGATAAGAAATGCTATATGGGCTCTGTCAAATTTTTTTCGTGACGTAAAACCCAACCACTATTCGAACAGGTAAGCAGAATACATTTTCTGCCTCTTCTTCTTAGTTCGCAGATATTGTGGATTTTTGGTGCTTGGTAGATTTGGACGTAATATGGACCTAGGCGCTTGTTCATTACAATGACTCTGTCATCAGGTTTTAGAAAATGCTCAGAAATTTTGGTTTCACAAGGGGATTACCCTTGCTTGCAATTATCAATTATCAATCACATTCAAAAAAGGTCTTTCGTAGCATTGCTGAGCTCTTTGTAGGTGAATTTCCGAGGCAATTTCACAATATCTGAACTAAATTTGTCTGTCCTTTTCAATACTTTGTGCTTGTAACAAAACCAGACAAACAATCTAGTGGCCAATGCAACAACAACAACACCTCCTGTTGCAATGCCTGCAATTCACCCTCTCTGCACGCATGAATGACTATGGCACCCTCTTTTGTGAATAGGTACTGGAGCTGAAGGTACTGGTTTCGAATAGGATCGTGGAATTCAACATCCAAAATAGTATCAAATTCCACTGCAATAGTATTCCCCGGCGAGGGCAACAGTTCATTGAGACCTATTGGACTCATCACCCCCAAATAGCCTCCAGGGCTACCCAGAGCGTGATCATCTTTGTTGCTGAGTATATTTTTATATTTTTAGTGAGATTTTAGGGTTTCTCTAACATAGCTTCAGAAATCCGATTCAGTGCATGCTTGAATATCGTCACATAATGCTGATGGTTTGGCTTGATGAGCATGCTCTGAATGGTTGGTTGATTCATAAGAAATACCCATATAGTCATCTTGAGATATTTCAGAAGTTTTCTCGGGTTTCCTTTTTCACTATTTCTAGTGGGTGGGATGGTGTGGGGTGATCCATCAATACTGGTGCTCTTGTAGGAGGGAATTTGTTTTTAGGGATATAAAGAATAATTTGATGTAGATATCCCATTGGATGCATTCATAGATGGGCACAAGAGGTCAAGAATTTAAATTAAAAATATGCAACCTCTAGCATGGAAACCTGAAGGCCGTGAGAGACACTGGTTAAAGATTGTTTTGTGCTGGCCTTAATATAGTCGTGATTTATTTCTATTATCTTAATGCTAATATATAGTCTGGTCTCATTAAAATGAGGATTGTGGTTTTATTTCTCTTTGGTTGTTTCTCTCTTAATGCTCCATAAGTTGCCAAAAGTTGTGATAGTTGTTTAGTTTCCCTGTTACAACTTAAAAGTGGTTTTTAGCAATGAGAGTCATGTTTTTTAAGGTTCATACTAATATGAAGATCTTGTAATTCTATATTCAGGATAAGAGAAGATGGCCTCTGCTTTGGGCAGTATGACAAAAATTTCCACATCTACCTCATTGGGTAATAATGGAAAGGGGAAGAAGCTAGGTGCAATGTTTGATAATTATGGCAGACAATTGTCTTCTCTTTCAGTTTTTTCACCCATTTCATTTAATCGCTCAAGTAGAAGAGGGACTCTGAGATTACGAGACAGAGAGAAGGTATTTAATACAAGAGCTATGGAAAAGGAGTTTTACTTCATCAAGGATGTCTCAGTGACAAAAAAATTGCAGGTCAGAGAAAAAAATATGTTTAAAGGAAGGTCACCTGCGCGTGAAACTTCACTGCGGTGGATCTTTCCTTCTCCACTTATATTCGATTTTAATGTGTTATTTTAATTTTTATGGAGGGTTGTTTTGGCATATGTTCTGGCATTCAATTGCACACTTACTGAAAGCATTGTCAATTTGTCTTGCAGGCGGTGTGAACAAACTTGCTAATCTTGTTGGAGTCACCCTTGGGGCGAAGGGAAAAATGTTGTCTTAGAGAGAAAACATGGTTCTCCGAAAATAGTTAATGATGGTGTGACAAAAGCTTAGGAGGTAATTTGTAGATGTGTGCTTTGGTTTTCTTTTTAATTTTGTATTAGTTCCCCCTCTTAAATGTCTTAGATTTGGTAGGCATAATTTGAAAACTCAAAGGTGAAAGGAAACATATTTGTTACCCAGTGGTCTACTTGGCCTATGGACTAGCCACATTAGAGTAATGCTTAAAGCTTTTCACAACAATAAAAGGAAAGGGTTATGGCTGAGTCAAATTTTATTGTTATTGACAGTGTAATGAAATGTATCTCAATGCTATGGTTTTGGCCTTTTTATTGGTTGAATTAGAGGACCCAGTTGAAAATATTAGGGCCAAGTTGGTAAGGCAAGCTGCGGCAAAGACAAATGATTTAGCTGGGGATGGAACCACAACATCTGTTGTTCTTGCACAGGGTTTAATAAGTGAGGGTGTAAAGGTAACTTTTCGTCGATAGTACTGGATTAAGATCATCTATTCATTTTTGTAGGGTCTTATGGTGTTTGGTTTTTTAGTTTTGGGTTGGTATTATTGGGTCTAAGATAGTTTTTGAGTGAAAAAATTGCTATCAAGTATTAAAAAATTTGGTTCTTTTGTCAAAATTTATGAGCTTGTTAGGAAATACAAAACTGACAATGGTTGTATCTTAAATTTGTGGAAAATAATTTGAAATGAAACCTTTTTGTTTAGGTTGTTGCAGCAGGTGCAAAACCCGTTCAAATTACTAGGGGAATTGACAAGACAATAAAGGCCCTTGTTTTGGAACTCAAAATTTTGTCAAAGGAGGTAAACGCTTGCCTTTTGAGTAGGCTGGTTTTCCTTTTTGCTGATGGTTTGGTGTATCTAATTGAATTATTTGCCTAAGGTATTTTTGGTTGCAAACTCCTTTTCATTTTTCATACACTATTGGCCTTGTGGAATACATTTGATTGTGTGGTCTTGTTAGATATACAACATTTGTACTTGTTTAGTCTTATGGCCGAGGTGCACTTTTATTATGGAAATAATTGATGCAATATTGTCATTTAATCCTTACTGCAGGGTAGCATGTTGAGAAGATTCTTGTGAAACGTTTGGTATTCAAAATGACACTTGATTCTATACAACATCATGCATTTGACTTCAAAATTCATATTCAAAGTGTGCCAGAGAATTCTTGCAAAATTTCAAATATTTATGTTGTTTTAAACCATTATCTTTTTCATGTATTGGATGCTGAAAATGAGAAAAAGACTTTGGTATGAAACCAATTGGTGAATAATTTTCAGCAAAAAAACCACTTCCAATACATGATTTAGATGTAGAACATATGTACTTATGAAGCATAGAAAGATATCCTTGATGCATTGTCAATGTTTGGCTATGGTTATTTTTGGAGAAAATAACTCCTTATTCCTAGAATAGTGATCTTCAATACAAGCAAATTTCTTTCACAGACACTTCTACCACTTGGCTTGTTGTTTATGTACTTTGAGCTCTACAAAATTTGTCTATATAAATGACCATAAAAATGTAATACTTACCTTTATATTTTAGTAACCCTGTAATAAAGTCTATTGATATATCTTCTAGTATTTGAATATGTATGTGGAATGGTTGAAGTAACCCTAGAGATTTTACTATCTCTCTTTTATTTATTATGCAAACCTGACCTTCTCTTACAAAATTTTGAATATATTTCTTCATTCCTTCCAAAAATATATTTTTTGATCCTTTGAGATGTTTTAAGGAACCCAACGTCCTACCATCAGAGAGACATGGGACTCCCTTAATATTTGTTTATTCAAATACGCTTGCGTGCATAAAAATATTCTACATTTGCACCAAAGTATATCTCTCTTTCACTCCCAATGCTCCATAGAGTTCATCCCATCCTTTATAAATTTTAGTTTTTGTTTAGTACTATTGTCATTTTTCCATTATGGCAAGCTTCTTCTAGCCACCTAGGAATAGAAAATGTAATTTGATATAAATTTGAGGCCTCTTCTATTTTAGAAAGAGCATCATGTACTAAATTTTCCTTACCCTTTTTGCAGATTATCTCAAAATTAAAACTTTGCATTTTTTCTCCTCATTTTTGTTAATCTTCTAATGAAAATCATTGATCAGGAGCTCAGGACCAAGTGTCGTAAAATGGTCAAAAATGAAAGTGCTCAGAACTGGTTGGAACCTGAACGACCGGATAGAGCTCGTCTTCCTGATTCCGGTGCCGCGAACGGTTCGAAAAATGGTCTTCGTATGAAGAAGTTATTCAACTTCAAAGTTTTCTCAATTTCCACTAAAAAAGGGCAAATTTGGCTTGTGGAAAATTTTATTAAAAAAAGAATATTCCACAGAATATTCTGGGAATATTCCGTGGAATATTCCGCAGAATATTCTGGGGAATATTCCATTGTGGCAGCCAATCATATGCCGCCACGTGGCCCCACGGCCGAATGGATTGGCATTTCAAAAGTTTTGTTGAGGGCAGACGGAATCGAACGCGCGACCTATGGGTTAACATTGCAACGACTTACCATTGGGCTATCGCATTCTACGTTGAACAATGGGCGGAATAAATCATATTTAAATTGTGCATTTGTTTATGGCGGGGCCCGGGAGGGGGCCAGCCCCGGAGGGCCAGCCCCCCTCCCACAGGACCCTCTGGCGGAACCAGGGCATCAGTTCATCGGCGCGCATCGTGGAGATCAAACTTTGGATAAGCGCATGTAATGGGTTTTGTATTATAACGATTGTTATTTAATACAATGCGTTATATACGTTTTTTTAAAAACCGTTAACATTTATTTTAAAACCCGACGGTTACGCTCCGCCATGTGAACGACAACAAACATATTTATTGCCACCGTTTAAACTGGCGGTTTAACTTGGCGGTTCCGCCTAATTTGGCGCTAGTTCCTAATTTGGCGCCCTTATCTGCAGTTGCTCCACTTTTAGTGGGGGTTTTGTTGGTGAAATAGGCAGTTTACTAAAGAGGCCATAACTTCTGCTAGGGGAGGCCTTTGGAGACGAAATTGTTTTTGATTTCGGGTCTCTTCGACCTTCTGAAGCCATTGGCACAGGTTTCACAGTCATCTGAGGTCGTTTGCAGGTGATTTTGCTTCGTGGAAGTTCCGGGAGCCACTAGGGCCAAATCAGTTTGGGAGCTGCATTGGGAATTGTGCAGCCATTTTATGTGGAACGAAGGTCATTCCTGAAGTTTTTCAGCAGTCTGAATCCATTTCTACAGCTCGTTTTTCCTTTTGAGAAATTCTTCTCACTGTTTAGCTTCAGGGAAGCTTTCAGGGCCAAGAGGGCCATTTCAGTGTTGGAGCTGTTTGGGTGCTATGTTCATCCATTTTTGGTGATTCAGAAGTCTATTTCTGATATTTTCGACCTTCTGAGTTGAATGGCAGAGGTTTCAGAACCAATTGAGGTCATCTTCACCTCGAAATTCTCCCTTCAAGTCTAAAGGGCCACCAAGGACAATTGGGGAAAAGTACTGTAGCAGGTACAAATTTCACTGTTTAGTGTTTGGGAAAGAGCATGTTCAGCTAATTCCTATCTTTTGATTCTGTATTTACAGTCAGATCTGTCTTTCGAGACATTCTTATTCTTGTATTAGCCTTTGTAGCATTTTTAATACAAGAGGACAAGCCTAGTTTGAGAGGCTTGGTCCAGCAGATGTAGCCCAGAGGAGGGGGTGAACTACTTATCATTTTGATGTCTTTATTTGCTGAAGATGATATGCTAAACAAAACCGATATAAATTGTTAAACAGCAAATATACATAACTTTCATATACACATAATCACCTACTCAGCTGAAGAAAGTTATTTGTCTTATTCCGCAAGACATCAAATTTCAAGTATGTGAATGTCAAAGACTTCTAAGTGTTTACATATTATTTCCTTAGGCAGAGTCTGTAGAGGGCCAGGTAGCCTCCAGATTCATCCTTTCCTAGAAAGGTGAAACATCCGGTGAATGCCCCTACAGTCCATCTCTGTATAGGAAATAGTTTGTTCTCACATTTTCAGAGGTCACTTGGATTGTATAGCTCAATTTGAAATTATGGGAAATGGATACCTTGCACCCTCAAACAAGTACATTCCATTTTCAGATCAATCATGGCTTCAAAAAATACTTTATACTATCATGGTATATTTTGACTTTAAAGTACCTCCCAATGATATACTATCCCCATTTTTTATTGCATGTAATATTGCTTCCATTTATTTTTCATACGTAGATTTCACCAAATATTTTCTTTGAATTCCTTGCTTTTAAAAGCCAATGATATCCCTTATCGTGTTAATGTTACGTAAATTCCTTGTCCTAGTGCCTCACACTCTACTATGAATGTTTTACCAAAAGTAGGTGCAACCGATGTTGGTGTAGAAGACATGGCATCCATTAAAACAGAGAATGCCAAAGTAGCCTCATCATTCCATATAAATGATATTTTCTTCAAGAGATATGTGAGTGGACTTGAAATGCATGCATAATTCTTAACAAATTATCAATAATATCATGTAAGTCTAAAAAATCTTCTAAGAACCTTGATTTTCTTAGGAATAGGTCATTTTGTAATAGCTTGCATCTTTTGAATCTCCAACTTCACTCCTTCCTTTAAAACAATATGAACCAAATACTCGAATTCTTATTTCCCAAAAGCACATTTGGATATTTTTACATAAAAATGATTGTTCTCAATAATTTATATAAATTTTCCACATGTTTAGTGTGGTATTCCCATGATTGATTATAAATATGTGTATTACCAAAGAAAACCAACACAAATTTTATAAGATGGGATAAAACAAAATCGTTCTTAAGTCGAGCCCGTCGGACTTCAAACGGCGATAAACCATAATTAAAACCAAATTTGTGTTCCAAAATAGCCTGTTGACGTCGGCCAATTTTTTGATGCGAAAACCAAATTAATTCCACCCTAATATTTTTCGGGTCCGAAGTTGGGCTGGCATATGGAGGGAGAGTTGTGACATGAATTTCTTATCAAATTTGCCCTAATATTTTTCAGGTTCGGATTTCCACTGTGCCAGCGGCCCAAACAAATATCCGCTCCAATCAATTTCTGCCATGTGTCCTCAATCAAAATTTGCCCTATTCCCGAATGCCGGTGCATTCGATGGCATTTAAGGCGATGGGACATGGATGTGACGATTTCATATCAATCGCATTAAGTTTTAACGCTGTTCAATTAGCCGATATTTAAGTTCCAAGGTTTTCACATCAAATCGCATTAAGTTTTAACACTGTTCAAGATCGGACCTCCACTCCTGTTAGTGATTCTGCATGCTCCAATATGATTCGGCCTTCGGCTCTCATTAATGAGAGATTAATTATGATGGGCGTTCTTCGATTGCATTGCAGTCGGGTCAATAAAATGACGTTTCGCTATGGTTTTTCAGACGAGCCACAACCTTTGAATTGCAGATGCTCTCTAGTTGCTGGGTTACACTGCCTACTCACTGTGACGAGAGGGAGAAGTGGCCAGCTGAACTGCTGCTTAGACCTTGGTGCATATCTGCATTTCTCTCGGTCTGGTCTGTGTCTGTCTTCCTCTGTTTCTTGGAATTCTGCTTATCCATCTCATCTTGTGCCCACTGCTGAGACTGCACCCATGCCTCGCCTGCATCAAAGGATGCGTTGCCGCAGGGGGAGCACTAGAGTTCAACCCCTGCGCGCTCCCTCCAGCCCCTCAACCGAGTCATCTTCCCAGTCTAGTGATTATTACGCAAGTCGCTATCCAAACACTAGGAGTGGGCCGCGTCGGGTTCTAGGATCTGACCACTGTATGGGCTCCCCTGCTCCTCCTTTCCCCACCACTTCACCTTCTCCCACGACGCGCACTACGCTTTTTTCCTTTAATTTCTCTCTGAACCGCCCATGAATCATAGCTTCAATCACCGTGGTTTTCCTTGAGGAGGCCCAAATGGAGGAACAATGCACCCATACGGCGGGTCTGAGCTCAGAAAAATCTGGCCAGCATTCGGGCCATCAGGAGGGGAGTGGTGGCGTGAATGTGGAGATAGCACCTGGCGATCCTGGACCTTCTGAAGGATGGTGCCGAATTGTCGAGGAACCACTGGAGGAGTAGTTTGGTTAATTTGGTTTTCTTGCTTCGCAGGCCCACTTAATTGGGCATGTTTTAGATTATATTACTGTGCTGGACCTCTGTAATATTTTTGAATTCTGTAAACATTCAAGACTGGTTTCCCCGTATGAGGGCAGTCTTCTTTTTTTATTTTTTAATGACAAATTTGCCATAAGTCTGGGCAATGTTTTTGACTAAAGTCATGCTGTAATTTTATTCCCACTGTTAATAGATTAACTTTACTTAGAAAAAAAAAATGTTGCCCTGTTTCTATTTTAAACCTGTTTTTTGAAATACAGAGCCATGTTTATATGATTGTTTATAGTCGAAGCGCTGCGGGGTGGTTTATTATATTAATATTTCATGGTCGAATTATGTTCATAACAATTGGAAAAAAAAAATGTTGCCCTGTTTCTATTTTAAACCTGTTTTTTGAAATATAGAGCCATGTTTATATGATTGTTTATAGTCGAAGTGCTGCGGGGTGGTTTATTATATTAATATTTCACGGTCGAATTATGTTCATAACAATTGGAAAAAAAAAATGTTGCCCTGTTTCTATTTTAAACCTATTTTTTGAAATACAGAGCCATGTTTATATGGTCTACGTATTATACTCTTTCTCTGTATATCTACAGGAACCTTTTGCTATGAACAGGGTGGATGTTGTAGCGGGATACTAATGGAAACAAGTGAGCCTAAACCTTACATCTTGGATGCAACAGATGGTTACCAATTTTAGAATCAAGCGAGCCTGATCTTACAAGCGAGCCTGGGTTTCTGCAGATGGTTTTTATTTCCGGGAACAAGCGAGCCAGAACATACAATCGACCCTGGGTTTATACATATTTTTTCTCTATCATGGATGCTTTTTGTGTGAGGCGTATATCAACAGTACATGTCTCTGCACATTTCCTGTATCCGCTTTATGATACTATTTTATGTGTTGACAAGTTATCACTCTGCCTTCAAAACTAGCGATGCTGGTCTATGTTGCTGGTTTATTGATATGGTCCGATGGTCTTTTTATATTTTGGACATATCACACTCCTCACATGATTATCGTTTTTCTCTGTTCAAGGATTTTGGGTACTTTAATTTGTATTTGGAACAATGGACGTCGGTACGTACTCTATCCGTTGTTTTACTATTCTACATACTGCTATTTCACTTTCTTATAGATGCCTTGGGCATATTTGGATGCTTTCTCAGATTGTCGATAATCTCCATGTGGACCGTTACTAGGTTTTATATCATGTCCCTGTATGTGACATGGGGTATTTTTCTATCATTGTCTGGGGTGGGACTTCCACTTTTCTGGATGGATATATGGGTTCCAATATTCAGATGTGAAAATGTAATGACTTCATGGACTGTTTTACTTCATACAATATATTCAAAACAATTTTTTTTCTCTTATGAAAAAAAAATGATTGTTTATCACTCTGCCTTCAAAACTAGCGATGTTGGTATATGTTGTTGGTTTATTGATATGGTCTGATGGTATGATTAGCGTTTTTCTCTGTTCAAGGATTTTGGGTACTTTAATTTGTATTTGGAACAATGGACATTGGTACTCTATCTGTTGCTTTACTATTCTACATACTACTATTTCACTTTCTTATAGATGCCTCAGGCATATTTGGATGCTTTCTCAAATTTTCGATAATCTCCATGTGGACCGTTACTGGGTTTTATATCATGTCCCTGTATGTGACATGGGATATTTTTCTATCATTATCTGGGGTGGGACTTCCACTTTTCTGGATGGATATTTGGGTTCCAATCTTCAGATGTGAAAATTTAATGACTTCATGGACTGTTTTACTTCATATAATATATTCAAAACAACTTTTTTCTCTTGTGAAAAAAAAATTCTTGTTTATAGTCAAAGTGTTGCGGGGTGGTTTATTATATTAATATTTCATGATCGAATTATGTTCATAACAATTGGAAAAAAAAATGTTGCCCTGTTTCTATTTTAAACCTGTTTTTTGAAATACAGAGCCATGTTTATATGATTGTTTATAGTCGAAGAGCTGCGGGGTGGTTTATTATATTAATATTTCACGGTCATTGGAACACCCACAATTCATAACAAATATTGGAGATTTACTATCCTGTTTTAAAGTTTCATTTTTTTTTTTATTAAATTGAACCCGCCATCGGTATACCGGCGCTTTGTAAGCGTCATAATTGCGACAGCTTAAAAAATTTGGAAGAGCGACAGTATAAAAATGTCGGACGAGCGACGTTCAAAACATCATACCACATTTTATCGGAATTGCAACAGTTTACAAACGTCGGAAGAGCGACGTTCAAAACTTCGGACCACATTTCGTTGGAATTGCAACAGTTTACAAACGTCGGAAGAGCAATGTCCAAAATGTCAGACCACATTTCGTCGGAATTGCGACAGTTTACAAACGTCGGAAGAGCGACGTTCAAAACGTTGAACCACATTTCGTCGGAATTGCGACAGTTTACAAACATCGGAAGAGCGACGTTCAAAACTTCAAACCACATTTCATCGGAATTGTGACAGTTTACAAACGTCGGAAGCACGACGGTTTGGGAAACGTCGGAAGAGCGACGCTTGTTTGGAAGCGACGGAAAAAGTGTTGGTAGTGCGACACTTTGTCAGTGCGTCGAAATTGTGACGTAATGGCAAACCACGTTTTTCCCATCCTCGAACTGTCGCTCTAGTGATGACTATGTGTCGGAATAGCGACGAATTGGCCTTTGGAAATTGGGCCAAATTTTCTAGTGATTCTTCGAGAGCATTTGCTGTGAGGGATTAACAGATTGTTTGGGAGGTGAAATCTTAGGTGAAGGGATCAGCCTTTCACTTCAGATTTCCATCGGAGGAGGGTTCTTCATTTGATGCAACCATTTCAGCCTTCTCCATCTATTTCTAGTTCTTGAGTTGCAGCTGCTACTGCAATTCCGGCATTATTGTATTTTCCCATTTTGTACATATATTGTAGCCAATCCTTCTAAGGATTGTTGTATTATTGTTTTCATGGGTAGACAGCTTGCTCCCCCTCATTTCTTGAGCTATAATTGATATATCATCATATTTCCATATTACATGTAGTAGTGTCTCCTATAGACAGCGTAGTCATAGCCTAGGGCTTATCTCATATAGGAGTATTCTTCATATTTATCATGCACGTAATGAGAGGCTTGTATTGTACTGATTGAATGAATGATTCCTCAAGTCATTGCATTCCTTTTACTGCTATAATCATATATGTTGGCTATTTACATATTCTCATAAGCAAGCCTAGACAAATAACGCAGAGAATCCATTGTATGTTCATACATCATTGCAATTCCATTCTTTGGGCAATTTCTAAAGGGAACTAGGAGAGGGAGGCTTGTCTCTTCACCTTATAAGGATTTCTTTGATCCCAATTCCTAGATTTTGGTCTTAGACACACTGGTATAAGAGATCTAGGTCTTGGTATCAAATCCTACTACCTCCATTTCTGGAAAATGCGTTTTCCAGCCATGGATTGCTAGCTATTCCTAAAGAGGGATATTACACAGTTAAGGAATAAGTTGGATAGAAAGGGGGAGAAGTGTATATTTGTTGGATATAGTGATGAATCCAAGGCCTACAAACCCTATAATCCATCAAACAACAAATTTATAATCAACAGATATGTGCAGTTCATTGAAGAATAAGCTTGGGATGGAAGTTTAGA
Source organism: Pinus albicaulis (assembly GCA_034641835.2). Classification (NCBI taxonomy): domain Eukaryota; kingdom Viridiplantae; phylum Streptophyta; class Pinopsida; order Pinales; family Pinaceae; genus Pinus; species Pinus albicaulis. The sequence continues at coordinate 344,534,014 of CM076569.1, read as the reverse complement.
GAAACCTGTAAATCTTAAGACATGCATTTCACATGAAGATAGAGTGGAATTGATTGTAGAAAATAATTCCTCCACGGTGGCTCCTCCTCCACCTATGCAAGCTCAGCATAACACACCACAAGCAAGTAATAGAGCAACAGTGAAAAATCAAGGAAATTATTCTACAAGCACACCACAGGGATTAGAAACTCCCTCGAGTTCAAGTGGAACTCACAACATTCCAACAACACCAAGATTCAGAAATTTGAGTGAAATTTATGAGCAAGATGAAGTAAATAACAATGCTTGTTTGAATTCATTATTTTCTTTGTATCGTCATGTTGATGACCCAATCCATTTTGAAAATGCAGTAAAAGAATAAAAATGGATTGAAGCAATGAATGAAGAGATTGGTGCAATAGAAAATAAAGATACATGGGAGTTAGTGGACCTCCCACAAAGTAAAGAAGTTGTTGGAGTGAAATGGTTCTATAAGACCAAAAGCAATGTTGAAGGCAAGATAGAGAGGCATAAAGCAAGACGTCTTGTGAATGGCTACAAGCAGCAACAAGGAAGATATTATGAAGAAAACTTTGCACCAGTTGCAAGGATGGAGACAGTGATGACAGTGTTGTCCATAGCAGCACAGCAAAAGTGGAAAGTCTATCAAATGGATGTAAAGTCACAATTCTTGAATGGAGTGTTGAAAGAGGAGGTATGTGTTGAACAACCTCCTAGCTATGAGATTGAAGGCCAAGAGCACAAAGTATGTAGCTTGAAGAAAGCTCTTTATGGGCTGAAGAAAGCACCAAGAGCATGGTACAACAGGATTGATGCTTACCTAATGGATAATGGGTTTGAAAAGTGTGATGGTGAACCCACACTCTACATAAAATAAAATGATGGTAAGATCCTTATTGTTGTTTTCTAAGTAGATGATTTAATTTTCACAGGAAATGAAGTTTCTCTCATTGCTGATTTTAAATCAGTCATGAAGTGTGAATTTGAAATGACTGACTTGGGTTTATTGAGATATTTTCTGGGCATTGAAGTAAAGAAAAATGAAAATGGAATTTTTATTTCCCAAGAAAAATATGTTGCCGAAGTTTTAAAGAGGATTAATATGTAGAATACTAAAGAAGCAACAACTCCAAATTTCATGGTGTGAAGTTAAGCAAAGAAGATTGCAGCAAGAATGTCGATCCGACATTGTATAAGATCATAGTTGGCAGTCTAATGTATTGGAAAGAAACTAGGCCTAATATTATGTATTCACTGAGTTTAATTTCCAAATTCATGGAGACACCAAAGGAGACACATTGGCAAGCAGCGAAGAGAATATTGAGGTATGTGAATGGAACAAAGGAGTATGGTGTTCTATACTCTTCAACTGATAATTTTAAATTGATTGGTTACACTGACAGTGACTAGGCTAGAAGTGTAGATGATAGAAAGAGTGCATATAGGTATGTGTTTCATTTGGGATCGGGAGCCATTTCATGGGCTTCCAAGAAACCAATAGTTGCATTATCAACAACAGAAACTAAATATGTAGCAGCAGCAGTAGTAGTATGCCAAGGAGTATGGATGAGAAGCATGCTGAGAGATTTGTGTCATGAGTAAGACAAAGGAACCACAATTTATTGTGATAATGTCTCAACAATTGGATTATCAAAGAATTATGTTTTCCACAAAATAAAAAATCACATAGATGCCAAATATCATTTTATAAGAGAATTGGTTAACAATGGTGAGATTGTTTTGCAGCATTGCAGGACAGAGGAAGATTTTGTTGATATCCTCACAAAGCCATTGGGACAAAGAAGTTTTGTTTATCTCAGACACTGTCTGGGAATGACTGATGGCAGCAGCTGTGATTAAGGGGGGGTGTTGGAATTATAATCCCAACCACCGCCATAAATAAGCAGTGGCAGTAGCCCACACTTCATCAATTTCGTAGCAAAGAAGGACAAGTACAGATCCATAGAGTCGGAGGTGTTTTCACGCAACCACAGAAAACAGAGTACCCAAGCCATACCTCTAAATTTATGCCCATTTTCCGTGTTGACTTACCTTTTTTCCCACATCGCATTTCCCTTACCTTACCTCTTAATGATTTCGCCACAATTTTAAATCCCCGCTGATGCAATATCCAACAGGACCTACCGTACACCCTAACTGCATTGCAAAACCCATAAACCCTTTGTATTTACGCAAAACCTTTGGTTTGTGCATTTCGCACTTACCACAACTTACCGCGTCGCCACCTGCACTTCACAAATCTTAAGCCTTAAACCTTAAGCCCTCACAGTATGTTATGTTTTCATCGATGCGATATCAGCAGGACCCACATTATCTTTACCACATGAACCAAACTTTTTTTATTCCACTATTTCCTTTGTAATTTGTTTCACCGCACTTACCAACCTTTACCACTCGCAATACCGCAAATTGAAAACTTTTGTGCTTTCCATGAAGCAGTCGCAAGTTATTTGTTTTGTGATGTGATATCACCATTGCATATCACCATCTCACATTGCACCCACAAAGTTTTCAGTTTCATGTATACCATCTGTAGTTATGTTATTTTGTAAGTGATGCGATTGAAATCGCACATCGAAAGGTTTTGTGTTTAAGCCGTTTTGCGCAAATGTTAAACGCTAAGATCGTCGATCTACGATCTACAATAAAGCAACGGATGCGATGTGGGATCAGAACCGCATTGCATATTATTTGACATACGCCCTTTGGTGTCTTGAACGCGTTTTTACGTGTTTTGCGTATAAACTGAAATACGGTATGTACACCATTTCAAAGAAAGAATGGGTCTTTTGACAGCCCAAGGATGATTGGTTGTTGAACGTCCATTCTATAATTGAATTGCATTATGTTTTTCAGGCTACGACCATTTTAATATAAGCTTATGTAATATCATTATGTTCAAAGAGTAGAATGAATTGAAACTCATAGAAGACTTGAATAAATTAAAAAAGAGTTACGCTCTTGTGTTACGTTGTCTGTCTGTGTGTATGAATGTTAAATCTGCAGCAATTGTACATTCTTTGTGTTGTGGGGGAAGCATCCCTCTCTGTTATTCTTTTGTTCATTATTTCCAACATGGTATCAGAGCAGGTCTAGGCTCTCAGAAAATAACAAGCTCTCTTTATTAAAGAAGGTGTAATATTGGTTTGAGAAGCAGATTTCTCCAGTAGTGAGAAAGCTTATGTTTTACACAGTCAATTTGATTATTTGTTTACACAATCAGAATGGCAACAGTAGGCACAAGGCTGGAAAATCCACAATTACCACAGTTCAATGGTAAAAACTGTGATTATTTGTCCATTACAATGAGGGCCCTGTTTGCTTCACAAGATATATGGGAGCTGGTGGAAAATGGCTTTCCAGAACCAGCAGATGCAGCAACGCTTACTGCTTTGACAGCAGAAGAAAGAGAATTGTTGAAAGAAAATAGGAAGAAGAACTTCAAAGCCTTCTTCTATATCTTCCAAGCAGTACATGAGAGTATTTTCCCAAGGATTGTAGAAGCAACGAAGTCTAGGGAGGCATGGGATATTCTCAAGACAACCTATCAACACATGGAGAAGGTAAAGACAACAAAATGAAAAATGTTGAGGAGATATTTTGAAACTCTCTGTTTGAAAGAGTCTGATAACATAGACTCATTATTCACACATATGATTGGCTTAGTTACCCAGATAAGGTCTCATGCAGAGACACTTGAGGAAAGAATAATAGTGGATAAAATCCTAAGAAGCCTACCAGCAAGATTTGATGCCATAGTAGTGGCCATAGAAGAGACAAAGGATCTCTCACAATTTTCAGTGGATGAGCTTGATGCATCACTGATGTCTCATGAACATAGACGAAAAAAACAACAAACTCCTCATTGGATCATGCATTCAAGACAAAAATGTCTTTTGGTCGAGGTAGAGGTCAAGGAAGATCAAAAAACCGAGGAAGAGGAAGAAGCCCACATAGAGGTGGAAGAAGCAACCCTGCAAGCACAAGTGGAAGGGGAAGGAACCAGAATCAAAGCGAAGGCTCAAGCCACAATCACGGACAAGGACAAAGGTATGATAAATCCCAATTCCAATATCATTATTTTAAAAAGTATGGGAATTGTGCCAATGAATGTAGAAAGAAACAATATGACATGAGTAATAGACAAAATTTAAATTTTTCAAGAGAAAATCAAAACCAGAGTAATGTTCTTTTAACATGTAATGTAGCACAATAAAAATATGAAGATGTATGGTTCTTAGACTCAGGTTGTAGTAACCACTTACTGGAAACATATAAATTTTTGTCAATCTGGATGAGAGTGTAAAATCTAAAGTGACAATGGGGACTGATAGAAAAATCTCTATCATGGGGAAAAGAAAAGTTTCAATACTCACAAGGAAGGGAGAGAAGTTTGTGCCAAATGTCTATTATGTACCTAGCCTAAAATGTAACCTTCTAAGCATTGGAGAACTCGTGAATAAAGGCTACAATGTATTTTTTAAGAATGATGTGTGTACAATCATGGACATACCTCCAAGTAAAAAGGTCATTGTAGAAGTGCATATGACAAGGAATAGGATGTTTCCTCTCAAGATCATAACATACTTAAAAGAAGGAGGTGTTGTAGCAGTTGTCACAGAAGAAGTCTTTCCAGAAGAAGTGAAAGAAGAAAACTGGTTATGGCATTTGAGATTTGGACATCTCAATTTTGGAGGTTTGAATCTCTTACATAGAAAGGGGATGGTAGAAGGATTACCACTCATAGAGAAACCAGACAGCCTGTGTGAAGGTTGCATCTTGGGAAAAAAACACACAAAATCATTTCCAGCAGGAAAGAATATAAGGGCAACGACACCCTTAGAGATTATCCATTCATATTTGTGTGGACTAATGCAAACGCCATAGTTAGTTGGCAGTAATTATGTCTTGACATTTATAGATGATTATACAATAAAGACATGGGTTTATTTCTTAAAATTGAAAAGAGAAGTGTTTGAACAGTTCTTCCACTTCAATGCTCATGTTGAGAAGCAAAGTGGGCACAACATAAATGTGTTGAGAACTGACAGAGGAGGAGAGTATATCTCCAAAGAATTCCTACATTTCTACAAGGAGCATGGCGTACAGAAGAAATTTACTACAAGTTATACACCACAGCTAAATGGTGTAGCAGAAAGAAATAATAGGACCATCATGGACATGGTCAAAAGTATGTTGAAGGCAAAACATTTTCCAAATGAGTATTGGGAAGAATTTGTAAATTGTGCAGCTTATATTTTAAATAGATGTCCAACCAAAGCTGTTATGAACAGAGTTCCAAAAGAAGCATGGAGTGGAACAAAGCAGTTTGTCACTCACATGAGAGTATTTGGATGTGTGACATATGCACATGTCCCAGATCAGGTAAGGAAGAAGTTGGACAACAAGGGGGAGAATTGTATATTTGTTGGATATAGTGATGAATCCAATGCCTACAAACTCTATAATCCATCAACAAAGAAAGTTATAATCAGCAAAGATGGGTAGTTCATTGGAGAAGAATCTTGGGATGGAAGTTTAGAGAAAACTATAACTGTGAAGACATGCATTTCACATGAAGATATAGAGGAATTGATTGCAGAAAATCATTCCTCCACGGTGTCTCCTCCTCCACCTACACAAAGCTCAACAGAGCACACCACAAGAAAGTAATAAAGAAGCAGCACAAAATCAAGGAAGTGCTTCTCCAAGCACACCACAGGGATGAGCATCTCCCTTAAGTTCAAGTGGAAATCCAAGCACACCAACAAGACCGAGATTCTGAAATCTGAGTGAAATTTATGAGCAATATGAAGTAAATAACAATGTTGGTTTGAATTCGTTATTTTCTTTGTTTTGTCATGTTGATGACCCAATCCATTTTGAAGATGCAGTAAAAGAAGAAAAATGGATTGAAGCAATGAATGAAGATATTGGTGCAATAGAAAAGAATGATACATGGGATTTAGTGGACCTCCCACAAGGTAAAGAAGTTATTGGAGTGAAATGGTTCTATAAGACCAAAAGAAATGCTAAAGGCAAGATAGAAAGGCATCAAGCAAGACTTCTTGTGAAAGGCTACAAGCCACAGCAAGGAAGAGATTATAGAGAAACCTTTGCACCAGTTGCAAGGATGGAGACAGTGAGGACAGTGTTGTCCATAGCAGCACAAAAAAAGTGGAGAGTCTATCAAATGGATGTAAAGTCAACATTTTTGAATGGAGTGTTGAGAGAGGAGGTATATGTTGAACAACCTCCTGGCTATGAGATTGAAGGCCAAGAGCACAAAGTATGTAAGTTGAAGAAAGCTCTTTATGGACTGAAGAAAACACCAAGAGCATGGTACAGTAGGATTGATGCTTACCTAATGGATAATGGGTTTGAAAAGTGTGATGGTGAACCCACACTCTACATAAAAGAAAATAACAGTAAGATCCTTATTGTTTTTTTATATGTAGATGATTTAATCTTCACAGGCAATGAAGTTTCTCTCATTGCTAATTTTAAATCAGTGATGAAGAGTGAATTTGAAATGACTGACTTGGATTTATTGAGATGTTTTTTGGGCATTGAAGTAAAGAAAAATGAAAAGGGAATTTTTATTTACCAAGAAAAATATGTTGCGGAAGTATTAAAGAGGTTTAACATGTAGAACAACAAAGTAGCAACAACTCCAACTATCATGAGGCTAGAGTTAAGCAAAGAAGATTGCAGCAAGAATGTCGATCCGACATTGTATAAGAGCATAGTTGGAAGTCTAATGTATTTGACTGCAACTAGGTCTGATATTATGTATGGGGTGAGTTTAATTTCCAGATTCATGGAGACACCAAAGGAGACACATTTGCAAGCAGCCAAGAGAATATTGAGGTATGTGAATGGAGCAAAGGAATATGGTGATCTATACTCCTCAACTAATAATTTTAAATTGATTGGTTACACTAACAGTGATTGGGGTGGAAGTGTAGATGATAGAAAGAGCACATATAGGTATGTGTTTCATTTGGGATCGGGAGTCATTTCATGGGCTTCTAAGAAGCAACCAATAGTTACATTATCAACAACAGACGCTGAATATGTGGCAACAACAACAGCAGCATGCCAAGAAGTATGGATGAGAAGGATGCTGAGAGATTTGTGTCATGAGAAAGACAAAAGAACCAAAATTTATTGTGATAATCGCTTAGCAATTGCATTATCAAATATTTATGCTTTCCATAAGAGAACAAAGCACATAGATGCCAAATATCATTTTATAAGAAAATTGGTTAACAATGGTGAGATTGTTTTGCAACATTGCAGGATAGAGGAACAATTTGCTGATATATTCACAAAACTATTGGGACAAAGAAATTGTCTTTATCTCAAACGGTGTCTGGAAATAATTGATGGTAGCAGTTGTGATTAAGGGGAGTGTTGGAATTATACTCCCAACCACCACCATGAATAAGCAATGGTAGCAGCCCACACTTCATCAATTTTATAGCATAGAAGGAAAATCATAGATCCATAGAGCTAGAGGCATTTTCACGCAACCATAGCAGACAAAGTACCCGAGCCATACCTCTGCATTTATGTCCATTTTTTGTGTTGACTTACCTTTTTTCCCGCATCACATTTCCCTTACCTTACCTCTTAATGCTTTTGCCACAATGTTAAATCCTTGCCGATGTGATATCCAGTGAGACCTATCGTATACCCCAACCAGATTGCAAAACCCGTAAATCCTTTGCATTTCCGCAAAAACTTTGGTTTGTGCATTTCGCACTTACCACAACTTACCGCGTCGCCACCCGCACTTCGCAAATAGTAAGCCCTAAACCTTAAGCCCTCACCATATGCTACGTTTCCACCGATGTGATATTGGCGGGACCCGCCTTATCTTTACCACATGAACCAAACCTTTGTTATTCTGATATTTCCTTTGTATTTTTTTTCACCGCACATACCAACCTTTACCGCCCGTAATACCGCAAATTGCAAACTTTTGTGCTTTCCATTAAGCACCTGCAAGTTATTTGTTTTGCGATGTGATATTGTGCCGCATATCGCCATCACACATCGCGCCCACAAGTTATTTGTTTTGCGATGCGATATCGCGCCGCATATCGCCATCGCACATCGCACCCGCAAAGTTTTAAGTTTCCCGTATAGCACCCGCAGTTATGTTATTTTGTATGCGATGCGATCGCAATCGCACATCGCAAGGTTTTCTGTTTAAGCCGTTTCGTGCATATGTTAAACGCTAAGATCACCGATCTGCGATAAAGCATCAGATGCAATGTGGACTTAGAACCGCATTGCATATTATTTGACATCCGCCCTTTCGTGTTTTGAAAGTTTTTTTACATATTTTTGTGTATAAACTGAAATACATTTTGTGTATTGTTTTAAAGAAAGAATGGGTCTTTTGACAACCCAAGGATGATTGGTTGTTGAATGTCCATCCAACAATTGAATTGTATTAGGTTTTTCAGGCTATGGCCATTTTGATATAAGCTTATGTAATTTCATTATGTTCAGAGAGTAGAATGAATTGAAACTCAGAGAAAAGTTGAATAAATTAAAAAAGAGTTATGCTCCTGTGTTACGTTGTCTTTCTATGTGTATGAATGTTAATTCTGCAGCAATTGTGCATTCTCTGTGTTGTAGGGGAAACATCCCTCTATGTTATTTTTTCATTCATTATTTCCAACAAAAACAACACCAAAACTATATACATTGCTCTTCTCCATCGACATGTGAGTGCTAAAATACCTGTGAAGGCATCCAGTTGAAAAATAAGCTAAGAAGCTCAAACAAAAAGGAATTACGTCTCCTAAATTAGCAATTGCTTGGAATATTTCAAAAATTGTATGTGTCAAATACGCTCGATCCACATATCCTAAGGTTCCTTTCACTGAAGTAATAACATAAGAAGCCTCCCCATCAATTTTCATTCTTGAAAGGCCGAAATCTACAAGTTTTCCATTGAAATTTCTGTCTAGAAAAATGTTGACCGTTTTGATATCCCTATGAATTATCTTTAGAGTGCAACCTATATGGAGGTATTCGAGTCCTTCAAAAAGAAATTACAGGTGGATGAGATCAGATATATATTAATAGACAATGAAAACGACCTTTTATATCACAAAAGATATATCATGAAATTACTTAGAAGGAAAAGTGTTACCGTGAGCTGCTGAAGCTATTTTGAGCCTGGTTTTCCAATTTAGTTGAGAATGTTCTGCAATGAGACCTCTAAGGAAAAATTTAAAGGAAAATAAGTTTTATCTACTTCAGCTATTTAATATATTTAATATTAGTATACACTATTAGTATACACAAATTAGGAAATTAAATTTTCGATACTTTGGCTATTTGATATATGATATAATTTAACTTAATCTAACATGTCTCTTGTCAACCTATTTACCATACACGTGATCCCTTCAGGACCCTCGAGGCATAAGTTCTCTTGATTCAATGCAGTATCCTAGTAATGACACCAAGTTCTTATGATGGACTCTAGAAAAAAGGTCAACCTAGTCATCAAGTGAAACGACGCCTGAATTTTACTACAAATATATAATTTGTATTTTTTGTTAATACTAATGAGAGTAGATTGGGTCCAAAAATTGAACCATATTATATTCTAATTCACATCATTAAGGAACTCCTGAACTCCTTGTTTCGAGACCACCAAGAGCACTTTGACCCCTATCTCTTCTGCTTGCTCCAATCTACCAAAGAAAACCAATCCAAAACCCCCATGACCAATCTTCTGACTGAAGTTTTGTGTGGCTGTTGTTATCTCTTCTAGAGTAAATGCGCGGGACTTTGTTGTATTTGGCACTATAACCATTGAATTACCTGCACTTTATCCATCGAAGTTGAATTAGGACAACTATGGTAACCCCTAATATGTGCCACTCATAAATTGCTTTATTTATAGGGTAATTTATTATGTAATGTGACATGGTTAGGTTTTAGTTAGGGTTTGGTAATGATTAGGTTGGATTTGAGTTTGAATTTTTTATGAGGTTTAGATGAGATTGGCATTTTTATATATATTTAAAATGAATTGTAGCATAAAATAAAACAGTAAAGTAAACATAAAAATACTATCAGGAACATAGATGGCACAAGATCACTATCACCAAAAAATGATGACAATGCTTCGACTTATTGTTATCCCGAGGATAACCCTCAGTTTGTCCTGGTTTGGCTTCGACGGAATACGTAGGTGGGGGTTCACAGACAATGTGTAACACATCAAACGAACGAGAGTTCGCGCAACTCGATTCAGTTTCATTTCTGTTCACAGCATTCGTTTCATAACTGGTAGCAACGAATGCAAAGCTAATCATATAATGCGAATCCGTGGCTGAACAAAACAAAAACAATCAATAACAAATTCATTACGTGAGATTGAATGAAGACCTGTGCAGAAGTTGCGCAGGAATTACGCCACTGAAGTTATTGTTGTCTATAAACCTGTCAAGTTATTGAGCTTTATAAATCCATGGCCATAACATTAAAAATTACTATATATTTGCTAAAATAATGATAAAGCGGCGTACAATTCCGTCAAGTTCTTGAGTTGAGAGAGCCAATGTGGAATGCTACCGGTCAGATTGGCTTTTTGTAGATGTCTGCACAATAAGTGAATTGAATGGATGCCTTACTAAAATAATGCTCAATCTTGGTTTTGAAAAGATAAAAAAGGCACGGCTTATATTGAAAAGAATATACTTACAGTCTCTCCAACATGGTTAAATTGGATAAATTGAGCCATTCTCCTGTCAGATGGTTATTCTCTAGTGACGTGATAATGTGATCAATAGGAATGGATGAGTGCGGGCGCTTCCAGAGTGATATTTAAAGACCAACTATGTTTCCTTCATAAGCCATTTGCCACGAATGGATACAGCTCATCAAGAAAACATGTAGACAAAAAGCGGTGTCCAGAATATTGGACTTTGGAGAAATTTCAAAATAGCTATTTTTTATTGATTTCATGTAGGTTATCGATATATAGAAGAGTAGAATTCTACTTACGCGTTAACTAATGCAGTCAATTTTGCAATATTCTGAGGTATCGATCCTGTAAGATTCCTTCCTGATAAATAACTGGCAACATAGAAAGCTATTAAGTTTCTGCAATTTCAACTAAAACCAGTAAAACATAAAAATTAGAATGCAATTTCAACTAAAGGTAGTAAAACATAAAAGTTAGGATTCAGCTTACATTTCAGAAACCCTCATAGACGATCCCAGTCGATAACATGGCAAGGATCAGAAATCCATTCTTTTATACCAAACATGTTTTTGATATAGTCTAGAGCTTTAACTGCAGCTTTAAACTCTACTTGGTGACGCCTAATACTAACGGCAGCTTCAATCTCTACTTGTCTAGGTCATATAACAACAATTTCAATATGACGAGTTTTACAGGGAGAGGGCACTTACTATCTTGAGGATAGGTTAGATGCTCATTATCAACGATTAAGAAATACTTAAAATAGTTGATTATTAGGGAAGAGTCACTACAATGCAAAGTGGGATTTTAAGACAATATTTAAGATAATTTTTGGCTAGATTGTCTTAACTTGAGACAAAAGAAAACTTGTATATTGTCTTAAATATTGTCTTTAAGTGGGTGTCTCAAACTAAATTGTCTTAAAATTAAAATGTCTTAAAATATTGTCTCTATAAAGACAATATATAACACAAACATTTTTTACAATAGTTGGAATTAAAGACATATTATCTTTAAAGAGGCAATGTCTTTGTTCCTAACTATTGTCTCTTTAGAGACAATAAAAAATTACATTCAAAGACAATACAACATCACTTTTGTCTTTTTAGAGACAATATAAAATAATGAATCTAGAAAAATATCTCACCATTAAAATAAATCAATATATAAAATATTTAATCAAGGATAAACTACAATAACTACAATATCATTGATTAATTCATGTTAAGGCACAGTGGAATCGAACCACTGACCTCCTGCTTATAATGTAGGTGCTTTTCCATTGAGCTAGCACCATTTAAAGAATTACGATTAGCGATGTCAAGGGACTCAACAAGTAGCCTATAAAGAGTGTCTAGTCCTATTCACACTTCACTACACAGGAAATCGTCTGCTAATTGGTCCTTGTTAATCATCTTCATGAGTTTGTCCTACCAACCTGCCAGCTTTAGTCTATTGAGATTAGCATCAAAGTCTATTCTAGATTTTTTTTTCTTCTGAAAGTAATAGTATCCAGTGCCATTTTTGAATCACTGTACATGATACTATTCTATTTCTTTGATGGCCACTTCTATCTTTTATCTTCATTCTCTAATCTGGACACATTTTCCCATTGTTGTTTCAAAATTTGTCCCGTTGCTCTTAGGGAAAGCCTTGCTCGATATTTTAACACAAAATTTCTCAGCCCACGCAATTATTTATAAAATAAATGTCATACTAATATTACTAGAAAAACATATATTTTCATTGCCAACATTTTATCCTTTAAACTCTAATTAGCCTAGCAAAACATATATTTTCATTTCCAACCTTTTATCCTTTAAAATATAATTGGCCTCAAATCCTTTTCACTTAACAAGAATACATTGAGGGAATGCAACATAGAACATAGCAGTCCTTCTGAGTTGAAGTTGCCATTTCCAGCTTCTGAAAGTGAATAGAGACAATTCTATTATACTGCAAGGTCCGGAAATTAACTCTGAAGGTTTACTTTGAAATGGGGAAACCATATCCAAGGGATAAGATTTATTGACCCAACCAACGGTTCTTGACTTTGAACATGGCTTACTGAAATAGACAAAGTGATGGCATCGGTTATTTGTGTCGTTTATATACTTTATAAGCAGGGAACTAAATCTAAGGATTAGTGCTAGACATAGTATGAACTAGAGCTGCAGTGATATAATATGATGTTGTTGCTACACAATAAGGTCTTTGGATTATATAATGCATAAAATGTTTTTTATATATATAATTTTGTAACTATGATATCAAATTAATACAAGCAAATCAAGCCATGTGTTAATCATATCATAACATTTTACATATAACAACAACCTCATTACCTCAGTGCATTGGGTAGTGTGTCCCTTTGCTAGTAGGAAAAGAGCCAAGGCATCTTTCCAATTATTCCAAGGTATTCCATTCATGCACTAATGAGCATAAAATGTATTTATTTTATATAATTTTATAAGTGTGAAATCAAATTAAAACTAGCAAATCAATTCATGCGTTAATCACATCATAACATTTTACATATACCAGAAACCTCATTACCTCAACCCATTGGGCAATGTGTCACTTGGCTAGTGGTAAGAGAGCAAAGGAATCTTTACAATCATTCCAATATATTCCATCCTTGCACTAATGAGAAAAATCATTGTGGTAATGGCAATCATTCTAGTAATGCCAATACTCAATAAAAAGAACCTATAAGGATACATATCAACTATTATGAAGATAAATAGATATGCGTCACTATATGCAACATTTATTAGAACCAAAGTTGAAGAAATTAATAAATGACAATTGCATTTAACAACAAATTAACCGGCTAAACCTTATCGAACTTGTGTGGCTACTAATTAAACACGTCAATTTTCAAACTTGATCCTTGAAATATGGAAAACACAGTGACTTAAGCTATGAAGGACCCCATGTACCATGAGTAAGGAGCAACCTATATTCTCTCCAAAATGTCCACACTATCACCAATCTCAGGGTTTGGGAGGCTAAAATCATCTCTAGGCTAAAAAATCTATAAAATAAAAGGTGAGGGAAACCACTGACTCCCTAACAAGCAACCATTTGGGTCCAACATTGATGGACAAGAGTCAATCGTTATTAACCCAAAGCTTGACATTACTAGATAGGACCAACTGATAGAAACCATGATGATCCGCCATACAATGTTTTCTTCTACTCGTCACTGCCAAATGTTTCCCACCATGGGTTTATTCCTAGGCCACTACATTTGTGGTGCACTATTTTCTGTATTAAATACACACACACAGTGGTCAGCTCAACCGATTGCTTCCAATGTTGTTGGGTATCATCCATAAGTGTTGAGAAGAATCTTTTGGGTTTCCTCATGAAGTTTTCCTTGAAGAAAAGGAAAAAGTAATATATATATATATATATATATATATGAAAGGAATCAACACAAAAATTTCATTTTATAGCCACTCCATGATGATATACAACACTAAATGACAGCCTACCCACACACTTCTTTGTCTCACATATACAGGGACAGGAACAAGGTAGATGATGGTCTTTCAAAGAGGCATTGAGGCTGGAGCGAGGTGTTTGGACCATTTCATTTTCTCAGCATGGGCATACAAATGATTTCATTCATGAACCTTATCTATAAAATTCTCTACGGACAGATACTCTGACTTCTACAATGACGTATTTTTGTTTTTTAAATCCATGAGAATTTTTTTTTCTGTTATTGATATAGCTCACAGGTTCTGTGATAGTTGAAAACTTTCAGAACTTGCTTTTGAAAGGTCTAATATATGTCCCTTTAATTCAAGAAACAACTTTTTCTTTTTTTAATTAGCTCACTGATATGTAAGCTATGCATGCAAAGTTTTCATGAGCCAAATGTGAGACCTCTCACCCAAAGTCAGGAAGGTTACAGATTCAACTCTCTTGATCCCCTAGCAGGTAAGCACCCTAATTAGGGCCACTGCTTTACCGAATTTACCATCCATGGATCGTGGAAAAGTACTTGAAGGGTTTTCCATGAGGTGTTCTCCTAAGAAAAAAATACTCATGAGGTTTCTTTGGAAAAGAAAAAAAATATGTGTATATATATCTAGATATGTATACAGGTAGGTAGGTAGATAGATAACATTTTTTTATAGCGCCAATGGTTTGTTCAAGTGATTTGGCATGCCATGCCAAAGCCATAATGACCACAAAGATCACAAGGTATAATCCGCTTGGGTCCCTTGAGGGTTGGCACATGTCTACCAACAACAGAGCACCGTTCACATTAACTTGGGTCACTTGAGGGTTGGCACATGTCTACCAACAACAAAGCATTGTTCACAGAATGTGAAGAAACTATTGGAGTGTTTCCCTGAGGAAGTTGTGTATGGGAAAAATGATATTATCATCGTTTATGTCAATACTTAAAGAAGAGTTTTATCAAAAAAAGCATGGGGAGAATAACACTCTACCATTATCTTAATTTGGATTATATTGGATAACCTACAAGCAATGTTACACATGCTTGGAGCCTGTTATTACATTTGGGAGTGTCAAAGTGAGGCTTATATTTATTTTTTCTTGTCTTGTCTTTTGATAATACAGCTAGTACAACTCCAGTGCTCTAGCCAGTTATCACTAGCATAGTTCCAAGTGGCTCTTTATGGGGAGAGCATGAAATTTACAATGCCCTCCATCTAAAGTTTAATGTCACAATGTGGAGCATTTCTTAGCTTGTATTCATTTGTACTACAAATACAATATATCTGAGAGTTCTTGTATATTTTGAAGGCATTCCAGAGTCTTGCTCTAGTCATCAGGATCCTGACTTTCAACCAATAGAATGCAATGTTACGACCTATTTTCATTATGCATTTAAAAAACATGGTTGTAAAGTTTTTGTAAGAATCATTCCTTTGAAAATATTTTGAAATGGATTTGCCAAAGAAACACACAATAAATTCCATTCATGCACTAATGAGCATAAAATGTTTTTATTTTATATAATTTTATAGCTGTGAAATCAAATTAAAAATAGAAGATAAATTCATGCGTTAATCACATCGTAACATTATACATATACCAAAAACCTCATTACCTCATTCCATTGGGTAATGTGTCCCTTGGCTAGTGAGAAGAGAGCCAAGGCATCTTTCTAATCATTCCAATACATTCCATCCATGCACTAATGAGCAAAGGTACTGTAGCAATGGAAACCATTCTAGTAATGTCAATACTCAATACAAAGAACTTCTAAGGATACATGTGAACTATTGCGTAGGTAAATAGATATGCATCACTATATGAAACAATTCTTAGAACCAAATTTGAAAGTAATTAATAAATGACAATTACATTGAAAAACAAATTAGCTGGCCAAACCTTATCAAATTTGTGTGGCTACTAATTAAACACATCAATTTTCAAACTTGATCCTTGAAATATGGCAAACATAGTGAATTAATCTACAAAGGGACCCCATGTACCATGAGTAAGGAGCAACCTACATCCTATCTGCCTGTCCACACTACTCTCAACAATCTTAGGTTTGGGGAGGCTAACCTCGTCTCTAGGCTAGAAACTCTATAAAATAAAACGGGCGGGAAACCACTCGCTCCCTAGAAAGCAACCATTTGGGTCCAACATCATTGGCTAGGATTCATTCATTATTAACCCAAAGATTGATGTTACTAGCTAGGGCCAACTGATAGAAACCATGATGATCCACCTTACAATGTTGTCCTCTACTCATCACTGCCAAATGTTTCCCACCATGTGTTGATATGTAGGCCACTACATTTGTGGTGCACTATTTTTTGTATTAAATACACACACGTGAGGGGTTAGCTCAACCAATTGCTCCCAATGTTATTGGGCATTTGGCTATGTAAGTAAGTCCCTAATTCGACTACCCCTAGGTAAGTTTCACTAGTTTGTCAATAGATTTACTATGGATGTCATCCATAAGTGTTGAGAAGCATCCTATGGGGTTCCTCATGAAGTTTTTCTTGAAAAAAAGGAAAAAATAATATATATATATATATATATATATATATATATATATATATATATATATATATATATATATATATATATAGAGAGAGATATATATTTATTTATTTATCTGTGTGTGTGTGAAAGGAATGAACACATTAATTTCATTTTATAGCCACTCCATGATGATATACAATACTAAATGATAGCCTTCCCACACACTTCGTTGTCTCACATATACAGGGACAGGAACAAGGTGGTTGATAGCCTTTCAAAGGGGCATTGGGGCTAGAGTGAGGTGTTTGGAACATTTCAGTTTCTTAGCATGGGCATACAAATGATTTCATTCATGAACCTTATCTATAAAATTATGTACAGACAGATACTCTGACCTTTTCAATGATGTATTTTGTTTATTAAAGCCATGAAAAGTATGTTTTTTGTTGTTCATATAGCTCACAGGTTCTGTGATAGTCAACATTTTTTAGAGCCTGCTTTTGAAAGGTCTAATACACATCCTTTTAATTCAAGAAAAAACTTTTTCTTTTTTTTTAATTAGCTCACTGATATGTAAGTCATGTATGCAAAGCTGTCAGGAGCCAAATGTGAGACCTCACACCCAAAGTTAGGGAGGTTACAGATTCAAGTCTCTTCATCCCCTAGCAGTTAAGCACCCTAATTAACACCACTACTTTACCAAATTTATCATCCAAGGATGATGGAAAAGTACTTTAAGGGTTTTCCACGAAGTGTTCTCCTAAGAAAAAATTACTCATGAGGATTCTTTGGAAAACAAAACAAATATGTCTATATATATCTAGATAGGTAGAAAGGTAGGTAGGTATATAGATAACATTGTTTTATAGCCCCAATGGTTAGTTCAACTGATTTGACATGCTATGCCAAAGCCATAATGACCACAAATATCACAAGATATAATCCACTTGGGTCCCTTGATGGTTGGCACATGCATACCGACAACAGAGCACCGTTCACATTAAATTGGGTCACTTGAGGGTTGCCACATGTATACCAACAATAGAGCACCGTTCACAGAATGTGAAGAAAATTTTGGAGAGTTTCCATGAGGAAGTTGTATATGGGAAAATGATAATATCATCGTTTATATCAATACTGATAGAAGATTTTTATCAACAAAATCAAAGGGGGCAATAACAATCGACTGTTATCTTAATTAGGATTATATTGGAAAACCTGGAGGAAATTTTGCACATGCTTGGAACCTGTTACTACATTTGGCCAGATGACATCTTTGGGTGCTACAACACTTTAAGACACATCAATTTTGTTGGCCCTCTATGGCTGGTTTTGATTGAAAAAACTCTTTGACTCATAGTTGTCATTTGTGGTGGTTGTCTTGGAGCATTTTTTAGTGTAAATTGAAAGTATATCTTTTGTATTTTAAATATGAAGCATTTTATGAAAGAGAGAGTGTGTGTCTCAAATCAGGCTCTATAATTAACTGGGTTCATATTAGTGCCACAATAACAGATTTTAACTCGATGTTTGAAAACCATGATCATTCTAATCACAACACATGGATTTTTGGGTAAAGCCTTTCTGTTCTTGTTAAACACCATGTTGAAGCACACACATGGTGTATGAGGAAGGATTAACACACACACACAAGAGACTCAACACAATGAAGGATAAGTGTGAGGCTTTCTTATTTTTCCATTATACATGATGTACATTTATAATAAAATGGTGTGACTCTTGGTTTCACATTCCAAGGTCACTTGGACTCCATTGTGAATTTTCGCATTCCACACCTACCCATGTAGGATTAGGTGTTCCAACATCCCCCCTTAATCCAAGGGGGTTTGTGTGAGTCCAAGAAAAGAGTTGTAATACAAATATGCAAAGTATACATGGCAGCACTGGGCTGAATCAACTCTCTGAAATGTTGGAAAAAGATGTGGTTTTAGGATGACCACAAACACTGGAACGCAAAACTTGTTGCAGTTCCTGGAACTCTTCCAAAACTGGCAAGAAGCTAAAGGCTTCTGCTAGAGGAATTGTCCCTCATAAAAAGGGAGACCTTCAACCTAAAAGAAGGGAGGTCTACTACATGTGATGGTTTTAGGATTACCAACAACTCTGGAATGCTTTTAAGCATTTCCTGGAACTCAACCAATGCTGGCAAGAAGTTGAAGGCTTCTGCTAGAGGAAGTGTTCCTCATATGAAAGGGAGACCTTCGACCTAAAAGAAGAGAGGTCTGCTACCTGTGATGGTTTTAGGTTATCCACCAACCAAAGATGATGGTTTAAGGTTGTCCACCAACCAAAGGCATGCTCATGGGAATCCGTGTCTCTGGCTACATCTCTGAATCCGAAATGATGAATTGTGGCTTAGGCTCGCTTGAACTGCTGACTACAACTCTGAAAATGGAATGAGAGATTGTGGCTCAGGCTTGCTTGATCTGTCGTCGAAGCTTGTACATGACCACCATTTTCTCCCCTGTCAGGGACAAGGTGAGATGATGGCGAAAAATCAACTGCAAGTTTGCTCAATATGCGTGAACAAGTTCTGACATGTGTCGTAAACATCTTCTTGGCTGCTGATGCCCATTGCCAAGAAGCGATCCATCCAAGATGAATCTTTGTTCTTGCAGGAGGCTTGTTTCTGAAGCATCTTTCTGAAGAATGGGTGTGCCTACCACAGTGCTTGCATGGATGAAGATCAAAACAATGATCTTTGATATGGCCAACTCGATCACAGTGTTGGCATTTTACGATTTGTTCTGGAAGCGGAGTAGGATCTGGAACAACTGCAAGTGAACTATCATACGTGAATCCGACACTCTGAAATATGATGGGCTTGGTGTATTCTGGAATATGAAAGGACACATCCTTGTCATATCCAAGACCAGTTCGGTGCTTTTTGTGGACAAGCTCTTCCTAAGGTCTGATGATGGGCTTGAGAAGTGCAGGTTGAGCTGCTGCATCTGCATGTACATCTGCTCTTGTGCAATGAGTTGAATGAGGATCAACTGCATATTTATCTTCTTTCTTCTGATGAGAGTCCTTCACAATATTCTGAACATAAACAGGTTCAGAATGGTGACTCTTTTGCTGAATTTCGTCTTGCTAAAGCTGATTTTCCAACTGCAAAAACTCAATCTTTTCTTGTGCATCTAGCAAACAAATTTGAATGTTACAAAGAGCATCCTTGCTCATTTTTATCATGTCATCAACATTGGAATGAATGAGGCTATTCAACAACACTAATGCCTCATTCATTTTGGGCATTTTCAACAACTTAGGCTCAAAAAATGAAAGGGTGTCGGCTTCAACCGAAAATGCACCCGTTTACAATGTGATTCATCAAATACAAATGACTGCAAAGAATTTCCAACTATGGAAATCTCAAAGTACAAAGTGTGATCCTCAAATGATGGAGGGCAATCAACAATGACTTACATCAACAACTCAAATTCACTGATTCCAACTATGAATGAAGAGGCAAATATTCACTCACAATGTGAGTTCAATACAAAATCTTTGGAAAATATTTGTATGAATGTGCAGCAAAAACAACATGCAAGAGGCCTTTGAGGCAGCTGAAATTTCTTCAAAGAGTTGTTTTCAATGATGGCAAACTTGTCTTCAAATGTGAAATTCTTCAAAAAATCACCCTTATGCTAGAAATCACACAATGTCAAATTTCACTTTCTTCTTCTATATGTATAGTCCATGTCATTTCTTCAATTCTGCTCACATGTCATTCCTCTTTTTCTGCTATTCAAATCTTCTCTCTCTCCTCTCTCTCTCTGCTGTTTTTTTTTTCTTTTTTTTTAATTAAAAAATAATTTAAAAACTTGGAATAATGGGAAGAATTTAAATGGGAAGGGAAATTTTAATGGGGGTGAGAGGGGGCTTATTTAAAAGAATTTGAAAGGAAGGGAATTAAAATAGGAATTAATTAATATGGAAATTAATTAAAAAAGGATTAATTAAATGAAAATTAATGGGAATTAAAATTTAATTAACATGGGAATTAATAATTAAAATGGAGGAGTGGATTTAAAATGAGGGGTGGTATTGTGAATGAGGAGGGGTGGTATTAAAAACGAATTGTGAGAGGAGGGGGGTGCCGTAAGGCGGTGGGAAGGGCAAGCGATGGTGGAGTGAAGTGGGAGGGATAAGGGCCTGTGGGAAAGGAGTGAGGGTGGGTAGTGAAGAAGTGTAGGAGCGATTGGTGAGGGGTCTGTCCGCGTTAAAATGTGTGAGCAGTTAAAATGTGTGAGCGTTAGATTTGAGGGTGGAGTTTGTATGTGGAGGCCATAAGGTGGAGGGAGGGTGTTTCAATTGGAGCGGCGTTAGGTATAGGGTGTGTGAGCGTTGAGTTGAGGGAGAGCATTGTTAAGGGGGCGGGGTTTGAGTGGAGAGGTGAGGGTAAGACTGTGTGCGAGGGCCGAGAGGCCAGCGCAGGAGTTGGGGTGGGTAAGTGTGATGGGAACGTATTGCAGAGGTGAGGGGGTGGATTAAGCCATGGGAGAAGGTTGTAGAGGAGTAGGGAGGGCGGACCGGGTAAGGGTTGAGTGGATGGAAGGGTAGCGTAGAGTGAGTGTGTTGCAGTGAGAAGCGGGTTAAGCCAGATGGAGAGGCGTGAGAGGGTTTGGGATGAGGGCTGCCGGGTAGCGTAGGGAGTGGGGGCTTGAGCGGCGAGAGTGTGAGAAGTGTAAGGTGGAGTGTTAGCTTTTGAGGTATGAGGAATGGAGTTGCAGGGCTGAAGAAGGGGGCCGAAAGGCCAAAATTTGGTTTTCTATTTTTATTTTTATTTTTTTATTTTTTTTTATTTTTATTTTTTTTAAATGTTAAAACAGTAGAGAATAGAGAGCAAAGAGCAGGAAATAGCAGAAATTTCAACTTTGAAAACAGTAGAATTTTTCTCCTTTCAAATACACAGCAGATTTTTTTTCTTCAAATGTATAGCAGAACAAATCCAACAGCAGTAGAAAGTGCAGAAATGAGAGAAACTTCAGAATTTCAAGTACTGAAATGCAACAGTAGATTGCCAATAAAACCCAAAATTTTTTCCAATAGCCCAGCAGCAGAAAATATTCAATGGAAAAACTCAAAAAATTTCCAGAAACTTATTTTAAACATTTTTCCAGCAGCGCCAAAATAGTGCAGAATTTAAAATGCAGAGATTTTTCAATGGAAAAATAAACAGTGAGAAAACCTTCAGATGCACAAGGCTACGTCTCCAAACCAATTTCTGAATGCTACTAAGAATTTTGAATGCTGATCCTTCTCAAAACCAATGCTGCTCTTCTTCAAAACACCTTTCCGAATCCAGCAAAATGTCTGCTTCTTCAAAACATCTTTCCGAATCTAGCAAAATGTCTGCTGCAAAAACTCTCTAAATGCTGCAAAAATGTCAAGAATTTTGCAGATATGCACAGGCCATAGACACAAATGGCTCACTCAAATTGAAGCAGGGCCAGCAATCGCCCGCTCTGATACCATGTTAAACACCATGTTGAAGCACACACATGGTGTATGAGGAAGGATGAACACACACACACAAGAGACTCAACACAATGAAGGATAAGCGCGAGGCTTTCTTATTTTTACATTATACATGATGTACATTTATAATACAATGGTGTGACTCTTGGTTTCACATTCCAAGGTCACTTGGACTCCATTGTGACTTTTCGCATTCCACACCTACCCATGTAGGATTAGGTGTTCCAACAGTTCTGTACTTGAAATATAGAAATTATCATAATCATTCTTTATTGATGCAGGTTTTCGTTTAACATCAAAATGCAATATTTTGGCTCTGATTGTCCTAGCAGCCAAAATCGCATTGGCTCACTAGTGAGGCTGATGAGTTATTAAAAAGTAGGTAGGTAAATAGTAGGTAAAATGAACTTTGTATAAACCGTATTAAGGAAAAATCTTGTATTTTGTGGACCATAAAATCACTTGAAATAAGGCTTGTATCCAAATAAAAATCAAGGAAATGGAGAACAAGATGTAGCAATGAAACTTAAGGGATTCATAAGGTAACTGAAGATTTGCAATTCTTGAAATAATACTTACTTGAAACTTTCTTTGTAAAGGACCACTTTATACTAAAGGGAAAAATGATAAAAAGGTATCAAGGTAATTGTTGTAGACTTGAAAATCAAAACTCGATAAGGTGTATAAATAAGCATGTAATAAATAACTAAAATAGTCCAAATTTTTAAATTTCTGGTGCAGTGAATTAAATTCCTGTCAGTCCCAAGTTCATGGCAAGAAAAAACTGGGCCAGTTACTGTTAGAATCTCAAATCTCAGGTGTTATAGTTTTACCTTGTTTGCTCAGTAGTTGATTCTCCTTCCTCGTAGAGCAACTGTAACAACATATCCATGCTTCAATATATGTTTCCAACATTGATAAAAAATGAAGCTAGGCATAGCAATAGTTTTCTTTGGGAGTGTTCTTGTTATGTAGATAAGTTTGTAGGGGGTGGAAGCATGCATGCATGCACCATCATTAGTTTATTTCTTGTTTTAGATTTAGAGAAGGCCCAATTATCTCCGATAAAAGTGCATGTTGCAGGGTACAGATACCAAGAAGGTCGTGCAATATTTTGTCTTCAATTCAGAGGCTCGGTGCATGCATGAAATGACCTAGTCTTCTCCAGCTGAGCACACTATTTCTGGAAGCATTATATGTGCATGAGGATGCACTCACCTAGGATATTAGAGTTAGGTTTTAACACCATCACCTAAGGTGCATCACTAGATGTCTGTAACAACCCCCAACCACCCAATGGAGGGGAAATTATCCCTGAACTTTGCCTCTGGTGCCATAAATTAACATTTATTTACCCTCTGTGGGAAGGTAGTTCAATGTCTTCTCTAAAGCCATTTTCAAAAATATATTCCTAGGAAATACTTTGCTAGCTTTGGCATAAGAGAACCAATCACCTACATTATGGAGCGTTACCTCTATTGAAGCATTACCTCATGGTAAAAGGATTGTTGTCTATAGTGAGTCCTTTAAAGTTTATAAGATCTACATTTTGTTAGAAAAACAAGACAATAGTGAGTCAAAACATGAAATTTGATGAGAAGGCTTGGTCCTCCAAGTCTTAGGGGCATCTTGGGAATGTTGAGGAGGAAGAGACAATTGTTCCAAATGCTTCTCCATGGATTTGAGGAAAATCATATTCATATCAATAAAGTTCCAATGCAAACATAGAGCATGCATGGCACACCCACACATTGCATAAGACACGAGAGCAAGTTGGAGCTCCAAAGACTTCTTTTCATGTGAGTCATCCTCCTCATGAAAAACCACAAGATTTAAAATGGAATGACTGGAAACAATGATTGAACCGGGGTGGTTGAAGAATATGAAGCATGTGGCTAACAAGAGCAGATAGAAGTACAATGCCAGATACATTGGATGAAGATTCTCAGAAAGATAGGTTCCCTCTAGTATTTGTTGAATAACCAACCTCATATTTTCTTTTTGCTTTGTAATAAATAAATTGAGCCAATTCAAAGAAAATTCACTCAACTACTACAAAGCATTTTCTTCACTATTTTAAGGGCACATTTCATTACCAGTTAAGGAATGTTGAGGATGGAAAATTTATGTTCCATGGATTTGTGAATTAAAAATAGCAAGGTGTTTCCAGTGCTAAGAAAATATATTGTAATTTGGTACCATTTCCTGGAAGATAAGTTCAAGAGGAGAGCAGTAGTTCTTGAGTATGTTCCCTTGAATTTGGAAGTTGTACACATTTTTACTAAGCCCCTCTCAAAGGGAAAGATTGAGATGTTAAGGGAGAGACTAAGCTTAGTGGAGGACACCTTGTTTGCTCAGTGGTTAATACTACTTCGTCATAGCATGAGAATGATAGTATGCCGATACCTAGTGTTATCACTCATTTAGTTGTAAAAATTTCCTTGATAGGGTCATGAAGGTCATTCACCAAATTGATGAGGTCTCTTAAGTCAATTAATGTGATGATTGAAAATTTTTGCATTCTTATGAAGTCTGTCCTAAGTTTAAAGTTCACCTTCATCCATGCCACTTTAGTCAAACCAATCTCATATCATATCATTGGTCATCCCCATGCATTTAATCTCAAAACTTCACACCTGTCATTTTTTCAAAATTTCGTAGAAATTCACAACGGAAATATGCATATTTTACTACGAAACTGCCTAATACTTCCATAGAGAATCTGTCAACAGCCTAACTATCTTCGCTATGAAACTGCGTTTTTTCATCGAAGGTTGTCAAAGCGATGTGAGGTGTCATTTTATGTTAAGTTGAGTAAAGTTTGAGGGATTTCAAGGTTATTATGATAAGTTTCAAATGTAAATAGCCGTATTTGATGTAATCATGATTCTTTTTAGTTGCATGTGCTATTATTAAAACTCGAGTTGTCAATTAATATTTTAAACCTTATGCCAAACCAGCCTTTTGTCATATTATTGTTTATCATTGCATGTAAATCGATTCCTAGAAAGCTGCTTCCTCACTCCAAGAAGGTTGTTGTCGAATTCAAATTATGCAGGTGTCACCAACAAGCGAGGCAGCAGAGACTATAACGTATCCATGGATGCAAGAAATAAAACGAACAAGGGTGGCCATTGTCTCAAGTATGAACCCATGGATTTGAAATTACTCAATCGAGACCCTACTACTGTGGAAGTTTTCAGGAGGACAGGTTGCCTACAATTCTGGCATAATTTGCAGGGTTTTCATGCATAGGTTTCAAAGGATTTTGCCTCTAATTTTACGGGAATAGCATCAAATGTTGGGATTTTGAATCTCACACTAACTCCAGAAAGCATATCACATGCTACAAGAATCCCTAGGGTTGGTGAAGAATGGTTTAAGGGCACAAAATTTATAATGTAGAGTTGTGAGGAGTTTCTCAAGAAAGAATGTAGAAGAATTGATTTGACTAATGGCATTCCTAGGAGTTATATGGAGGAAAATTATGCAAAGCTATTTCTGTTCATTCAAAAGGATTTCACCTATGAGGGAAGATTCCACATGGTTTACTCTTACCATCTCAGACTCCTTCTGCACTTTGTAGGTAAGATATGAATTGAGTTACCTTTCTATTTATATAGGAGTTTGGGAAAGATGCCAGATAGAGTTCAAGTTAAATCAGAAGGCAATGAGACATATTTTTTCCACCATGGTTTGATAAATCTGTTAGTGTTGGAAGAATTGATAAGGTTAAACTGAGATTGGAATTCTTTTTTGCTTATTATTTGGTATGAAATAGATGTAGTCACTCCAAAGAAAGTCTTAAAACCTAGAACTACTACATCACCAGTTATAATAGAATAATTTGAAGAAGAAATGAGACATTCCCCTGCAGAACCAATAGACATAGGAGCAGAACCTCTACAAGAAACTGAAACCCCTCAGCCAGCACCTGCAAAACATAATCATAATACAAGATAACAAGGCAGTAAGAGGATAACTAGAAGCCATACATTGGCCAAATGAAATCTAGAATATATCTTACATGCAATTGATATTGAGGAATCCCCAATATTGAAAGCAGAAGATATTGAAGCTGGTGGAATAAAACTAAAGAAGGGTAAGACTACCAAGAAATTATATTTTGCAGGCGAAGATGTTGGTTTTATATTTCAGCCAAGGAAGCCAATGATCAGGTTTGAAAAGAATGCCATGGAGAGAAAAAAGACAGAGAAAATCAGTGAAGTTGTACAACTAGTGAGCATCATATATTTATCTCCAGCAGCAAAAGAAGAAGTTGTCATCAAGCAGAGAAAGGGAAAAGAGAAGATAATTGAAAAATCAGAAACAGAATCCCTCAAAGAATAGCTGAAGAAAGCATGTAAAAAAATATTGGAGTTGAATATAGAGGCACAAAATCACAGGTCTAAAAAGGTTCAATTTGACTAGATGATGAAAATATGGGACAGTCAAATATCAAGAGTTTCAAAATCTATGGAAAATGCCGAAATATTGCGTAAAAGAACTCAACCATTAAGAGAGGTGGTTAAAAATACCAGGAATATGAACTTACACTTGCGAGCTAAAAGTAGAGCATTAAGGTGGACATAATTCAAGTTGAGCCGAAGAAGAAAGGGTTGAGCATGAAAGTGGTTGAAGAACCTATAGGCCAACCTATTGTAAATGAAGATGAAACTCCTAAAGACTAAATAATCGAGTTGAAACATGTTTGATGAGGTTCATGAATTGCAAAGAACCTAAATTTTGTCTCAGAAGATCAAACTTTGAAGAAAGTCACAAAATCTGCAAATCCTGGTTTATTAGGGGGTTTTGTAGCATGCTCCAGGCTTGAAGCTAGAAAAACACTACGAAATTTCTGAAGATGCTTTTTTGCTTTGAAAGAACATTTTTTTTGTAGGATTAAGGAGGGTGGTTGGTTGTTTCTTAAGATGTTTTTTCATAAAAAAAAAAAATTCCAACAAAGGTGGCAAGGAGATGGATGAAAAGGCAAAAATTCATTCGCTACGAAACCAAGCTATGAAACTACCTAAACTACTATGTTTTGTAGTGAAATGTTTTTGGAAGATTTTTGGAGGTTTAAATAGCACATCAGCCATCTGGAGACATCGAGCTTGTTAGTGGGCCATCCCATCATAGACTCATTACTTGATATGAGTGTCACTCATCCAGCTCAACCTGAAGACCAAGACTAAAGTGGAGATTTTCTATTCCTGAAAAGTAGGACCATGTTTCGTAAATCTAGGGGGTACTTTAAATATGTTAGTGATGGTGAATTTCTCTCAAACATGTGATCTTTATCATGTAACTATTTTACTATTAAGAAAACTGAATGTAATAAATATGAAGTAGAGTCCTATTAGGAATGTGAATTTTTAAAGGGTAGCTATCTTTTTCTGTTCCAAGAAAGTAGTGTCAGTTATGTTAGGTGTCAAAGTTAGGGTTCGAGGATCTAGCCAGCTGGGCAGATCATTTGTAATGTAAATAAAGTCTGTTTATATACAGAACATCGAACATCAAAGGTTTGGAGAATACTGCACCAAATTGCTACTCTGTAATGTTTTTTCAGTTTCAGTAATATACAATGACATTTTACTTCCATACGTGAGATTCGAATGAGGTGTTTAATGTTTTATTTTCTCTATCTCTTTCATGTCTAATCATCTGTAGTGAATTTTATCTCTAATTACTCAGAACTCATGTTATCATGCTCTGACTTCCTTTAGAGGTTAAATTGATATTTTTTCCTATGTTGTGTGCATGCACCATCTTTATTAAAACCTCTATTTGCCTCAACTTCCATGAGAATAATTACTTTCATTAAGTTTACTAATGTTGACCCCATAGCCCAATAGTAGCAAGCCTTTATTTTTTCAATCTGCAATCAATCAGAACCAAGTCATAGTTCATAGAGTGAGCTATCTAATAGTATTTCTATTGAAAATCATAAATCCCCTTTGAGAGAGCCCTCTCAAACTGAAGAGGATAATATTCAGTTAAAAGTGGTTTGAAAGAGTTACATTAAGTTTATTGATGAGCAACATATCAAGATCAATTTGGTGATAACACCTGGGAGTAGCAAATACTTACCATTAGATATGACCAGAGCATTGATGGCCGATGGAGTTAGGCACATCACTAGCTTACTATGGGAAAAGTGTTGTTGTATAAGTTGCATGGTATAGTGAAACATAAATGCATACATCCAAAAACAAGAATGTGTTGGAAACATGACCCTCAGAAAATAAAGAAATATATATATATATATATATATATATATATATATATATTTGAAAGTATTTAGAATACAGATACATATTCATAAATAATCGAGCAAGTGTTAAGAGACCCAAGGCCCAACAAAAACATGCTACAACAGATATCTACATATCATCGCATTAAAATAAGATTAAAAAAAATGTCAAATCCATATTTTTTTAAAGTGATATGTACACTTTTACTAGGGTCATGATTAAATGCTAGCTCCATATCCTCATACATGACAAAAACATTACAACCACCCCAATCCTGAAATCCCAAAAACTATTAAGTCTACTAGATTTTGAATGGAATGTAAATTTTTATTTTCTCCATATGAAAATGAGATTGTAACCACTGTACAACATCCTGAAAGAAAAATTTCTTTAATAATTTACCATTCCTTATTATGAGGAGTGTTATCACTCTATAATTTATAAGATTGGAAAGACCAAATTATAAAGAACAACATCGAAACCACTTGAAGCTCGGGATCTAGCTAGCCCTCCTAGACTCAGAGAGGGATCTCTCTATGAGATTTAGATTTGTTTGAGTTTACTGATATTAGGCCAGCTAAATTGAGTGTGGGAATTTTTTTTGTTTGATGGTTCGTGGTTGGATTTAAGGGGGTTCATCTAAATAGTTTCCATTGCGCTATGGAGTCAAAATAGGCTGGGTGTACACATCAAATTATAGAGTAAGTGCAAGGAAAGTTAGCTGCAAATACTGTTATTTATAGATGAGTGGAATTATGGGATGGAGAAAAGTGATTTCAGTAATGACTTAAGAGAAACTAAGAATTCTTAAACCATACATCAGAAGAAAACATTAAAATTGTAAAGACAGTCAGAATTAAGGTACTATGAAACAACAAATCTTCATCTAACCTTCCTTCTTTACAAATAGAATTATAAATGAAACACAAGAAAATATTACAGTGGGAAAAAATTAAACATGAATAAGGAAAAACATCACTAGGACAACACAACACATGAATCTTGTAAAATAATCTCTTTATTGATGCTCCAGCTTGAAAAGTACGAATACTTGCAATGAAAAGTGCTTACAAACTAGGGTCCAACCCTTGTTACAGAATGAAAACTTATTGTGTTAGTGTGTTTGGTGCATGCATGTACGAAATCACACCAGCTTAAGGGGTGTGGTTTTCCCTCTTAAGTTATTGGTCATAGGCAAAAAATATATGGATTTAAGCATGTCAGTGGAACATGCTAGAACATAAACATACTAGATAGAGAAATAGCATGCATATTAAAACATAAAATTTAAACTAAAACTAAAACAATTAACAAAAAAGCTCTAAATAGAGTCAAACAACTTAAATAATCCAAACAGAGGTGCTTACGTCCCCTCTTATTGAGTGTTTATAGGAAATGAGGATGAAAGTTTAACCCACTTGCCAAGGGGCCCTTATAACTTGGGGTTATAAGTCCTGATGCAAGGATGTATTTACTTCCAAGCTGCCTTGGTGTAAAGTCTCCCTCTCTCTACTATGGTGGACTAAAGTTGTTGGATTGCCAACAAATGAGTCCCCTCTATCTATGCTCTGGATCACACACTGCTGGTATTTCTTGGAGCAATTATGGCCAACATATTAATGTTCTCTCAAGTTACTCATCTCTTAGTGGCCTTTTGTAGGAGAATTTTAAATCCTCCTTCCCTCTCTTGGTACATTGTGGATGGTGACCCAAGAGAGGGGGATGATTCCATTGTGTGCCACATTTATTCCATTGTGTGCTCCCTTGATGTCCTAAGGAGGCTTGGGTGGTTGTCCTTAGGCAGCTTCAGGTGTGGAATCAATGTCCTAGAGTGTGATTTTTGTCGTCCCGAAAAGTGACTTCTGCCACTCCGAGGATTGCGCGCTTTTTGGGTCAAAAGGCGCGCAAAGGGATGCTTATCAAAGGATTTTTCACACAAAAGCATTTATGACTAGTTAAAATTTGATTTTACCCTCTGATCTTATAGATTTTTAAATACTAACATATTCTCTAATGCCTTTTAGCCCTGTAAATCCTTCTGCCTCACGTTAAATAATGTCATATTTTCTTGTACGGTGTTCTAGTGATAACTGTTGCCCCCTAATGTGTGAGCTCTAGGAAGAACTATATAGCTGAAATACATTATAGTTTATTTTCTGTATACTGTGTAGCTCAGAATTTTAGATACACTGCACTAGTTCGAAGAACGACCATGTCCTGTGTGACCCCTGTAAGAAAATATAATACAATATATACAAATTTTCTACGAGGCGGGCATGTCTCATGTTCATAATGTTGTGGCTAGTTAAACAAATCTATTTGAAATATACATGTTTTGTCTGCATCACTAATATGGTAGTGATCTGTTGGTTGATGACGACAACTGCTGACGCCCTCAGGGGCATTTTTCCTTTGACAGTAGGTGGAATGTGGTACCCATATGCGTAAACTTGGTATGGCATATAAATGTGTATTTTATGCATAGGTGATGGTTGGGACCTTCCCGTGTAAGCATTGTTGAAAGAGACACTTATGAAGGCACGGGTCTTCGACGAATTTGATCAAAGTGTAATGGTTGTAAGGTAAAATACCATCTTGACATGAAAGCTTGTGCTGTAGGCGAAATTCAGGAGGATCATTGACATCTGTGGGCAATAATGTCTACCAAAATGCCACCCAAGGATGCCCCTTTTATGGAGATGGGTGATCCAAGGTACCGCTTCCTTTTTGGAAAATAGGTGTTGAAGTAGAAAAAAATGAAGCCTCAAGCGAATGAGGGGGTCACTAATTCAAGGGATTAGGATCCTGGATGTGAAGGGTTTAACATAGGCATGATGGTGAGAGATGACTGAAAACTGATGATGGGGATTTAGTGGCCCAACATCATAGTATAAAAAGCAACTTGGCGGCAGTCATAACTATTTCTGATGGGGAAATCCCTGGAGTCGATAGGACTTCCAGGGTTGGTATAAACTGGTTATGAATGTCATGGTGACTTTTGCATGAGGGTGTGATACTCTGACCAAGGGTGACCAGGGACTACTGCCATGGGGGAAAAAATGGATGAGTAGGTGGTGGACATAGTGCGTCTTTTTTGGTCTTTGTACACTTACCAAAAGAATAAAATAATGAGGTTTGGTTTGGAAAAAACATAGAGACGGGTGCCCCAAAACATGAAAGTGTTCACTCACTGATGACGTGAGGAAGGCGTTTTTCTGAGGGTGGGGGCCTCATTGGTTGGTCTCATGTTTGGGGTTGATGAAGTGGACGAAAAAGTATCGTAGATGGGATTATGTGGAGGTATGGTGGGCCAAATGCGAGGTGGGGTAGTGTGCTTTTAATCTGCTTGGACAACCTAGTCATCCGGGAAAGGGGTTTTATTTTGTATGGTAAAACTTGACCTTATGCATGGTGGATGAATGGGCATGAGGTGCTTCCCAGAATATAGTGGTATGGCCATGGCGTCAATATTTTTGTGATATATGGTCTAATCTGAGTGACGAGCGCCATGGAGGAGAGGCTCTACCAACCAATGAGGATGTTTATCATGTGCAAGGCGAGGTGATGATAAACACGGCCGGATATGTGCAACCTATGGTTAATTTCTGATGGAGAAATGATGTTAGGATATGCAGATTTTTCTGGGACTCTATCATCTTGGGGGAAGAATGATACCTTCTCTGGAACATTCAGTGGATGGAGTTGTGGACGGTTTACATGTTTTCCTACAGAAAAAACTACCTCAAGTGAAAGCATCTTCTTTATCCAATATTATTGGAAGGCATGAGCTTCAGAAAATAAGAGGAGAGAGGGCATACCTACCGACACTGAAAATTTACTTTTCTCGGAGTGCGAATGTGTGGCATCGCCTCTGTTCGTTATGGAGTGTTGATCACAGTGTTGCTTTTGGTTCAGAGAATGAGCCTTCTGATCTCCCATTATTTTCCTCCAATTTTTTTTGAAAAGGGAAATATATAGGTGAATATGGCCCTAATTTAATTCATTTGTACTTATTGAGTTTTTGAGAGGTCAGAGGCTTCCGCTAAGCAGTTATTTCCATTGCGGTCAGCGTGAGCATGAGGGATTAGAGATACCATGCCCAGATAACCTCCATAACGTCTTGCACTTTAATTTTTTCAGTCTGAGGGTGTCGGGGTCCGTACAAAACTGGTTTGTATGGATTATAAGCCATTTTTACCCTATATTGAGCGAGCGAACAGGGTAAGAGTGCACCTTCTGCGTACGATTTTTGGGTTTTTGTGCACTTTATGCACTCTTTTCCCCTCTTTTTTGAGAAATATAGGCACGCATTCAGCACACATGTCTAAGGGACAGGCATGCAAAAGGCTGAGGAAAAGTTTTCGATTTTTTGCCTGTTTTTTGATGTTTTTTTGTTGCTGATGGGTTCCTGTTTGGATGATAGGTTGCTGTGGAGGGAGTGGGATTGGCCCAAGCTCCATATTGCATTAGCTATCGATGGTCAGGCACACTAACAGTTGGTGGAATGGGGTCTCCTAAATTTTGTGGAGAATGAGCTTCTTTGGTCACAGGACTGACTACTGCTTTACTTGATCTAGCGTTGGAATAGGCGATGCAATGTGTCTGTGTTGCATGGGACTGACCTTGCTATCCATCCTAAGATGGATATATACTTTGTGACCAGGTTACTGCTTGAGGGTGAGGCGTTGCAGTATCCACTTCCTTCTAGGCAAGTGGATCTTGAGAGGTTCCAGGCGCGTCATTGTGGCGGGGCGCCCCTTATGGAGGGGCGCATAGCCAATTTCTTAGTGAAAATTTTGGATGAGAGGTGCGCTCTAGAGGCTATTGTGCAACTTGCAGTGTCATCAGCTCCACATCGAGCGTTGGGAGCATCAGGCCCATAGGTTGGAGTCTTGCGCCGGCTGAGCGCCGAGCGCTTTTTCGATTTTTCCTGCTTCTACTTTGATGGGATAGTGACGCAACTTAACAAGGTCTGGAGTGGATTAAAGCTATTTGTGTAAACAAATATTCTATGCAACATCATGTATGAGAGGGTGGTGTTGTTGAGACCGATGGTGGCGGTGCCTCCTGGGGGGGCCACGGGAGCCTCGCATGAGGAGGTGGGCTCCTATGATGTCGGGGGGAGGTGGGGGTATGGTGGGGCATTATTGGAACACCACAATGAAGGCTTGGTTTGAGGTCAACCCCCAAATTCCTTTTCCAATTCCCATATGTAGGGATGGACTTTCGGGGGGATCCAGAGATGGGTCTCCCTCCTGGCTATGTTTGCAGACTAGCAAGTATGTTTTTATGTTTTCTGCATTTATTTTAGTATATATGTTTTTATGTGTTTTGATGGTGACACTGACATATTTTTGGTTACTCTTGGAGATGTTGGTGAGGTTGGCTGCCCCATGGCTCAATTGGTTGGACACAGTCCTCTTAGGAGACCTAGAGGAGGTCGTGGGGGCAGGTAGGAGATCATGCATAGCCTCTAGGTGGTGGACCTGGTGATGGTGCTGGACCTTCGGTAGAGGGCAGGACCTCTAATTCTACTGGGGCTGCGACCGAGTGAGCTCATGCCAATGCAGAGGCGGCGCATGATAATGCGGTGGAGGCTCGCATTGCTGAGCTAACTACTTGGGTGTCAGTCTTAGAGGATGCCTGGGGTCGAGTGGACAGCTTAACCTAGGGGATGCCTTCTTGAGGCTTTTTGGATGATCTCGAGGAGGTCTAGCTAGAGACACTAATGGCCCAGGAGAGGGACTATCAGCCTGTTTTATGTCAGGTGGAAGTCTCAATTTTGACAGTGGCTCCAGTAGTGGTACCGGGAGCAGATGTGGGTCTAGGTACCCCACCTGGGGGAACACCGCCCTAGATTTTATTTGTACATAGGGAAAGCACCCATTATGAGGATGCTTTCCCTATTTCTGATGACTTTTTGTGTATATTTGGGCTGACGTATGGGTCAGAGACACTATTTTTGTACTTAGACACATACACTATGATATATATATGACAAATATTTTTTGCGGCTCTACATGTTTTGCACCTTGTTTTTTCTTATGGATGATGTTATGCTAATGGATGTGTGTGTTTTTGTTTTTTATGTAAGATGGTTTATTCGAGATTCATTCATGTTTAGAATATTGTTAGCTATGCGGTCAGCTGTTTGGTTTTGACTCCTTGGTACATGTATAAATATAACCTAGTCAAATTGTTTTCTTAATCTTTTTGCACGCAAATATTTTCTAAATAGATGTGAATCTCTTATCTCAAATTTTTAGTTTAATTGCAACACTACTAACTGGGAGTTGAGGTAGACATGCATATGGGATATGCCCTAATGGAGGGCGTCGCACATAAGGCCGATGACGGAATCATATTCTACCTGATTTTTTATTGTTGAACTGATGCACACACCGTTTGTGTAGAGTGGTGATCGGTCAAGGTGATAGATATCCTAGGTTGTTGCTGCTAAACTTTGAGACCATCTTGATGCTCCATCAACAAATTCTAAGTAAGGTTCGGGTTGGAAATCCATTGCGGCACTCGAGCGCGTTTTGTAATAAGTCTTTTGGTCAAACATTTTAAGTGATTAGATTTGTGTACATTGACTCTAGGGTAGGGCGTTCTTGGCCCTTATGGGTAGAACTTCTTGAGGTAAAGGCCGTTGACAGGGTTGCTGAGGCATGTCCCTTCTGGTTCTGTCAAGATGTATGCCCCCTGGCAGAGGAAATGTTTTAAGATGTAGGGTCTTTTCCACAAGTTTTCAAACTTTCCTGGCCCTAGGGCTTCTTTTGCGACATCATAACGAAGGATTAGTTCTCCCTCGGTGAATGAGCAGGGGTTGATGTGGCGGTCGAATGATGATTTTACACTTTGTTATGGGCCTTTTTGTGTTGTAGCGACTGTCGTCATCTTTCGTTGACGAGCTCTAGTTGTACTAGGCATTTTTCTAGAGGCTGGGTATCATCAAGGATTTCAATGGCGGCATGCAAATTCAGGATTTCACGAAAATCAATGCAAAAACGCAAGGAACCCTGACCTTTTGTGGTAGGAATAAGGTGGGAGTCCTGGGACCTAAGGATGACTGCAATCCTATTCCCAGTATATGATGATACAAATCATATGTGGTGTATCATGTCGTCAACGTTTGGTGGAGGAATAATCTACATGATGGGATTTTGCGTAAACGCAAGGTTGGGTTCCTCGTTAGGATGGTCAATTTCCTGCTGGTGGAAATTTTCCTTGGTGGAGAGGTTCCTGAATATTTCCATTAGTGGGCATACCTTTGGTTCATGGGTTTGGCCAGTGAAAATGGTTCATAGTACCACTGTGCCAATAGATTATATTATGTGGGAACTAGCACTACTCTTCATCCCAAATGTGGATGCTTGGAAAGGATCTATTGTAGAAGAGGAGGTCTTCTGCTTCCATTTCCGTGTTGTTGACTTGGGTGCGTCTAGCTCTTTGGGGGAGTGTAGACATGATGCTACTCTTGCTTCTTTGAGCTTGGGGAGATGCTCGCATTTAATCATATGGAGAAAGTGTGAACAAATACGGCAATAGGTATGCATGATATTTTCTTAGTTAGTGAGAAGTCTCGGTAATTGAGAAGAGATTGTACAAAAAATACTTGCGAGGGGCTTCACTTCTTTACACTAATTGACTCGGTGGTCACTTAGGTCACATAGTCCGCATATTATCCTCGGTTTGGTCTGGGTCATGTTTGGTTGGTGCGCCATCCTAGTTTTTCCATTATGCCGATGTGGGTGTGGGGTTTCTAGTCTGGGGGTGATGCACTTTCTATACCATTTTAGTTCATCATCCCATTTCTTCTCTATTGTATGAATCATATCAATGAGGGGATGAAAGCCCTGACATAGTGGGAAAAATAGCCTAGATATGGGTGTCCCATCGTACTCATTTTACAATCTGGCAAGGTACCAGCATCATAATGCTGCTAAATCAGGGAAAATGGAAACCACATGATTGGTAATTTTACATAACGCACATGTTGGTCTTCTCTACAGAGAGTGGTTGGGGGTAACTAGGGGTTCCCTGAGTGGTCACTTTTCAGCTGACACGAATAGGATGGATCTGCTCATCACATCTGTTAGTCATCAGTAATTTTTGCCTTGATGATGACTAAATGATTATCCGAATATTCCTAGAAACAAAGTCCATAAACATTGTGAGTTCTAGAAATCTCACTTCCTTCATTATCCTTCAGATAATTTTTCACTATTTCATCATTTCATCCTGTCTAACTTTTCCTACCAGTCTCAGAAGACACATTAGGAGCCCATGTCATTCATCTTGTGTATATATTTTCATCTTCGGCCCAAATCCTCTGTTTTTTTTTTCCTAAAAAAACCCCCCACTACTACCTAAGCCCACCAATCAAACAACTTTTTTGTGTCCCCCAAAACACTGATAGTCTCAAAATATCTATGTAGACTCTTTAGATAAATCAAGTACATTGGATTTTAGATCTTCAAAACATTAGTTTATCATGAACTTCATATCACACTTGATAATCCCAAATTCTAGATTTCAATCCAAAAGCCAAGTCCCAGAAAGCCTCCACCAGGTCACCTAGGGTTTCGCAAAGTCATAGGGTGGATTTGGTGCCCTACAATCTCTTTTTTATATCTACAAGGAGACTGCATTCAAAGAAGAAAGGAAAAGGTCATTTTGTGCCAAACTCATCAAAGAGATCATTCAAGGAAGCGACTTGGCTCAAAGCAAAAATTTAGTAGGGGGAAACTACCCTTTTCTTACATTTTTGCAAAGGAATAAAATGGCCATCAAACCTAGCAAGAGGTAAGGTAATGAGAAAATCATCATAAGAAGACCATTCATAGCAAGAAGAAAGTAGCAAGCATATGTTTGAAAAGAATCAGGGTTTATGACTATCTTTGACCAAACAATAAATCAGTACTAGGGTTGCAAGAGAAAAGGTCACCTCAAGCTCCATCACTACACTATTGAAGGCCTTTAGACATGATTAATGAGTTCTGAGAAGTTTTTGAGAACTTAGAAGACAACACTACTTACTTTTTTCTAAACAGCCCTAAAACCTAGAAGTTTTGGGAGATGGAGAAAAAATGGTCAAATGATGACAAAGAGCCTTCTTCATAATAGTAGATGGCTTCAAAGGGTTTCAAGCTACCATCTAGGGTTTGGCTAAGAAGCATTGAATCCACATCACCAAAGGTACAAAAAGGCAAAGAATATTGGTACAAAAAGTATGAGGTTTCAAAAGGTAAAATCAGAGAACTAAAGGGATCAAGGGAGGCAAACATAAACACCAATACTCCACTACAAAAAAGGAAGAAAGATGATGAAGAGTATCAACAACAGGGCCAGAAATATTAGTTCAAGGATTTGACTTCTCAAAAGAACAATCAGAGGCATTTTTAAATGATCAAAGGAGGCAAGCATGAGGTAGAAATTGCCCAAGGAGGTGATTATGACAAGCATAAGCTCACTATTGATAAAAATAGGTTTTAAACTCCAAAGGGATAGTGATCACAAGGAATAAGTGAGTAGGCACCTACAAGAACAGTAATGGCCAGCAAAAACACAAAATGATTTCAAAAACTGCTTGCTTTTCCAACAAGAAATATGTCACTGTCAACATGATCAAAGAAACATACATGTAGCTGGTCTA
Source organism: Pinus albicaulis (assembly GCA_034641835.2). Classification (NCBI taxonomy): domain Eukaryota; kingdom Viridiplantae; phylum Streptophyta; class Pinopsida; order Pinales; family Pinaceae; genus Pinus; species Pinus albicaulis. Next base: position 344,495,850 of record CM076569.1, on the reverse strand, counting down.
AGAGCAATAAAACCTTCAAAATGGTTTCCTTATCAAAGGTATATTATGCAAGAGATAGGTTAACCTTGAGTGGCACTTCTGCAGGACTGTCACAAAAGGTTACCTACAGGAAGATTGGTAAGGGCAAAAAAACTAAATATTTCTCACCAAGGTGGCACATCTAAAGACCAATTGGAAAATATTTCTGAGCTAAAACTGCTGTTGAGGATTGCTGCTGGAATTTTTCCCAACAGGAGGTTTTTCTCACTATTTCATGGGGAAAACATAATAGAATGTAAATCAGAGGAAAAACGTGTGAAATTGATCACAAGTTTTCTATTTGCAAGTGTTAAAAATCACAAAGAGAGTTCATTTTCCAAAATAGGTAAAGAGCACATGTTTGATCTTGATGAAATGTATGTTGATACAAGAAGAACATAAAAATGCTTCTAGCAAGGAAAAAGTCAGATTTTTTGAGACTTTGCCACCTACAGGAATCAAAAAGGTCAAAAAGACAGTGAAAAGGAAAAAATAAGTAAACTTTAGAAAGAGGGTTTGGCCTCATAAAACTGTTTTTCCAAAAATACTATAAGGGTCTCCTTGAACCCCTCCCCCCACCTCATTTTTCATTACAAACGGAGTAAGAACCGTTGAAAGAAAATTTTTAGGGTTTTTGGGCTACTTGAGCGAAATTTTTCAAGTGCTGCGAACCAGCACAGGCGCTACGCACCTAGCCATCGGCGTTGCGCACAAAGGAGGCAGTAGCAGTGTAAATTTACACTGTTTTGCGCACTGGGAGGGCAATGCCATGCACCTGTGAGGGCATCACACAAAGGCTTAGCCAGCCTGAGCTGCCCACCTTTCACCCGATGCTGCACTCCGACTAGCCCGAAAGTCCATTTAAACCACCCGACCTTCCCACTAAAGGCCTTAGGCACTACGCACAGGCCTGCCAGCCCAACCTGACCTGACGCTATGCACAGGAGGGCCCGAACTGAATGGGAAGTCGAGTGGCACTGTGTTGCTGCAACCTTTTTGTCAAATTTTCCAAAAGGTGCCCAAAAACCAAATTTTTGCCTCCAAGCTCCTACCAACGGTTTGACAAGGTTGGTGGTCCCTTTTTCTTTGACCTCTAAGTAATTTTTTCCCTTCATAGTCAAACAAGAATTTAAAAACCCTAAAAATGGCTCAAACCCTAAAACTTCATGCCAATCAAGCTTTTGAACTTTTAGGGCAGGGTTTGCAAATTTGAAAGGTTGTCATAGGTTGTAAAGACACTTGGTGACAACAAACTTACTTCTAAAAACTCTGAAGCACTCCTTGATTGCTTCATATTGCCCTCATTTGCCAAATTTTTCCCTCACATCACTCATTTTCCCTCCCTAAACCTAAAGATCGTCACCAAGCTAAAAATCCTTTTGTCCTAGACCAATTACCATGTCTAAAGAGGAAATCAGTGGATAAGAGACAAAGTTAAAAGAAGAACAAGGAGATGACAACAACAATGAAGAGAAAGAAGATGATGAGGGAAGTGATGAAAACAATGGGGCAAAAATAGAGCCTAATAATAAAAATGAATATGATGATGACATGGAGGAGAAGATGAACATGGCAGTCTTGAAAACAAAGGCAGTGATAATGATAAAACAAATAAATCACTCCCAAGTGCAGAAAAAGAGATTATTGATGAACCTCAGGAAATAGAGGGAGGTGATGAAGAAATATGAGACCAAGAATAGGCAGATGGTGAGATTGAAAATTATTTTGAAGGGGAAGGCACTGACCAAGGAAATAGCACCAATGAGATATTCAATAAGGATCAAAGAAATAGTCTTAACAGTTATGACAGTTGTCATGACTGTCATGACACAAATCAACTTCTAAATGTCCAACAAACTCAAAGTGACAGTGCAGGAAATGACCAAAAAGAGGACCTTAGTGAAGGATAGATCCAAAGTGAAGTAATTGAAGAAGGTAATGATCAGCTTGAAGGCCTAAGTGAGCAGCAGGTAAAAGTGGGACACAAGTTAGAAAGTATGAACACCAATGAAGATGATGGCAGTGCCAAAGATAAATAATTCACTGAAAATTAAGCGCTCAAAGAAGGTAAAGACTAAGAAAAACTTAGAGAAATTCCTCAAGATTTTCCATAGGCTTCTTAAAACCCTTGAAGGACCTCTCCACCAAGTTTGAGGCAATTTGACCAAAATTTTCTCTTTTCCAAATTTTCACCTCTCTGTGCCCAGCTCCCTAGGTGCTACACACAAAATTGGTGCATCCTTAGCTCTCAAAGTTTTCATTTTTGGATTTCATACATCACCAATATTCTGCTCACCAATTTTCAGATCATTTGGAGCATTTTTGCCCCCCCAAAAGGTCAAAAAACATCAAAAATTTGACCTTTCTGCCTCATTTTTAGACCAGGCGATGTGCACAGAGCAATGTTGAGGAAATTGATTTTATAATAGGTAACTAGCATCCTCTCACTACAAATCAAGAATTTCTGGAAATTAAACTCATCATGCTTTCCAACGAGCCATCACAGAGCCAAATCCGGTGTCGGGAAGGGATCCAAAACTCAGCTACAGGAGACCTTATTTTCTGCTAAAGTGGCGCTGCGCATAGTGGCTGCCTAGTGTGTTTTGGACCAAAAGTCAACAAAACACACTCATTTACTGCAAATAGATATTTTTGAGTTTTTTGAGGAAAATTAAGCTAAAATTAAGTGCAAATAGTTATTTTGGCATTTATTTCTTAGGATATTATGTGCCTTGGGCCTTGCATTGTCTCTTGGCCATAAATGATATTTATTACTATATTTGACATTTTCCTACCAAATTTAGGGTTTTAGTCCTCATTTTCTCCATAAATATATCATGAGGACCCTATTTATTTTTTTGGCATTTGATGAGCTTGAAGAGCAATATACGTGTTTTTATGAGCTTGGAGAAGAAATTGGTTTTGTGAAGTGGATGAATGGCTTGTTTGGCTTGATCATGGAAAATCTTGTTTGCAGGATTCCATAGTTTGGTGAATGGTCAAGTCTTCTTAACTTTTTAATGTTTTCTTTTTCTCATTTTGTTTCATTCTTCTTGGCTTCTATAGATCAGTATAGGTCAAGATATGTTCTTTGAGGCACCTCAATCCTCATGTTGTTATAGCTTTGATGTTTTCCTCTTTTGGCCATCTTAAGGAATTCTTGATTGCTCCTTAGGTCTACCAAAAATTGTTTTTTGTTTCATGTATGGTTATTATGCTAGCTTACACGTATGATTCATGGTATGCCCTGCTTATTTGAATTTTTCAAAACCCTATCTTGAAGCCTTTCTGTGGAATATTGACTGTTAGGTTAAGTCAAAGAGGTCTCATTCGATCTTGCCTTTTTTCCATGCTTACCAACTTGTTTTAGAGTTCCCAATATCTTGAAATATTATTTTTATGAGTTCCCTCTTCATAAATTGAGTTATTTGTTTAATCTTGTATGTTTTCCCAAAATCTGAAGGTGAATTTATAAAGTTAGAAGCTCTTATGCTCTCTATGTTTCACTGAAATGTTTGTCATATATGTTTATTAGTTTGAGTATTGTTCATAGAGCTAATGGTTTTCCCTACCTCATGATTAGTTTCTTTAAACTATATATGTTTAAGACCTCTTAGTCTTTTCCCAACCTTAATGTTCATTACACCTCTTACATCACCTTAAGGATTCATTAACCTTGCTAAATTGCCCCTACAATACACTCTGTTTCATCATTTAGACACCCTTGACTTCATTGGACCATAGCCCAATGGCTTTGACATACTCTCACTCCTCATATTACACTTGACCATCTATCTCATCCAAAACAATAAAAAACCCTACACCTAATAATTAGCCTAAAATCAAAACCCTAGAGAAAAAAGAACACATCCTTTGCACCCAATAGAGAGATCCCTCTCTGAGTCCAGGAAGGCTAGGTCCTAGGACTCCAAATCTTGGTTCCATGTTACCCTGTCATTTGGTCTACCAATTTTCCAAATCACGGGACCCTAACATTTTGGCAATCACGGTGGGACATTCTGAGTAAGTTCATGCTTAAACATTCCTTAAAATATTCAGAAACCCTTGTTTGATAGCATCTGATGGTTTATCTGCCACCTCATCAAGACACTAACATTCTGGCGATCATGGTGGGAACTTCTGAGTATATAGTTTCCTGACAAACTCCTATAGACTCATTTAAACCTTCAGTTAATCTTAGAGAACTGACTGAGAATATCTAGTGGTTTATCTTCTACCTCATCACCTCACTAAAACAATGGTGATCATGATGGAAGCTCTCAGTCTGTGACAAACTAAGTAACCCTTAGGACTTGAGATACCTTTATCAAATCATTGAGAACTCACACTATCAGCCAAAGAGTAAACTCTACTTGTTTCACCATCCTAGCAAAATGATGACTCAGCTATAGGACACCCTCACAAACCTTAGGAAACTCAGAAAAACCCAAAACATCGTTAGATTGGTTTTTATTAGTTATTGGTGGTGTACCATAATATATTTACCTTCAAAAAAGATAAAATTTTCCACCTGGCGACTCCACTAGCCTCCTGTAGGTCTATTACTTCATTAGCACTCATTTGACTTCCTAGATTCATTTCACACAAACTCTTAAAAGTTTTTAAGCCCACTTATGTACTGTAAGAGTTTACTAGAAATTAAGAGAGGTCAACCTTCAGAAACAATACTAAAACTTTCAGCCTGTCTGAATTTTGAAATTTGAAATCTAGCTTCACATAGGATCAGTACCAGATCTCATCCGGACCCAAATCCTCCCAACATAGTTGACGACCCAGAAAATATTTTGTGGCAAACTTCTAGATCTGGAAACTTAACCACTATTAGGACCATCCATAGAGCAAGCTCTGTACCTGAAAACCTTACAACTTTGCAAGATCCCCAGTTTGACTTGCACCATATAAGGAACCTCTTCAGAAATAGGTCTTAAACTGATATCAACCAAACTGACCTTGAACCCTTAGATTTGCAACAAAGTTTTAGCAGAGAAGCCTCTCCTTCCACACCACCTGATTTTCAACTTCTCCATCACTTCAACTCTTTCCATACCAAATCTACTCAAAATCAGTTTGTTGGTCCAAGTACTTCCATGACACCCATCCATACCACCACTGTGCAAACCACTCCACTTCATCCCACACCCCCTCTCACAAATCCACCTCTTGTGAACCCTCCATTAGCTCCCATCATGGTAGCTTGGTATGCACCCTTGGTTTTACCTCAACCTCTAATGCCTTTTCCTAATTACTATCAGTCCAAGATCCCTCATTTCACAGGGGCTGAATCCACCACTTTGCAACAGCATGTAGATGTTGAGAAAAATACTGAGAGGGGGGGGTGAATCACTATTTACTGCATATTCAAAACTTTTTACTTTTTCATTCCTTAAAACCCATATGCTACTTTGCTGAAGCCAAGTAGCGTATACACGTGGATATCCTTCATAAAACTCGCGTATACACAGAGATCTAATTATTCCATTAGTTCTTCACTTATATCATTCCATCATTCATTCATTAGATGTTCTATAAACAATAAACATGTGCAGTAAGAACAGAATAAATCATCACACAAAGCATCACACATGAACACCAGGATTTTTAGGTGGAAACCCAAGTCGGGAGAAAACCACCGCTGCGGTTGCTCAGCCTTCAATATTTTATTATAGAGAAAACATATTACAACATATGTGCTGGCGCAGACTTGACCAGCACGCAGGCACCCACCTGCGCTCGTTTACCAGCCTCTCCTGGAAGGGAGCTCCAACCCCCTGACTCGTTTACCAGCCTCTCCTGGAAGGGAGCTACGAACCCCCGATCTCGTTTACCAGCCTCACCTGGAAGGGAGCTACAACCCCCTGACTGAAGGCTACAACCTTCAGCACCACCTTGGACCACGTTTCATCAATTTTCACACTGGATCCAACAACTTCAATAGAACAACACTTGCAGGCCACATTTCATCATATTTTTAGACTAGACCCTTTCCATACTTTTAAGCACAAACATACATCACCAACAGATACTTATCAACATAGATCAGATAGCAGAAACACGGCAGAACAGATCAGATATTTCATACCCTTTGCTTCAGCAAACCCTAGTTTGCATACGCGCTTTCCCTTCACTGATGTCGCTTATATACGCGCTTCCGTCCACACAAACCAGCGTATACCTCTGTATGTATTTCATTGCGCATACGTGCTTTCTCTTTATCGAAGCCGCGTATATACGCGCTTCCTCTTCGGGGAAGTAGCGTATAGATCTCCAACAATCATAGAGCAGCATACTTCTTTAGATCAGACATTCAGTTCAGATTTAACCCTTTACTTCAGACAGATGTTCGCCTCATCACAGATCTAATCACTCCATAAACAGATCTAGCAAATACAGATACATTTCAGATCTAGATATTCCGCTTCATCATCTCTTCATTGGTGCATCATAGATTCAGATCTATCATCAAACCTTTACCCTTTCCATACAGATATACTTCACAGAGAAGTATTCATTCCAGCTCAGACATCTTGCTCCCACCTCCCCAGTTTGCGCACAATGAAAATCTTCTCGCCTCTATAGGTTTTCCCTTTTCCAATGCACCCAGCCCACCAATACCATGAGCCCAAAACTTCATCACTTCCGATGGTATTCCTGGACGGGGTCAATTAGGCGGATCATTACCCAATACAATGGGTCAATACCATGGTGGTTACCCCTGGTTTTGCACTTTTTGAGCGCTTTTGCCCATACGCGACTTATCACGTTCTTTCCTGCGTGCATACACGACTTCCCCTAGACATATCCGCGTATGCATAGAGACATACTCTTTTCATCATACTTTGAGCACATTCTGAATTCCTTTCTTCATTGCCTTCTGCACACACTGTAGATACATCATATTTTCTTCATCAAGAACATATTCTAGCAAGCACAACTTCATCAAGTAAGTTGTCATCATCTTCATCAAATGGGTTGCCATTTAAGGACAACACTCACCACCATATTGCTAACAAACATCATATCACATCAGATTTACATCATTTACCAAGTCCATCAAGTCAAGCATAACTTCATCAGGTGGATTGCCATCAAGGACAACACATGTCAACAGTCGCATGTCTTCATCTTCATTCGGTGGGTTGCCATCAAGGACAACACTCTGCATCATATTTCCAACAATCTCCCCCTTTGGACTTGATGGCAACCATGATGGTGTTTGGTTACCACAACAGATAAGTACATTGACACCATGTCACTCTCCCAATTCTTTGACACCATTATCTGCATTCAAACACCATGTCATTCTCCCCCTTTGACATCAAGGGCAAAGGGCGGATCAAAACCAACACCACTCTCCCCTTTTGACATCAAGGGCAATGGGTGGATCAATACCAACACACTCACCCCCTTTTCTCCTCATGTAGAAGAAGCTCCCCCTGAGTTCATGTTGAATCTTCAAACATATTTTTCAATAAAGTACATGACTCTACGAACTTCCTATCACCAAAGACTCATACTTACATCAAGTATCCAACCAAGTGGATTTGCATATAAGACTCAAGTACCCAACCAAGTGGGTTTACAAAAATTTGACTCAGCTACCCAACCAAGTGGGTTTACAAATTTGACAAGTCCTTACATGACTGAATATTACAAGTTTACAACATGGGTCTCAACAAGACCTTTTTCATCAAACTACAAATATAACTTTAAGACCAACACCAGAAAGTCCTCAAGAAAGAGAACATATTTCAGAACCATCATACTGCCAACACTGCATTATACTCAGCAAAGCTAATGCTCCCCCTAAATCTGTGCATCCATGCATCCTTTTCATATGACTAAGGCTCCCCCTTAGTTTGTGCATCCTGAACACTTTCACCAACAAATCCTCAAGGCATCTTTATCAAAACATTAGAAATGGAATTATTAGAACTGGAACATCACCAAAGATACCAAACAGTATCAGAGATACCAAAAAGCACTGCAGCTGTGTTGAAGAGAGTTGACTCCAACCAAAAATTTGTCAGCAATCAGACATACGCGGTTTTCTTTGCAGGAACTCGCGTATATACGCGACTGTGTTTCAAGAAACCCACGTATCCACTACCATCTTATATATTTTGACCAGATCTGATCCTGTGTGAGGAAAAGACAGTGTTCAACTTCTTTTTGAGATATTTGACTTCTTCCCTGGACTGCAGATGGATAGAACAGTGTAGTTGTGTTTTCAAGCGTCATCCAACGGTTGTAGCATAAGCACATTAGTAACCAAGCCTTCAGATTATTTGTAGCATCAATACAATCTTTCCAAGGGAGATTATCATATCAGAACAACATCTTCACATCAGAGTCAAGCAATCATCCATGTGGTCCAATATCACCATGATCTTCAAGATTTAACATGAAGTAACATAAAAAGATCTCTCAATCATAGTAACACACTCTGCATGATTTTTTTTTGTTTGAATCAAATGACATCCAACTCATCCATGTGTGAGTAAAAAAGATACTTATCAGCAACCAGTGCTCGAAAATTCATCATAATAAACCATGTACCAAGTCATCATCATTTGAGCATGAGTATCACAAAAACCAAAGAATAAGCAGTCATATTGCCAACAATGCAATCATTAGTATTCAACCTGCTGCTCCCCCTAAACCAGTGCTCTTCCTTAGCTTGTGAAATCTGAAGCACCTTCAACAACAAGTCATCAGCAATAATCTCTACATGATCTGTCCTCATCTCTGAATTATAAGACTTTCATCTCAACAACGAATGCTTTTCATCATAAAGCAACCAGGCTTCATCCATAATCTTCAACACAGGACCCCATGTATCATTTCATTGTCATGAGTATAACCAGAATAATGCTAACAGTGCAATCATCAGCAGTCAGACTGATGCTCCCCCTGGACCTCTGCTCCAGATCTTTAGCTATCAGATAAATTTTCTCATTATCAATGCATACGCGGCTGTGTCAGCTGGATCTCGCGTGTATACGCGACTTTGTTTCATAGAACCCGCGTATGGAAAGTGAAGCATAGAAAATTTTCATCTTCCTTCATTTCTTCCTGAGCTTGTACCTCCTGTACCTGTCCTTTCCACATCAGATGCGCTGTCAGAAGTAAACATAACCAGAATAATCAAATCAACCATGAGAGTCATCATGCATTGCTCCCCTCGTGACGATACATTACTAAATCTCATTATGTATCCCACATCATTCCTGCAGTCAATCAGAGAAGTCAGCTTCAGAAGCGGATGACTGCAGTAGGGTCAGAATTCCCTACGTTTCTGATTGGTCCTCCTTCTTTTTCCAAATTTGCTTGAGCTTTCCAACTGTGTGCTGAAAATTGTCCACTTTCCCAGATCTGTTCATCCTGCATTCTTTTTCTACATGTCCATACTTCTTACAAGCATAACATCTCATGTGGTCAGAGAAATAAACATAAGAATCATAATGAGTATTTCTATTCTTCCTCCTTTTACAATCAGCTGCTTTATGTCCATACTTGTCACATGAAAAACAATATCCCTTGAAGCTACTAGAGTACCTTTCTGAGTAGAACCTGTTTGTTTGTGGCTGAATTGTTCTGCTTCTGCAATTTGCTGCAACATGCCCATAATTATGACATTTAAAACATTCAACATTCTTGAATGAATTCCTTTGAGAATTCATGATTGTTGGTTGAGCTTTTGTCTCTTTCAACACTTCGGGTTTTGCATTGACTACCTCTGAATTTTTAGCACTTCCTTGTGAGCTAGATTCACCTTTAATAGTTTCATGGAAACCAAGACCATGTTTGATAGCAGGAGACCTTTGATTACTCAGAATATTGTCCAAGATATTAGTACTATCATGAAACCTTAAAAGTTTAACCTTTTCTTCTAATTTACCTTTGAGAATATTTACCTCAACCTCCAAGTCTTGACATTGCTTTGTCATGCTTTCTTCTTTCCTTCTTCCATCTTCTCCTTGTTCCTTCAGATTTAGGATCTCTTCTTTCAACCAATTTTCGTTTACTTCACATGTTTGTTGCAGCTCTTCATTCTTCTTCTTTGATGCTTTGAGATCTTCTTTCAGAGATATGTTTTCAGCTTCAAGTTCTGCATTCTTCTTATTTTATTTATCCAGGTATTCTTTGAGGGAAATGATTTCTTCTTCAAGTCCTTCCTTTTCAAATGATGGTAGATGTTCCTCACTCTTCTTACTTGATGCTTCAAGTTTTGCTTGTAGAGAGATGATTCCAGCTTCAAGACCTTCATTCTTCCTTTTTGATTTTTCCAGATCTGCTTTTAGAGAAATGTTTTTTGCTTCAGGTCCTTCATTCTTCTCATTTGATTCTTCAAGTTCTGCTTGCAGAGAGATGATTCCAGCTTCATATCCTTTAATTCGATTGTATACATCATCGAACATCCTTTTCAGTCTAAATACCAAAGCTTTGGAGGCAGCGTCCTTCTCATTAAAAATTCTTTGTTGATCTTTGATAACCTTCTTTAAGTCCACAACATTACTTTCACTATCTACATCATTTCTTGCAGAGATAAGATTACAAGGATCACTATCAAATTCATCTTTGTCAACTTCTGTTGTACCGGTTTTCTGAGACATCTCCTTACTTTGAGTATTTTGCTTCTTTGCCATGAGTACTTGTAGAGCTTGGTCAGAATCTTCTTCGGCTTCTTCTAGGTCGATAGCATATTCTTCACTATTGTTTGTACCACTAAGATCTTTCAAAGGATGATCCCAATCACTATCAGATTCATCTCCTTTGATTTCTGGTATCCATGTTCTCTGAAATATCTCCTTTATTCGAGTAGGCTTCTTCTTTTGCTTCTTTCCCATTGCGACGGATCTCCTTCAAGATCAAGCTTCTGCAGAAGAACCTCCTCTGATACCAATTGTTGGGAAAAATACTGAGAGGGGGGGGGGCTGAATCAGTATTTACTGCATATTCAAAACTTTTTACTTTTTCATTCCTTAAAACGCATACGCTACTTTGCTGAAGCCAAGTAGCGTATACACGCGGATATCCTTCATAAAACTCGCGTATACACAGAGATCTAATTATGCCATTAGTTCTTCACTCATATCATTCCATCATTCATTCATTAGATGTTCTATAAACAATAAACATGTGCAGTAAGAACAGAATAAACCATCACACAAAGCATCACACATGAACACCAGGATTTTTAGGTGGAAACCCAAGTCGGAAGAAAACCACCGCTGCAGTTGCTCGGCCTTCAATATTTTATTATAGAGAAAACATCTTACAACATATGTGCTGGCGCAGACTTGACCAGCACGCAGGCACCCACCTGCGCTCGTTTACCAGCCTCTCCTGGAAGGGAGCTCCAACCCCCTGACTCGTTTACCAGCCTCTCCTGGAAGGGAGCTACGACCCCCCGATCTCGTTTACCAGCCTCACCCGGAAGGGAGCTACAACCCCCTGACTGAAGGCTACAACCCTCAGCACCACCTTGGACCACGTTTCATCAATTTTCACACTGGATCCAACAACTTCAATAGAACAACACTTGCAGGCCACATTTCATCATATTTTCAGACTGGACCCTTTCCATACTTTTTAGCACAAACATACATCACCAACAGATACTTATCAACACAGATCAGATAGCAGAAACACGGTAGAACAGATCAGATATTTCATACCCTTTGCTTCAGCAAACCCTAGTTTTCATACGCGCTTTCCCTTCACTGATGTCGCGTATATACGCGCTTCCGTCCACACAAACCAGCGTATACCTCTGTATGTATTTCATTGCGCATACGCACTTTCTCTTCAGCGAAGCCGCGTATATACGCGCTTCCTCTTCGGCGAAGTAGCGTATAGATCTTCAACAATCATAGAGCAGCATACTTCTTCATATCAGACATTCAGTTTAGATTTAACCCTTTACTTCAAACAGATGTTCGCCTCATCACAGATCTAATCACTCCATAAACAGATCTAGAAAATATAGATACATTTCAGATCTAGATATCCCGCTTCATCATTTCTTCATAGGTGCATCATAGATTTATATCTATCATCAAACCTTTACCCTTTCCATACATATATACTTCACAGAGAAGTATTCATTCAAGCTCAGACATCTTGCTCCCACACTCCTGATTTGCACAATGAAAATCTTCTCCTTATATAGGTTTTCCCTTTTTCAATACCATGAGCCCCTTTTTCAATACCATGAGCCCAAAACTACATTAGACGGGGTCAATTAGGCGGATCATTACCCAATACAATGGGTCAATAGCATGGTGATTACCCCTGTTTTTGCACTTTTAGAGCGCTTTAGCCCATACGCGACTTGGCACGTTATTTCCCGCGTGCATACGCGACTTCCCCTAGACATATCCGCGTATGCATAGAGACATACTCTTTTCATCATACTTTGAGAACATTCTGAATTCCTTTCTTCATTGCCTTCTGCACACACTGTAGATACATCATATTTTCTTCATCAAGAACATATTCTAGCAAGCACAACTTCATCAAGTAAGTTGTCATCATCTTCATCAAATGGGTTGCCATTTAAGGACAACACTCACCACCATATTGCTAACAAACATCATATCACATCAGATTTACATCATTTACCATGTCTATCAATTCAAGCATAACTTCATTAGGTGGATTTCCATCAAGAACAACACATGTCAAAAGTCGTATGTCTTCATCTTCATTCAGTGGGTTGCCATCAAGGACAACACTCTGCATCATATTTCCAACAGTAGATAGGATCAATGATGCTCTTGATTATATGGAGATAGAAGAAGGAACTATTAAAATGAGGATTTTTGCACAAATTTTAGGAGGAGAGGCCAAAAAATGGTTCAAAGAATTAACTCCTAATTCAATAAACGATGTCCCTACCCTCTATCAAACTTTTATAAACAAGTGGGAAATCAAGAGAAATACCCTCCAAATCCTGTTTGAATATAAAAATCTCAAAACGAATATAGGGGAGAGTGTGCAAGACTATTGCACCAGGTTTAACAGTGTGTACAATTCCCTCCCACCTCACATGAAACCTCCACAAGGCCTAGCACTAGTAAAATTCCATAAAGGTTTTGACCCTAACATGAATTTCCAACTGAGAGAAAGAGACTCTAAAACCTTAGAAGAGATGCAAAGAGAAGCTATTAGTGAAATGGTTAACTTAATTGAAAAGACGGCTAGGTTGAAATCACAAAGGAGGGTAACCTACAAATATGAAACTGTGCCCTCAACCTCTTCTTCTAATACCAAAATAGACATCTTAATGAGAACTGTAGAGAGAATGATAGAAAAGAGAAATTTTAATGAAAGGACCCCTCCTAGGGAAAACCAAGCTAATACCCAAAACAGAAATAGACCTCAGAACTTTAGAAGAGACACTCCTCAAAACAAACCAAGGGAAAATGATCAACAAATCAGACCTCCCTTTCAACAAAATTGTGTAGATGAAGATGAAGGAGAAATTATAGAACCTGAAGAAAGCCATATAAATCTAATAGGTTATGATAATTAAGAGGACGTTTTTCTCACTGAAGAAGAACAAGGTTTCTTCTCTTCATATCAAACTGACACAAACTATGAAGAATATGAAGACTACCGCTTGGGGTTTGAAAATGCCATCATGGAAATCCATAAGCAGTATGACCTTAGGAGGAAAAAGTACCTAGATTTAGCCAAAAAATACCAAATAGATGCTTCTATTCAGAAAATACCTGAAAACACCCCTAAGAAAACAACAGAGAATGTCAACACCATGGCTAAGAAAGCTAAAAAAAACAAAGGGAAAATCATCCAGCCAAACAATGACCTTAGTTGTCCTATTACCTCCACAAATCACCCTGAAAAAAACTATTTTATTTGAAGCTCCAAGTGAAGATTAGTAGATTAAAAATGTGGAAAAGTGCGTGGCTGATAAATCTGAGGTAAACATATCCAAAGCACAAGTACCTTTCAAATTTGAGGGAGAGATTGCCAAAATCAAGATAAATATGCCCCTCACTGAACTAGTTACTCAACCCATGTATAAGTCTCAGGTTTTAAAAATACTAAACATAGGAAATGATGCTAACACTTTGCACTTAGCTGATGACACACCTGAGTTATTGTTTAGACCAAAAATAGAAGGAAAGCATCAGGAAGGATCCAATCCCCCTTTCTATGTCAGTTTGAATATACATGACAAAATCTTACATAATGCGATGCTTCATTCTGTTGCTTCCTAGAATCTCATGCCAAAAGTTGTGATGGATAGATTAAGCCTAGAAATAACTAAACCTTACAAGGACCTCCACTCCTTTGATTTGAGTAGGGTAAGTTTTTGGGCCTGATCAAAGACCTTTGTGTCAATTTGGTGCAAGTCCCAGCTAATAATCTAGTCATGGACATAGTACTGGCAGATATTCCTCCCAAGTATGGCATGCTTTTATTCAGATCTTGGGGAGCCAAGCTTCAGGGCAACCTTCAACTAGATATGTGATATGCTACAATCCCTGTTTTCAATCAGACAAGGAGATTATACCGAGAGTCACATATGAAGTATATGGTTAGCATTCACGATAGTCCAGATAATACCCCTATTTATTCTATTCACTCAGATCTTGATTCTTTTATCTTGTATAATGAGGAAGAAACTAATGAACAGGTATGTGAAGTTGAAGCACATCAATTCAAACTACAACAACCAAACCAATATTTACATGAAGAAGTCAGTATTCAAAATTATGGCAGCCTTGAACAAACACATGATGACAAAACCCAAATTGACTTTCTACAAACTGAAGATGAAACCTCAAAACCAAAAGTCAGTTTAGAATGTGAATCAGGTTTCTCAAAGAGAGGTCAAAACTCAGAAACACAAATATTCTCTTTTACCAACCCCAAAGCACTAAAATGCCCTCACAGAACAATAAGCTTGATTCATCTACCTTATCTAGATACCTCATTATCAGAAAGTCTTGTCCCTCTAGAAACGTTTTTGACACTCACTGATGTTTCCATCAATCCTAAAGGTATGTTTGTTGAAACAGATATAGAGGGATACAATATATGCAGCCTGAGAAGGCCCATACTAATTAAGTTATCCAAAGCCTTGCCATTTCATACAAAATTGAAATACTTAAGGTTCTGCAAAAAGTTTCAAGATGCTCTCATATATAGGAGTAAAATATGAAAACTTGATGATATAGACATTGTCCAATAGAGGCCTTTTCCCAAGAAGAACTATGAAAATTTTGGGTAGATTGTAGCGCTAACAAAGAAAGCCAAAAGAGGCAAACTGTGTATAGAATTTAGACACTTAGGAAAATCCTCCATGGAATCTAAGTACCCTTTTCCTAAGATAAGTCATCCTATGCCAAGAATAGAAATTTCTAACAAAGTGACATTGGTTGGTAGTGTTTCAGGTTTTCATGAGTTGATACCACTTCAAATCAATCAACAGAAAGACATTTTTAAAGTTCCTTGGAATGACTGCATGCTTAACCAATTTTTTCCTGGAATAAGGGATACGAAAGACAAATTAAAAGAGGCCATGTCACCTGTTACCAACTTCTCCCCTATGATATACATTGATGATATTTTTATTTGTTTGAGAGCTGATCAAAAATGCCTTCTTCACCTAAACAGTTTCTTTCACAGAAACAAGGTTTGGAAACAAAGCTCCAAGAAGGTATATAAAATAGAACTTGTTCCGTTTGAAATTTTTTGGCAAGAACCTTCTACCATGCCCTCAGGAATAGATATCCATGTTCCTTATCTGCAAGAGCTAAATGAAAAGGGATTGTTAGATGATCCTGGGGATGACAGGGTAATCAAATACCATGGTTATGAAGAGTCCTAGTTTGAATTTTTCACTCATTGTACATACCACTATTTGATGAAAAGATATAGAGAGAAAAAACAAAAAAACATGAAAATTTTGAAAAAGAGTGCAGATTGAAAAGAGGCAAAGCCCAATACCTAAAAATAGAACTACTAAAAGTGTGTAAGCCTAAATACCACTACTAGTGCATAAAGAAGTATTTTCTGAGTCATCTAGCCTAATCATGGCTGAAACATGTTTTAAATTTATTGTTGATAAGTTAGAGAAAGATAGATTGGTCAAATTATTCAAGCTTGACTTTTCAAAGGATAGATTAGGGAGAAATATATTGGTTCCACGTGCTTAAAACAGAACCAAAGAGAAAAATAGGGATGAATAGCTGTTGGAACAGGGTCTCCTATGAGCTACGAAACTGGTCCAATTTTCTATATTTTTTATTATATTTAGTCTAGCGTAGGGGTTTTGGGGTGGGTCAAAGCCCCAAAAGCATTATAATGGGTCAAAGGGTAGACCTAGAATCTGCAAACCATGGTTTGCAGACCATAGGAAAGATTAGGCTAGATTGTTATAAATAGAGGAACATTTTTAATTGTAAGGGAGAAAAATAAGGAAGAACTATTGATGTGAATTGTGGTTTAGTAGATATGTTTGGGTTTTGGGGAAAGGACTCCTGCTGGCTGTGTGCTCGGAGATCCAGAGTCCTGCTATGTGTATACCATGCTGCTGTGTGCATAGGCTGGAACGGGTATTGCAAGAGGGAATTGATGAATTGATGAATAAGAAAGGTTGTTTGAGAACTGAATCTATGTGTACTGTTTATGCGAATCATTAGTAATTGTTGTATTATGTGTATTCTGTATTCCACTGCGAACATTTTGTGTAAGTGTTTTTACTCCATCTAGATCTGTTTTGTTTTGTTTTATGCAATACTGAGCTATTTTCATAGAAGTATATAAGTATTGAGCACCATAGTATAGTTGACCTTGTGCACGTGGATGCAAAAAGATACCTATAAATCCTACTCGGGAAGGGGCAATCTGGACATCACCGGGAAGGACACAACTCTGCTATCCTTTCTCAGGGTGCGGAAACCTGGTTCTAGCACCCACCCATACTACTTCCGGTGAGACTTTGACCTGCGGAAGTAGGTCACTGCTGAAAGGGCCAGTAGTATAGGGGTTTGTTGGCCAACCTTGAACTCCGAACCTAGGTCAAGACCCCTCGAGCCAACAAATGGTTCCGTTGCTGGGACCCAAAGAATTTTGAGGAAGATATTGGGTAATGACAAGAGAGTATTGGAAGCCTGAAAGGAAGGAAATTGAGGAGTGGTTCGAAAAGTAGATTCAGGAATTTGCAATAAAAGAGAATCGGGGCATGAAGTTAATGGCAGAAAAGTGGAAAAATAGGTACATTCTTACATAAAGCTACAAAATTTTCTTTGTGATTTTTGCAATCGAGCTTCAAGAGTGGCTGCCTAGGCTTGTAGAATTCCAGAAGTGTTGGAAGGATGAACGAGTCACTTAGTGGACTCCAAAGCTGATCCAGTAGCTGGAGAGGACTGATAATACCATCACTCGCACAGTGGATCACTGGGTGGATAGTGTGCTAGGAGGATTTGTGATATAATTTGCCATTGATCAGTTTGTCTCCTACTCTGATGCTGAGCGGAGATTATTTAAAGGGTTTCGGGGAAATTTTCTTAAGACATTGCCCTTGCTGATTAAGATATTAATGTGCAAGAAGAGTATTCTATGTAGTCATATCGACTGAATGACCTCAGATCCAGACGAGAGCGTGACGCGCAGTGGTAAATACTATCGGACCAACCTTGACGGGGAAAGATCTGACTATAACCCTCTACGAGAGACAGTTATGCAAAGCCCTCTGGCTACACCACCTTCCATGCCGCACAAAGGTAAGAACTCACCCATACCGCCACCTTCATCAGACAGCGATATGGCTACGCACCTGAAACAACCTACCTTCAAGGGGGTATGGGATAAGTATATGGACCGATTTTGGTTTTTTGTGGATTCCGTATGGACTGCGCAAAATGTGACAAAAGATACGGTGAAGAGGGCACAACCTTCCCTAGCGTTCAAAGAAAGAGCATTGGACTGGTATATGTGATACATCTCTCGGAACGGGGGTAAATCTATTCAAGATATTAAGGACGCTCTGAAGCACTAATTCCGAAAGCCAAAATCGTACTCTTAGTTAGTAGCAGAAGTGGAGGAATTCAGGCAAGGTGCATCTGAGTCTGTATGGGAGGCTGATCAGAGACTAAAGAAAGAAATCAGGGAAGGAAGATTTGAGTACGATGATAAACAACATACAGAATGGTTCATCACTATGTTGTTGCCCCACTTACATATGCCAATGAGTCACAAAACCTTTGAGTCGTAGGAAAAAACTGTGGAAGTCGCTATGAAACTAGAAGTTGCACCCAGAGAAGATACTTCGTTAGCAGTACAACAAATTCAAGAGCAACTTGGAGCTATGCACATGGAAATTCAGAACCTACAAAAGGAACGAGGAAAAGGAGCCAGCACAGATTTATGGTGCATAAGATGTCGGTTATCTGGCCATATGAGGGATCAGTGCCCTCTATTGGCAGATTACATGCAGGCAGGAGGACCTAGCCCGGTCCGCCCAAGAGAAAATGGGGAACCCATCCTATCATGACCAGGCTTGAGTGGACCTGCACTGTGGTGCGATGACTACCGTGTAGCGGGGCTACATGATGCGAACCATTGCCCTCAGCTAGGTGCATATGTCCCAGAACTGAAACAACAGTGGTGCAGGTTTTGTCGATCAGTAGGACACGATGAGAAGAACTGTCGCACTTATGACCTGATGATAGATCGTGGGAACTTGTATAGGGTACAGTCAGACCCTATGTCACTTAGATCTCCCGTGAGCTTTGGTAGCTCTCCAGCAAGGGGCAGGAGAGGTCAGGGAGGAAGCGCGAGACAAGGACGTGGGTAGCTAATCTGTTATAACTGAGGGGATGTAGGACACTTTGCAAGGGACTGCCCAAATCCTACAAGGAAATCTGAAAATATTGTACAGCTAGACCATGTGGTTGAATATTGCCCAATTTTAATAGCCAAAATGGGGGAAAAGTAGCCCCTCCCCACGCAGAATGTGCAAATACTTAAAGCGGAGTTAAGGAACATATATCCAACTGTGAAATTTATAACACACAGTGGGATGGTCACTCAGGGATTGAAGGAAGAGGCTGCTAGGGACCCTCTGACCTATCAAGAAGGATCGAACATAAAGAAGGGACAAGAGACAATGGCCTTAGCTGACCAGGACCTCGCTCAAAAAATAACAGCTACTGCACAGGTACCGACGCACTCCAAGACAGATGAGGGGGTTGAGCCCTTTCTATAGGCATGTTTGTAGCTACTACGTAACCCAAAGGCTATAGAGAACCTTCAGGCATTAATGAATAGTTGTGCAGCGCGGCCCGATCTGACCCCCGGGACCAAGGATATACACAAACTATACAGGTATAAAAGATGCACTGGAAGATAAATGCAGCTGACTACGTAGATTGGTGACTACGAGATGGATCAAGTTGTTTTGGACCTCGAATCAGATGCGAACGTGTTACCGAAGTAAACATGGCAAAAAATGGGGGAACTTAAATTGGAATGGTCCACCATCTAGCTACGCATGGAAAATCAATAGAATATCATCCCTCTGGGGAGGCTGCCAAAAATCATGGTAGATATTGTAGGAGTAAAGTTCCAAGCTGACTTTGAGGTAATAGAAATCGTGGAAGATGCAGATCCCTGCCGTGCACTCCTATGACTAGACTGGGCTATAGATATGGGGGGTGTTATCAATCTCAAAAAGCGTAGCATCTTGTTTGGAAATAACGGCATAGGAGTAATAGTACTGTTGGATCCCGCAGAAGGCACACGGTATACAGAGCCAGCGCAGGATGTGGAGGAAGTGGATCACATCTACAAGCTCACTATGCAGGATGAATATTGGATTAACCCCATGGCAGAAGGAGTACTCTGCTGGGAAAAGGATAGTGAATGCTTTTCTGACTCCGATGGGGAACTAGAGAATTGGAAGGGCCAGTTGCATGAGGTTTTGACGCTATGATTTCTTCGGGTCACAAGGAACTTCCGTTGAATCTCTGTCAAGGTAACAAACCTGCCCTACTTTGGGGACTCGGGTAACATTAAGGAATTTTTACGTGCATTCGAAGCAGAAGTTCCCAAGGTATGCAGGCTATGGGCCCTTAAGCTAGCCCTATGAAGAACGCCTGCGTGCTGGTGGGGTACACATGGGTAGGTCTTCCGCGATTGGGAGGAATTTCGGGATAAGATGATCCTGTGCTTTGAAGCTCTAGCTGGGAGACATATCTAAAATTTCCTTGGGTCAGAAGACCCACGCCGATATTTGCTTAAATGGGAAACACAATGGTGCAACAGAACCCCAAACAAACTGGTTCACCTATTTATCCATGCCCTACGACTGTGTCCATCTGCATGGTATTTAGATGCGGAGCTGCATCAGTGCATGGGCCACTGGGAGAATTTGCGGGATGATTTTCTGCAAACATTTAGGGTGGAATATTGCACAGGGGCACTCGACACAGCTTTGTAGAACACAGACGCCTTGACTAAGGGAAGATCACCCAGATCAGGGGGAACGTCGGTACTACACACGGTTGAATAGTGGAGCCTTAGCCTGACAGACGGAAAGAATGATCCCCAAACTGTCTCAACTGCGGTGCTGGACGAAATGCATACAATTGCCAAGTTGCTTGAGTTGTACCTGAATTGAATTACAACACACCCTACGTCGGCTTTAATTCAGGATGCACGAGCAGCACAGAAGCTTCATCAAAGGTTAGTAGATCCATGGGAAAGCCATCAGGTGCGAGCGATGACCATCAGAACACTACATTCTTGTGAAAATGGAATCTTACCGTTAGAGAAAACAGGTGGCTAGCAATCAATGTAGCAATTTATGGTGAGTTTTTACCAGTTGCTTGATGGTAAATCTCAAGTTAGATTTACTCTACCATTGGATATCCCTAGACATTATAAGGAAGAAAGGATAACTCCGATCAAGGCTCCATTTTGTCTCTGCAATATGCATATGTTATTCTTCTGCTTGATTGTCTGGACCTTTAGCGTTTGGGTCATACCCCATCAGCCTACTTCTACTGTCTACGAGTTTCCAAATTTGGAAGCCTATCCTTTGGCTGCTATGGAAACCCCTAACATTCCGAACGCTTCGGCACCTACCAGTCCAACCTTGTAGACATTGTGTTGAGAGGGTCTAGGGATGCCGAGATTGATAAGCTAATTTCCCTCTGGGTCCCTGCAGGGAAAATTGACTTTGAACCCTCTGCAAAATGGGGTTAAAGCTACACAGTAGAAGGCCCTAGCTGGATGGGCTCAGAAGATCCCATGAAGGATGATATGAAACTGTCGTAGCACGCTATGAGAACTGACATAGTCGAGTCGCAACTAGTCCTGCGTACGAAAGGGCTGACTAATAAGGATACTCCATCCCCCCAGGGTATGAAGAAATATAGGGATACGCTGTGACTTCTCCGCAGGTCTAGGCTACCTGCCAACAAAAGCCATACTTGTTCACTACCTAGCACTATCTTGGTCGGCGACCACCTCCCAAAAACTACGGAGCTACAAGTGGATTTGGTGTAGCTGCCCCGCGAGGCGTTATAGAGTTTACACACCGTCTTGATCTAAGAGATCTGTCATCACAACCAGACCGCACCGCAACAACTCGCTATAGCCCCGCTGCTCATCACAGAACCCACCAAAGATGTCTCCCCTGTTATCTCGCAGACAGCGCAGCTCGAACCGGTGGTTCACTAGCTTGACACAGAGGTCCCAGATGAGCTCACTACTGAAGGCTTGGTCACCATGCTACAGGCATCCTGCACTGAAATACAGACTCTCAAGACCCAAATTCCCCACCAATTCACCACATTACAGGCCCCAGTGCAGCTAGCCACACCTCCGGGGGTACGAGCACAACGTGCTGTGCTGGTAACCAAAGCTATGAATGTCATTACGGGACAAATTAAACTATGTAATCAGTTGCTCGAGGTGGCCATGCAGCTCTGGACAGCAATCTAGTTCAACCCATTTTTTCAGAATGTCAAGCAGTATTTACGCTAGAAGGAATCTTCCTTCGATCAGGTTGAAGCTACCCTGCCCTCCCTAGTCCCTGCGCAATGTCTGGCACTCCTAAAATCTAGCAACACCCTCCGAGACACGATTACATATCTCCGATGAGCAAAGCATGCCATTACAAAGTGCTTGAAGCCATGGGGCGATGCCGCCTTCCAGATATCACAGGGTGCTCATAACGCAGTCGCACGGCTCCACTAGATCTTAGAGCAGGTTACTACGACGACTGAAGGACCGACCTCCCAGGAGCTCATCAACATCGCACAGAGTGTTGTTTCCTAGATTCAAGAAGTACTACCTCCGCTACTCATAGCCATCAATACCTTACATGCACAAATATAGACCGCACCACCACAGTGACTTGAGACGAGTCACAAGATTGTGTTAGGGGACTGTTGGAATAGGGTCTCCTATGAGCAAAGAAATTGGTCCTATTTTTTATATTTTTTATTATATTTAGTCTAGCGCAGGGGTTTTGGGGTCATTCAAAGCCCCAAAAGCATTGTAATGGGTCAAAGGGTAGACCTAGAATCTGCAAACCATGGTTTGCGGACCATAGGAAAGATTAGGCTAGATTGTTATAAATAAAGGAACATTTTGAAATTTAAGGGAGAAAAGAAAGGAAGAAATATTGATGTGAATTGTGGTTTAGTAGATCTATTTGGGTTTTGGGGAAAGGACTCCTCCTGACTGTGTGCATGGAGATCTAGATTCCTTTTGTGTGCGGACCCTACTACTGTGTGTGCAGGCTAGAACGGGTATTGTTAGAGGGAATTGATGAATTGATGAATAAGAAAGGTTGTTTGAGAACAAAATATATGTGTACTATTTATGCGAATCATTGGTAATTGATGTATTATGCGTATTCTATATTCCACTGCGAACGTTCTGTGTAAGTGTTTTTACTGCATCTAGATCTGTTTTTTTCTATTTTATGAAATACTGAGCTACTATCATAGAAGTATATAATTATTGAGCACCATAGTATAGTTGACCTTGTGCATGTGGATGTGAAAAGAGACCTATAGATCCTGCTTAGGAAGGGGCGATCTGGACATCACCAGGCAGGACACAGCTCTGCTTGCCTTACCTATCCTTTTTCAGGGTGCAGAAACCTGGTTCCAGCACCCACCGATACTACTTTGGGTGGGACTTTGACCTGCGCAAGTAGGTCACTGCCGAAAGGGCTAGTAGTATAGGGGTCTGTTGGCCAACCTTGAACTCCGAACCTGGGTCAAGAACCCTAAAGCCAACAATAGCAAACAATGTATCCTAGCCCTGATTTTTCTAGCCTCATTCTATAAAAAAATAACATTTGTGTGTAGCTTGTTTTTATGCCACAAACCCATGGTAAGTCAGATTGTCTAATCCTGATTTAACCATGCTTTCAATTTCATGTGTTTTAGCTTAGTGAATGAATCATGTCAAACAACTTAAACTTGACAGTTGAGTAATCTAGGTAGAGAATAAAAGGAGTTCATTAGCCTAATCTGAACTCTGGGAAGAAATAAGTGTAGAAGTAGATAGTTTGTTTGCTTTCAAAAATAAAAAGATGTCAAGGTTGCTAGTCCAAATTCACCTAAAGGAGAAATATATAGGCAAGTAGGTAGAGCTAAAGTTGATTTGATCATGTCTTTCAGATTTTTGAGATCATAGCTTCAAGCAAGCATCAGCAAATGAAAAGAGGTAAAAATCTACCCAATGGATAAGGCACTGGTCTCCATAAAGCCAAAAATTTGAAGTTCTAGACACCTCCTAAAAATGAGCTTCCCTCCCCAAGCGTTTCCACTGTTATTCATCAGTAATTTTTTCCTTGTTGATGACTAAATGAATATCCCAATATTCCTAGAAACAAAGTCCATAGACATTGTGAGTTCTATAAATCTCACTGCCTTCATTATCATTAAGATATATTTTTCACTATTTCATCATTTCATCTTGTCTAGCTTTGCCTACCAGACTCAAAAGATTCATTAGGAGCCCATGTCACTCATCTTGTGTATATATTGTCATCTTTGGCTCAAATCCTCTGTTTTGTTTTGCCTAAAAAAACCCCCCACTACTACCTAAGCCCACCAATCAAACAGCTTTGTTGTGTCCCCCAAAACACTGATAGTCTCAAACTATCTCTGTAGACTCTTTAGATAAATCAAGTATGTTGGATTTTGGATCTTAAAAACATTAGTTTATCATGAACTTCATATCACACTTCATAATCCCAAATTCTAGATTTCAGTCCAAAAGCCAAGTCGCAGAAAGCCTCCACTAGGTCACCTAGGGTTTCACAAAGTCATAGGGTGGATTTGGTTCCCTACAATCTCTGTTTTATATCTATAAGGAGACTTCATTCAAAGAAGAAATGAAAAGTTCATTTTGTCCCAAACTCATCAAAGAGATCATTCAAGGAAGCCACTTGGCCCAAAGCACAAATTTAGCAGGGGGACAACTGTCCTTTGCTTACATTTCTACAAAGGAATCAAATGGCCATAAAACCTAGCAAGATATAAGGTAATGAGAAAATCATCATAAGAATACCATTCATAGTAAGAAGAAAGCAGCAAGCATATGTTTGAATAGAATTAGGGTTTATGACTGTTTTTGACTGTTTTTGACCAAGCAATAAATCAGTACTAGGGTTGCAAGAGCAAAGGTCACCTGAAGCTCCATCAGTGCACTATTGAAGGCCTTTAGACATGATTAATGAGTTTTGAGAAGTTTTTGAGAACTTAAAAGACAACACTAGTTACTTTTTTCTAAGTAGCCCTAAAACCTAGAAGTTTAGGGAGATGGAAAAAAAATGGTCAAATGATGACAAAGAGCCTACTTCATAACAATAGATGGCTTCAAAGGGTTTCAGGCTTCCATATAGGGTTTGGCTAAGAAGGATTGACTCCACATCACCAAAGGTACAAAAAGGAAAAGAATATTGGTACAAAAAGTATGAGGTTTCAAAAGGTAAAATTAGAGAACTAAAGGGATCAAGGGAGGCTGACATAAACACCAATACTCTACTAAAGGAAGAAATATGATGAAGATTATAAGCAAAAGGGCCAAAAATATCAGTTCAAGGATTTGACTTCTCAAAATAACAATCAAAGGCATTTTTAAATGATCAAAGGAGGCAAGCATGAGGTAGAAATTACCCAAGGAGGTGATTATGACAAACATAAGCTCCTTGTTTATAAAAAGAGGTGTTAAACTCCAAAGGGATAGTGATCACAAGGCATAAGTGTGTAGGCACTTGCAAGAACAAAAGTGGCCAAAAAAAACTCAAAATGATTTCAAATACTGCTTGCTTTTCCAACGAGAAATATGTCACTGTCAAAATGATCAAAGAAACAGACATGTAGCTAGTCTAAGAGCAGTAAAACCTCAAAAATTTTGCAGGACTGTCACAAAAGGTTACCTACAAGAAGATTGGTAAGGGAAAACAAACTAAATATTTTTCACCAAGGTGGCACATCTAAAGACCAATTGGAAAATATTTCTGAGCTGAAACAATTGTTGATGATTGCTGCTGGGATTTTTCCCAACATGAGGTTTTTCTCATTATTTCATAGGGAAAACATAACAGAATGTAAATAAGAGGAAAAACATGTCAAATTGATCACAAGTTTGCTATTTCTATCACAAAGAGAGTTCATTTTCAAAAATAGGTAAAGAGCACATGTTTGAGCTTGATGAAAGGTTTGCTAATACAAGAAGAACATAAAAATGCTTCCAGCAAGGAAAAAGTCATATTTTTTGAGACTTTGCCACCTATAGGACTCAAAAAGGTCAAAAAGAAAGTGAAAAAGGAAAAAAGAAGTAATCTTTAGAAAGAGCGTTTGGCCTCGTAAATTTTTTTTTCAAAAATACTATAAGGGTGTCCTTGAACCCCTCCCCCCACCTCATTTTTCATTACAAACGGAGTAAGAGCTGTTGAAAGAAAATTGTTAGGTTTTCTGGGCTACTTGGGTGAAATTTTTTAGGCGCTGCAGACCGGCACAGGCGCTATGCACCTGACCATCGATGTTGTGCATAGAGGAGGAAGCGGTAATGTAAATTTACACTATGCTGCAGATCGGGAGGGAGGTGCCACGCACCTGTGAGGGTGCTACGCACAGGCTCAGTCGACCTGACCTGCCCACCTTTCACCCATTGCTATGCACTGACTGGCCCGACAAGCCATTAAAACCACCCGACTCACCCACTAAAGGCCTCAGGTGCTACGCACAGGCCTTCCAGCCCAACTCGACCCAGAGCTACACATAGGAGGGCCTGACCTGAACGGGCAATCGGGTGGCGCTGCGCTGTTGCAACCTTTTTTTCAAATTTTCCCAAAGCTTCCCAAAAGCCAAATTTTTTCCTACAAGCTCCTCCTAACGGTTTGACAAGGTTGGTGGTCCCTTTTTCTTTGACCTCTAAGTAAGTTTTTCCCTTCGTAGTCAAAGGATAATTTCAAAACCCTAAAAATGGCTCAAACCCTAAAAATTCATGCCAATCAAGCTTTTTAACTTTTAGGGCAAGGTTTGCAAATTTGAAAGGTTGTCATAGGTTGTAAAGACACTCGGTGACAACAAAATTACTTCTAAAAACTCTGAAGCACTCCTTGATTGCTTCATCTCGCACTCATTTGCAAAAGATTTCCCTCACATCACTCATTTTCCCTCCCTAAACCTAAATATCCTCACCAAGCTAAAAATCCTTTTGTCCTAGACCAATCACCATGTCTAAAGAAGAAATCATTGGGTCAGACACAAATTTAAAAGAAGAACAAGGAGATGACAGCAGAAATGAAGAGAAAGATGATGATGAGGGAAGTGATGAAAAAAATGGGACAGAAACAGAGCCAAATACTAAAAGGGAAGATGATGATGACATGGAGGATAAGATGAACATGGCAGTCTTGAAAAAAAAGGCAGTGATAATGATAAAACAAATAAATCACTCCCAAGTGCAGAAAAAGAGATTATTGATGAACCTAAGGAAACAGAGGGAGGTGATGAAGAAATATGAGACCAAGAATAAGCAGATGATGAGGCTGAAACTGATTTTGAAAGGGAAGGTACTAACCAAGGCAATAGCACCAATGAGACAATCAATAATGAGGAAAGAAATAGTCTTGACAGTTATGACAGTTGTCATGACTGTCATGACACAAATCAGCTTCTAAATGTCCAAGAAACTCAAAGTGACAGTGCAGGAAATGACCAAAAAGAGGACCTTAGTGAAGGGCAGAGCCAAAGTGAAGCAATTGAAGAATGTAATGATCATTTTGAAGGCTTAAGTGAGCAGCAGGTAAAAGTGGGACAAAAGTTAGAAAGTATGAACACCAACGAAGACGATGGCAGTGCCAAAGACAAAAAATTCATTGAAAATTAAGCGCTCAAATAAGGTAAAGAATAAGGAAAACTTAGAGACATGACTCAAGATTTTCCATAGGCTTCTCAAAACCCTTTAAGGACCTCTCCACCAAGTTTGAGGCAATTTGACCAAAATTTTGTCTTTTCCAAATTTTGACTTGTCTGTGCACAACCCCTTAGGAACTATGCACAAAATTGGTGCATCCTCAGCTCTCAAAGTTTTAATTTTTGGATTTCTTACATCACCAACTATCTTATCACCAATTTTCAGATGATTTGGAGCATTGTTTCTTCCCCAAAAGGTCAAAAAACATCAAACATTTGACCTTTCTACCTCATTTTCAGACCAGGCGCTGCGCACAGAGAACTGTTGGGAAAATTGATTTTTGAACAGGTACATGGAATCCTGTTAGCACAACTCAAGAAGTTCTAGAAAGTATACTCATCAGGATTTCCAACAAGCCATCATGGAGTCAAATCCAGTGTCGGGAAGGGGTCCAAAACTCAGCTACAAGAGACCCTATTTTCTAATGAAGTGGCGCTACGCACAGAGGCTGCCTAGTGTGTTTTGGACCCAAAGTCAACAAAACACACTCATTTATTTCAAATAGATATTTTTTAGTTTTTTGAGGAAAATTAAGCTAGAATCAGGTGCAAATAGTTGTTTTGGCATTTAATTCTTAGGATATTATGTGCCTTGGGCCTTGCATGGTCTCTTAGGCATAAATGATATTTATGACTATATTTGGCATTTTCCTACCACATTTAGGGTTTTAGTCCTCATTTTCTGCATAAATAGAGCATTAGGCCCCTATGTATTTTGTTGGCATTTGATGAGCTTGAAGAGAAATAAACATGGTTTTATGAGCTTGGAGAAGAAATTTGTTTTGTGAAGTGGATGAATGGCTTGTTTGGCTTGATGATGGAGAAGCTTGTTTGCAGGATTCCATAGCTTGGTGAATGGTGATGTCTTCTTAACTTGTTAATGTTTTCTTGTTCTCCTTTTGTTTCATTCTTCTTGGCTACTATAGATCAGAAAAGTAAAGGTTGAGATATGTTCTTTGAGGCACCTCAATCCTCCTGTTTGTTATAGCTTTGATGTTTTCCTCTTTTGGCCATCTTAAGGAATTCTTGATTGCTCCTTAGGTCCACCAATTTTTTTTTTTTTGTTTCATGTATGGTTAGTATGCTAGCTTACAAGTATTATTCATGTTATGCCATGCTTATTTGAAGTTTTCAAAACCCTATCTTGAAGCGTTTCTGTGGAATATTGATTGTTAGGTTAAGTCGAAGAGGTCTCATTTGATATTGCCCTTTTTCCATGCTTACCAACTTGTTTTAGAGTTCCCAATAGCTTGAAATATGATGTTTAGGAGTTCCCTCTTCATAAATTGAGTTATTTGTTTAATCTTGTATGTTTTCCCAAAATCCGAAGCTGAATTTATAAAGTTAGAAGCTCTTATGCTCTCTATGTTTCACTGAACTATTTATCTTATATGTTTATCAGTTTGAGTATTGTTCATAGAGATTAATGGTTTTCCCTACCTCATGATTAGTTGCTTTAAACTATATATGTTTAAGACCTCTTAGTCTTTTCCCAAACTTAATGTTCATTACACCTCATACATCACCTTAAGGATCCATTAACCTTGCTAAATTGGCCCTACAATACACTCTGTTTCATCATTTAGACACCCTTGACTTCATTTGACTCCATAGCCCAATGGCTTTGACATACTCTCACTCCTCCTATTACACTTGACCATCTTTCCCATCCAAAACAATCAAAAACCCTACACCTAATAACTAGCCTAAAATCAAAACCCTAGAGAAAAAAGAACACATCCTTTGCACCCAATAGAGAGATCCCTCTCTGAGTCCAAGAAGGCTAGGTCCTAGGACTCCAAAGCTTGGTTCCATGTTACCCTGTCATTTGGTCTACCAATCTGCCAAATCACAGGACCCTAACAACATCTTCTTGGGTTGTCGAGTTATTCATGGATTCCGAGTTTGTGCCATATTCTTGTGAGAAGCAAATTATAGCTAAGTGCAAGCTAGCGAGTGCTAATCGGAATCAAGGGATGTAGTGAAAATTTTCCAAAAGGTGGTTGTCGACGCATAAAGGACATGTGAATTGTGTTTCCCACAATCAAAAGTAGTAAATACATTCTATATGATACCATATGTGGATGAGTTCCAGGGTTGCCCATTCTTCTAGGAAGTGACCACATTGATCGCACAACGTGTAACGTATGATAGGAGGGGGGAATATGAACAAGCGTCTCTCTGGTGACTATCATTTCGCCTATAGGGACAGGATGGTACGAGGTTTATCTCCAGAATACTGGGTGGTAGGATCCTCTTAATAGGATTTCTCGATGGCATGCAAGGTGTCCTTATATCACGGGAGTTTTGTGAAATGATGGGTATAGTGCCCATAATTTCTGCAGATATCACATTTGTGATTGGTACGTAATTCTTTGCCTTTGCCCTTGGAGGAAGGTTCCTTTTTACGGGAACGTGGTGTCGCGATGTCTGCCTCTGAGCCAAGGAGCAGTTTTCATTCGTCCAACTTTGGGAAGATATGGGTAGGGTGTCCTATTACGTCGCATATGGCTCAAACTAGTGATTCCCATTGTGTGGTGAGGGGTTTCCATCTTCTTTCCTTTTCTCTCAGTTTTCTTAGCCGTAATCATCATTTTTTCAATGGGAATTTCCTTTGCAGGTGTTAGCCACCTATAAAAGTTGCCATATCAAATGGTGGCTAAATCTTCTAGGCCTTCAAGAAATAATTTCATGTCCAAATTGTGATTTCTTGAAGTTTTATGATGATAATTACCCCTTAAGTTAATATTCATTGTTGTTTCACTATTATCCCTCAAGTACCTAATGATTGACCAAGAGAAAACTGCTTGAAGAAGCCCCATTTTCCACTATTTACTTCTCCTTTTTTACTCTCACAAAAGATCCATTTTCACCCATTTTTCTCTTCCATAAAATCCCTCAAAAGACCACCATCTTAACCTTCAAATCATCCTGATCCTCTTAACATCTTATATTTTCCCTTTATTTGGTTTTAAATTCCCCATTTTTATCTAACGAGACTCTCATATAGCCTTAAAATATATTTTTTAGGTCTAATAAACAGTCTTTTGCAATATAAAGAGTTAAGCCCTCGAGGGCTTATATTTTCAGCCCTCCACCTCATATGGCCTAAGCCCTGCAATTGAGCGCTAAAGGCCTAAAAACCTTCTTATGAACCCTTATTTCCTTCCATTTTAGTTTCCTCGACATTTTGATTTTAAATAAATTTGGACCCTTTATCTCTGTAGATCAACGGCCATCGGGCTCCATTCTTCTGGCCTTATGCATGCCTTACCTTTTCCTCCATTCAAATGAACCCGCCCCTCTTTAAATCTTGACCGTTCATTGCAGAGATCCATAGATCGGGACTTCACCCGATCTCACCATTGATCCAGTACGCGACAAAACTACACGTCACCATGGACCCTGCTTAAAACTTATTACCTCGCAGCTTTCCGCCCATCGTGTTCTATCCGCGGCATTAGATCTGGAGCCTCCAATCCGACGGCTCAAACACAATATCGCGTAATTTTTTGCCCTGCTCCGCAGTGTGCTACCTCCGCGCGATATAACTGTTTTGAAAATCCATGTGTCAGTTGATGAGTGGAATCGCGTTCCAAAAGGTAATACCGCCTACCCCCCATTTCACAGCGCGATAACCACCAATGGTTTTCCGAAACCACTAAACCTTAAATTCATTCCATATTTCAAAATTTACATAGTTAGCTGTTCTGCCAGGTTTCGATCCTTTTTCTGCTACATTTCCTCATCCTCAAGCTTTCCTACCACCTTCATCGAACCTTTGAAACACAGTTTCACAAAAATTCACAGTGTTTTTATAATTAGTTTTTGGTGTTTTGCAGGGTTTAAGGGAGTGGCTTTGTGTTTTTCCACTGTCATAGACAGGTGACATTTTCAGCTCGAAGTGACGATTTTGTGCCTTAAGCCAATGGAGAAAAGGAACCAACAGGTTTTTGAAATCATGTCATCAAGGGATTGTGACCCCTGATCTTATATAAAACCCTCCAACAGCAGAAACCCACCTGTATAAACAAAGAACAAAAAAAGGTATCAGAATCAAGAAATTAATGTTAAGGGTGATTAAAGCCAAAGCTTGAAGATCAGAGTTTTAATCCACCGAATAAAGAGGTAAAGACAGTGTTAAAGATCAAAGACCCAAGGATAAAGTCTCAAAGCCTGAAATCAAGCATAAACACAATGTTTAAAGGTGAATCATTGTTTTAGTGAAAAAAGAAAAAAAAAATGAAGGACACCTCCATGCCACATCACAGGGGCTAATTGAATCCCCCAACTACCAAATTGACACCTATAACCCTTCTGCCTCAAAGGAATACACAGATTAAATCTCAGTCAGTAACATTAAGAATAAAGACAATTGAACAGTTATTACAAACAAAGGAAGATATTTTAAACTGTCAGTAAAGTTATTGTAAAAGATAAAGGAG
Organism: Pinus albicaulis; assembly: GCA_034641835.2. Classification (NCBI taxonomy): domain Eukaryota; kingdom Viridiplantae; phylum Streptophyta; class Pinopsida; order Pinales; family Pinaceae; genus Pinus; species Pinus albicaulis. Next base: position 344,463,878 of record CM076569.1, on the reverse strand, counting down.
CCTTAAAGTCAATATTTTCATCCACTAAGCCTAAAAAGAATAAATCAGAGTTAATGAAACAGAGTTGTAAATGGAATGCTTTCCTGCCTTATGCCTTGCATGGTTTTCAAGGCTAGGAATTGCATTAAGTATAGAATTAATGATATTCAAGCCCTAAACTCTTCCAGCTCTTCTTTTCTTCTATAAATACTTCTGAAGAAGATGAGAAGTTGTTGGTTGGTTGGTCACTAGTTGTAACACTGAAACTCTCTGAAATAATACATAGTCTGTCTGAATTTGAAGAAGAAATTGAAGTCTTGGATGCTAGATTATGTTTTGACATGCTTGTTCTTGAGAAGGCTCTATCATTGGATCCCTGAGCTTGGCTATTGGTGATGTATTCTAAACTGTCTGTTGTTTTTCCTATTTTCATTATGTTTCATAAAATTCTTACTACAGTAGGATGAAAATTTTAGGCTAAGAAATGACTCCTGGAAGCACCTTAGACCTGTTTATCCTTCACTATTTTATGTTTTCTTCTGCTAATGCATTTTAGAGTCTTTAATCATTCTCTTGAACCCTTGTGCTTGCTTATTTCTCAAATAGTTAAAATATTTGGTTCCAACATGATTTATGGTTTTCCCTGCTTGTCCGCCGCCACTTGAAAGTTGTTTTTGAAGTCTCCCTTTGAAGTAATATTGTTTACAGTTAGCCAAGGAGGTCTGTTTTGATCATATCCTTTGTCCCTGCTTGAGAAATTGCTTTAAAGGTATTTATAGTTGTGATCATAGATGTGTTAGGTGTTCCCTCTTCTATGACTGCAATTATCAGTGAATCTTTTATGTTTTATAAGTCCTTTGAAATAAAATCTTTGAGGAAATAGGATGTGTTCCTGAGTCTTAGATTTCATTTTGAAAGTTGTCTTGAAATCATTGTTTGCTTAAAGTGTGGTTTGTATAATTCATGGTTAGCCCTGTCTATCAAATACCTCTTTATTGTTCAAGTTATGTTTTTAAGTTCCCTTTGTTGAGAATTCAACTTCTCTTTTCAAAATCATTAATGTCCATCTCATTCACAAAAACTAAAGGATCATGTGGCCACGTTAGATTTTCCCTTTGATATCCCATATCCATTGATGAACTTGTTACAAATTTTTCTTGACTCCATTTCCCAATGAACCTAACACTTCTTGTTTCTATCTATACTACTTAGATATTTCATTTTTTGTTGTGCCAATTCACCAAAAAAACAAACCAAACAAACACTTGTACTTAATAACTAGTCTAAAATAAATACTTAAAAGCAAACAAGATATATCTTTGCAAAAAATTTGAGAGATCCCTCTCTCAGAACAAGAGTACTAGATCCTACAACTCTAAATATTGGTTCTGATGTTGCCTTGTCTTTTGGTAATCCAATCTATCAAAACACAGGACCACAACATAATGGCGATCATGGTGGGACCTATTGAATCTATGATAGCTTAGCAAACTATTATAAACTCTTTAGTCCTACAAATCTCTAAGAAAATCAATTAATAAGCCATAGAATAGACTCTGTTTGTTTGAGCACCTTAGCTAAGTGTTAAGATTAGAAATAGGACACTCTCATAACCATAGAAATATACAAAATCCAAACAAATTTCAGATTGGCTTCATAATAAACATGGTGGTGGAACCATAAAACATTTTACCTTCACAAAAGCTAAAAATTTTCCACTTGGCGACTCCATTGGCCCCAGTAGGCTTATTACTCATATAGGTCTCCAGATCTCTTTAGGATTGTGTTAACCAGCCTTGAGGAAGTTTAGAAGCCTAGTCCCATACTAGAATAGACATTGTGAAAGGCAAAACTTTCAAAACAATCCCTAAAAAAAATCAGCCTCTCTCATTTTTGAAAAAACAATCTGGCTTCACATAGGATCAACACTAGATCTCATCTAGACCCTAATCCTCCTACAATAGTTGAAAATACAGAGAATATTTTGTGGCAAACTTCTAAGTCTAGAAAATCAGCTGCTGATAGGAGCCTCTTAAGAACAAAATCTGTCCCTGAAAACCTTGTTGTCTTAGAGGATTTACACTTTGACTTACATCATACAAAGAACATATTCAGAACCAGGTCTCAAAGTGATTTAAACCAAGCTGATATTGAAACTGTAGGTTTGCAACATAGCTTTAGTAGAGAAGCCTCACCTTCTACTACTCCTGACTCCCAACTTCTTCACAACTTTAGCCTCTTTTGTAACAAATATGCTCAAAACCAGTTTGCTAGCCCCAGTGTTTGTTCCACTCCATTCCAGCCCATCTTCCCTGTTGTCAATCCACCCCTTGTAAATCCACCTTTCCTTCCAGTCATGGCAACATGGTATGCTCCTCTAGTCCTTCCTTTACCTTTAGTCAACCTGCCACAGGACTATCAGTCCAAGATACCATTATATGATGCCAGTGGTGCTACTACTGCTTCACAACATGTGGACAAGATGAATGAATATTTTGATCAAATGAGATTGACGATGAAACTATCAAACTCAGACTGTTTGCTCAAAGTCTATGGGGAGAAGTAAGAAAATGGTTTGAAAGATCAACCCTAATAGTATTAATGACATCCAAGCCCTCCATCAGTCATTCCTAAACAAGTGGGAAGTTAGAAAAAACCCTCTCCAAATACTTTCAGACTACAACAATCTCAAAAGAAACACTGGGGAAAGTGTTCAAGATTATTGCACTAGGTTCAATAATGTTTATAATGCACTACCCCCGGAATTGAAACCTCCATAAGGTTCAGCCTTGGCCAAATTTCCCGAAAGATTTGATCCTGAAATGGCCTATCAACTAAGAGAAAGACACCCCTTAACCTTAGAATACATGCAAAAAGGATCTCTTGTCATGGAGGTAAATCTAATAGAAAAAAGAGCTAGGATGAGGAATGAAAAGAAAGTATCATTTAGGGAGAATCTGCACCCTCCACATCTAGCTCAAAAATGGAAAGGATGATGGAAGAAATGATGAAAAATATGAGCATACTTGAGAGAGAACAACCAAGAGACAATTAGAACAACCCCAAAATAGAAATAGGAATCAGAATTATACAAGAGAAAACAATCAAGATAGACAAAGGGACAATGACCAACAGATTAGACCTCCCTTCCAACAAAACTATGTAGATCAAGATGAGGAAGAAAGGAAGATTGAAATATTGGGAGAAAATCATGTAAACTTGATTGGATCAAACAGTGAGGATGATGTCTTTCTCACTGAAGAAGAACAAGGCTTCTTCTCCTAAAAAAAAAAATGAGAATACTTATGAGGATTCTGAATATTATAGGTTTGGGTTCGAGAATGAAATCATGGAGGTACACAAATAGTATGATCTTAGAAGCAAAGGGAACAAAGATAATTCAAATGACAAAAACACTAGCACTGCTGTTAGGAAAAATGCAGAAAATCAGCCTAAGAAAATAACAGAGAAACCCAACGTTTTGGCTAAGAAAACATATTTAAACAAAGAGAAAATTAGCTAGCCAAATGTTGAACAAAGAAGCCCTAGCACTTTAGCTAGTGGCCCTAACAAAATTGTCCCAAATAGCAGTCCAAACAAAGTTCAGCAAATCAGAATTGCTGAAAGGAATTTAATTGAAAACACAGATGTAAATGTGACAAAATCAATAGTTCCTTTCAGCCTTGAGGGAGATATTGCAAAGATAAAAATCACCATACCTCTAACTGAACTAGTAACCCAAAAAGTGTACAAAAACCAAGTTTTGAAAGCTTTGAACTTAGGAAGTGACACTGATACCTTAAACTTGACAAATGACAAACCTGAGTTGTTGTTTGGTCCTGAAGTTGAAGGAAAATACCAAGAAGGAGTTGTCCCTCCCTACTATGTCAGTTTAAATATACGTGATAGGATATTACACAATGCCATGTTAGACTCTGTAGCTTCACATAATCTTATGCCCAAAGTAGTGATGGAAAGCTTAGGCTTAGAAATTACTAAACTATACAAGGATCTGTATTCCTTTGATTCAAGTAGAGTCAAATTCTTGGGTTTAATCAAAGATTTGTGTGTAAACTTATCTCAGATCCCTGCCAAGAGTCTAGTTATGGACATAGTAGTAGTTGACATTCCCCCAAAGTATGGCATGCTTTTATCAAGATCATGGGGAGCCAAACTTCAGGGGAGCCTTCAAATGGACATTTCTTATGCCACCATCCCAGTTTTTAACCAAAACAGAAGATTATACAGGGAATACCACATGAAATACATGGTGAGAAACATAGATAAACCAAAAAAATTTCCAATCTATTCCATTCAATCAAGTTTAGATTCCTTTATCTTGTACAATGAAGACCAAATCACTCAACAAGGAAAACAAAGAATAAATCAGTTTACCAAAACAATCAAAACTTCCCTCAAATCAAATACAAAACATTAGCAATTCTCAGCAGCAAGAAAATGAAAATGAGGCAGAAATACTTTGGACAATAAACTTTGATGGGTCTTGTAATAAAATAAGTGCAGGGGTAGGTGTATGGATTCATAATACAAATTAGGGTTATTCATATAAACTATATTTTCCATGCACCAACAATATTACTGAATATGAAGCCCTTCTCCTTGGCTTACAGTTGCTTAAACAATTAGAAGCCCAGAAAATATCAATTCTAGGAGATTCTAAACTTATCATAAGAAAAATCAGAGGATAATACTCAACTAAAAACCCAAGACTTAGAGAATATCGAAATGCTTCCCTTGATTTATTAAAGACCTTTGAAAAATATGAACTCATTTTCATTCCAAGAGCACAAAATCATCTAACAAATGAACTTGCCTTCATTGCCAACAATTGCCAAGTACCTCAGATAAATGAACATCTTAACATAAAGGTCAAAAACAGGCCTGCAATGCCTAACAAGGAGGACCATTGGCAAGTGTTTGACACTGACAAACATATAGATGATTTCCTAAAATCAGAAAATTATTTTTCCATACCAACATTAGAAACCAACCATGAAGAAAAGTATTTGGATAATGAACAAATCCCAAAAACAGAAATGACATATTCTGCTGATATAAATCACTGCGAGAATATTTTTGAAGCAAAATTAATTGACAACGCAGACCAGAAAGACTTGGAAGTTTTACAATGCAAGAATGATACAATTCCAAGAGGTCTCACATCTTTAGAACACCTTTTTGACTTTAATGATGTAGCCAAAGAACCAAGAATGGAGCCTGTGGAAAAAAATGTAGAAGAGCATAACATAGGTAGCCTAACAGAACCCAAGAGGATAAAACTGTCCAGCACTCTCCCAGCTCACACAAAATTGCAATACATAGAGTTTTTCAAAGATTTTATAGATGTGTTTGCTTGGGGATACAAAGATCTGAAATCTTATGACACTAGCATCATTCAACACAAAATTCCTCTTAAGGAAAATCAGAAATCTTTCAAACAAAAACTAAGAAGGATAAACCCTGTTTTATTACCTTTAGTTAAGAAATAAATTGAAAATATGTATGATGTTGGGATTATAATATCCCTTAGATATTCAGAATGGTGTCAAACCTAGTCTCTGTTAGGAAAAAGACAAGAGAAATTAGGCTCTGCATTGACTTTAGAAATTTAAATAGAGCCTCCCTAAAAGACAACTACCCATTTCCAAAGATGGACCATATACTTCAAAGTGTATTTGGGTCAAAAATAATATCACTGTTGGATGGGTTCTCAGGTTACAATCAGGTGTTAGTGCTCCCAAGTGATCAACACAAAAATGCTTTTACAACACCTTGGGGCACCTTTATGTATGTCAAAATGCCATTTGGTTTGATGAATGCAGGTGCCACCTTCCAAAGGGCCATGGACATAGCCTTCTCAGAAGATATTGGCTATTTTATAATCATTTACCTTGATGACATAACTCTTTTCTCAAAGACTGAAGAAGAACATTTGATTCACTTAAGAAAAGTTTTTGAGAAATGTAGGAGATTTGGCTTATCTGTGAACCCAAAAAATACACTCTTTGGTCTCCAAGAAGGTAAAATTCTGGGTCACATAATTTCAGAAGAGGGAATCAAATTAGACCCTAAAAGGATTGATGTCATATTGAAAATCAACCATCCAAGAATCCTCAAAGAATTACAATCTTTCATTGGGAAGATAAATTTCTTGAGGAGGTTTATCCCCAACCTTGTTGAGCTACTAAGAAACATTACAAACATGCTTAAGAAAGAGGTAGGTGTGAAATGGACTACACAAGCTAAAAAATCATTTGAAATGGTTAAACAAGCTCTCACTCAAACACCATTCTTGATTAGTCCAGATTTCACCAAAGACTTTTATATCTTTTCTTTTGAATATGAACATACAATAGCTGCAGTATTACTTCAAAATAATGATTTAGCGCAAGAACAACCAATATCCTTTTTTAGTAGGGCCTTAAGAGATTCTCCTCTCAAATATAACATCATGGAGAAACAAGCCTTAGCACTGGTGAAAGCATTAAAAGACTTTAAAGTCTACATTTTACACTCTCACATAATTTCTTTTGTTCCACATACTGTTGTCAAGGATATTCTAAGTCAAGATCCTGATGGTAAAAGGGGAAAATGGATTGCTACTATTCTTGAATATGACTTAGAAATCAAGCCCACCAAACTAATTAAAGGGCAGGGATTACCAAACCTCATGGCTGAGTCAAACTTCCAAGCACTAGATATGAATATGGTGGATGTGTTGGAAGAAATAGAAGAAATCACTGCTCCCTTCATTAAAGAAACATTTCTGAATTCACCTTGGTATGCTGATATCATTTATGTACTTTTGTATTTAAATACCCCTCATTCTTTGTCTAAAACTAAAGCTATATTCTTGAAACAGAAGGCTTTGTATTATTGCATATTAGATGGGGTATTATATTGGAAAAATGATGTTGGAATTTTGCTTAAATGTTTACTTGAGGATGATGCATGAAAAATTATGCATGAGCTGCATGAAGGAGAATGTGGAGGACACCTCTGCTGGAAGACCACAGCAAACAAAATCCTCATATCTAGTCACTATAGGCCCACCCTTTTCCTAGAAACTCAAAAGTTAGTCATGTCTTGCCATAAGTGTCAAAATTTTTATGGAAAAAGAAAGCTCCTTCCCTTACCCTTACATCCCATCAGTATTGAGGCACCTTTCCAACAATGGGGCTTAGACTTCATTGGGGAAATTCACCCATCTTCATCAACCCAACATAAGTGGATCCTCACTGCCACTGATTATTTTACCAAGTGGATAGATGCCATACCATCTAGAAATGCTACTGACTCTGTCATTATCAAGTTCCTCAAAATAAACATCCTATCCAGATTTGGTTGCCCTAGAAAAATCATAAAAGACAATGTTGTTTCTTTCATGTATAAAATAATGGTTGATTTATGTTATAAATACCACATCACCTTGGGCCATTCTACTGTCTACTATCCCCAAGGAAATGGATTAGCTGAATCCTCCAACAAAACCCTCATCAATATCATCAAAAAGTTGTTGGAGCATAATCAGAAATCATGGCACAATAAGTTGGTTCATGCCTTGTGGGCTGATAGATTAACTACAAAGAAGTCAATAAATATGTCCCCCCATCAGCTGGTCTATGGCATGGATGCAGTCTTCCCAACATCATTAGGAGTTTAGTCATGAAACTCCTTCAAGAAGTTCAAACTGAAGAAAATGATATGCATAGAAGAATCAAGAAAACAATTCATTTATAGCAGTCCAGAGAATAAGTCTATGAAAGAACACAGCTATTCCAAGAAAATATCAAGAAACTATTTGATAAAAGTACTAAGGAAAACAATTTCCAAGTTTGAAATATTGTTCTTAAATGGGATTCAATAAGGGAAGAGAAGGGAAAACATTGCAAGTTTGAGAACCTATGGAAATGACCCTATTTTATTCATGCTGAGAGGGGTCATAATGCATTTTCCCTGAAAGAGCTGAATGGAGAAGATCTATATGGAGGTCCTGTCAATGGCAAGATTCTTAAACATTATTTCTATCAAGAGTCATGAATTTCAAAAAATTTTGCTTTCCATTGTAAATATCATTGTTTTAACATTGCATTCAAAGCTAGAAAAATAAAAATACAAAATAATAGAAGAGAAAAGAGGGAAGATAAAAAAAAAGAAAGGCACAGCCCATACCAAAAAGGAGAGACAAAATCTGAAAGTGTGCAAGCTCAAATGCCACTCCTAAAAACACACTTCTAGCTAGTCATACAACCTAATCATGGCTAATTAGATTTTCAATGTACTGTTGATAGGTTAGTGAATTAGATCAGCCAAACAACATAATCTTGTCTTATCAGTAAGGTAGATTAGGATAGAGGAAACAAAGGTTCAAACAAATTCAATATATGAACCTATGAATCTCAAAAGAAAATGGCTCTAATTAGATTAAATCTTGAGCCAAAGATATAAAATCAACTGGTTCCAATATGCTCAAAACTTGAACCAGATGGGAGAGAAGATACAGCTCAAACAAATTCAAAATGGAGCTGAAGAAATAATGAAGGATGTTTTAATTTTCGAATCTTAAGCCTTCACAAATTTTGTTATACTTTTCATAAAGACTATGTGCAGCTTGTTTTTATGCCATAGATCTGCAGCAAGTCAGACTGCTTAATCTTCGATTGGCTTCTTTTAAATTTTCTGTTTTAGAATTTAGAAAATAAAGGTCTGTCAGACAGTCTAATCCTGACAGATAGTAGTTAGGTAGAAAATTTATGAACTCAACTGTTTAAACTAAGTCCATGGAGAAATAAGATTAGACTTAGACTAGTTTCCTGTTTTTAAAAGAATAAAATATTGATGAAGAGAGTTTGCTAGTCCAAATGCACTCTGAAAGAAGAAAAAAATGTTAGATCATTAGGAATGGGTAGGTAGAGATGTTGTTTTGATAGAATTCCATTGTTTCATATTGCTGCAAAGATTGCCAGATCAAAAGAAGGCCAGCTAAAGGAAAAGAAAGTTGTTGCCCAATGGATAAGGCACTAGCTTACTGAAAAGCCAAAGATAAATTGTCTAAATTTCTTGACACCTTCAAGAAGATGTCATCCCCATGTGGAGCCACTGTTAGCCACCTATAAAATTTTCCATATCAAATGGTGGCTAAATATTCTAGGCCTTCAAGAAACAATTTCATGTCCAAATTGTGAGTTCTTGAAGTCTTATGATGATAATTACCCCTTGAGTTAATCTTCACTATTGTTTCACTATTAGCCCTCAAGTACCTGATGATTGACAAAGAGAAAACTGCTTGAAGAAGCCCCATTTTCCAACATTTACTTTTCCTTTTTTACTCTCACAAAAGATCCGTTTTCACCCATTTTTCCCTTCCATAAAATCCCTCAAAAGAACTTCATCTTAACCTTAAAATCATCTTGATCCTCTTAAAACCTTCTATTTTCCCTTTATTTGGTTTTAAATTCCCCATTTTTATCTATCAAGACTCTCCTATAGCCTTAAAATCTCTGTTTTAGGCCTAATAAACAGTCTTTTGCATTATAAAGAGTTAATTCCCCAAGGGCTTATATTTTTCAGCCCTCCACCTCATATGGCCTAAGCCCCGCAATCGGGCGCTAAATGCCTAAAAACCTTCTTCCGAACCCTTATTTCCTTCCATTTTAGTTTCCTCAACATTTCGATTTTAAATAAATCTGGACCGTTGATCGCTGCAGATCAACAACCATCGGGCTCCATTATTCTGCCCTTATGCATGCCTTACCTTTCCTCCATTCAAATGAACCCGCCCCTCTTTAAATATTGACAGTTCGTTGTAGAGATCCAATGATCGGGACTTAACCTGATCTCACCATTGATCCACTATACGACAAAACTACACGTCACCATGGACCCTCCTTAAAACTTATTACCTCGCAGCTTTCTGCCCATCGCGTTCTATCCGCGCCGTTAGATCTGGAGCCTCCAATCCGATGGCTCAAACACAATATCACGTAACTTTTTGCCTCGCTCTGCAGTGCACTACTTCCACGCGATATAAGCTGTTTTGAAAATCCACGTGTCAGTTGATGAGTGGAATCGTGTTCCAAAAGGTAATACCACCTACCCCCCATTTCTCTACGCGATAACCACCAATGGTTTTCCGAAACCACTTAAGCTCAAATTCGCGCCATATTTCAAAATTTACCTGGTTAGCTATTCTTCCAAGTTTCGATCCTTTTTCCACTGCATTTCCTCATCCTCAAGCTTTCCTACCACCTCCATCAAACCTCTGAAAAGCAGTTTCGCCACAATTCGTAGGGTTTTTATAATTAGTTTTTGTGTTTTGCAGGGTTTAATGGAGTGGCTCTATGTTTTTCCACAATCATAGATAGGTGACATTTTTGGCTCGGAGTGACGATTTTGTGCCTTAAGCCAACGAAGAAAAGGAACCAGTAGGTTTTCGAAATCATGTCATTAAGGGATTGCGACCCCTGATCTTAGATAAAACCCTCCAACAGCAGAAAGCCACCAGTATAAACAAAGAACAATAAAGGGTATCAGAATCAAGAAATTAATGTTAAGGGTGATTAAAGCCAAAGCTTGAAGATCAGATTTTTAACCCACCGAATAAAGAGGTAAAGACGGTCTTAAAGAACAAAGACCCGAAGATAAAGTCTCAAAGCCTGAAATCAATCATAAACACAGTGTTTAAAGGTGCATCAATGTTTTAGTGAAAGAATAAAAAAACAATGAAGGACACCTCCATGCCACATCACATGGGCTAATTGAATCCCCCGGCTACCAAATTGACACCTATAACCCTTCTGCCTCAAAGGAATACACAGACTAAAGCTCAGTCAATAACATTAAGAATAAAGATAGCTGAACAATTATTACAAACAAAGGAAGATATTTTAAACTATCAGTAAAGTTATTGTAAAAGATAAAGGAGCCTTAAAGTCAATATTTTCATCCACTAAGCCTAAAAAGCAGAAATATGAGTTAATGAAACAGAGTTGTAAATGGACTGCTTTCCTGCCTTATGCCTTGCATGGTTTTCAAGGCTAGGAATTGCATTAAGTATAGAATTAATGATATTGAAGCCCTAAACTCTTCCACCTCATCTTTCCTTCTATAAATACTTCTAAAGAAGATGAGAATTTGTTGGTTATTTGGTCACTAGTTGTAACATTGAAACTCTCTAAAATAATACATAGTCTGTCTGAAGTTGAAGAAGAAATTGAAGTCTTGGAAGCTGGATTATGTTTTGACATGCCTGTTCTTGAGAAGGCTCTATCATTGGATCCCTGAGCTTGGTTGTTGGTGATGTATTCTGAATTGTCTGCTGTTTTTCGTATTTTCATTATGTTTCATAAAATTCTTACTAAAGTAGCATGAAAAGTTTAGGCTAAGAAATGACTCCTGGAAGCACCTTAGACCTGTTTATCCTTCACTGTTTTATGTTTTCTTTTGCTAAGGCATTTTAGAGTCTTTAATCATTCTCTTGAACCCTTGTGCTTGTTTATTTCTCAAATAGTTCAAATAGCTGGTTCCAACATGATTTATGGTTTTCCCTGCTTGTCTGCTGCCACTTGAAAGCTGTTTTTGAAGTCTCCCTTTGAAGTACCATTGTTTATAGTTAGCCAAGGAGGTCTATTTTGATCATACCCTTTGTCCCTGCTTGAACAATTGTTTTAAAGGTATTTATAGTTGTGATCATAGATGTGTTAGGTGTTCCTTCTTCTATGACTGCAATTATCAGTGAATCTCTTATGTTTTCTAATTCCTTTGAAATAAAATCTTTGAGGAAATAGGATGTGCTCCCGAATCTTAGATTTCATTTCAAAAGTTGTCTTGAAATCATTGTTTGCTTAAAGTGTGGTTTGTAGAATTCATGGTTAGCCTTGTCTATCAAATACCTCTTTATTGTTCAAGTTATGTTTTTAAGTTCCCTTTGTTGAGAATTCAACTTCTCTTTTCAAAATCATTATTGTCCATCTCATTCACAAAAACTAAAGGATCCTATGGCCAAGTTATATTTGCCCTCTGATATCCCATATCCATTGATGAACTTGTTACAACTTTTTCTTGACTCCATTTCCCAATGAACCTAACACTTCTTCTTTCTATCTATACTACTTAGATCTTCCATGTTCTTCTGTGCCAATTCAACCAAACAAACACGTGTACTTAATAACTAGTCTAAAATAAATACTTAAAAGAAAACAAGATATATCTTTACAAAACATTTGAGAGATCCCTCTCTGAGAACAGGAGGACTAGATTTTGGAATTCTAAAGATTGGTTATGATGTTGCCTTGTCTTTTGGTAAGCCAATCTATCAAAACACATGACCATAACAACAAGGATGTTTTCGACTGTTTCCTGAATGGGTGGGGCCTCCTCGAGACTTAGGGGATTTAAACCTGTCGTAGTGATGTGTGTGTCTCCTATCATAGTAGGGGGAACGAGATACCAAACAGGTATTGCAAACGATATGTTTGGTAACACCACTGTTGTAAAAACCTGCTGGGATAATAAACCAGCTGGGGGGTAGACGAAAGGGGTTTGGGAAGCGGCTTAGGCTAGAGAGGCTACAGTGGATGAGGTCTCGGTGTCATTATTACTTGTGTCTATGTCCAGGCTAGCTTCAGTGCTTGATGTGGACATCATGCACACCGGAGCTCCTGTGACATCAAGTGATGACACAGGTATGATAGGGGGCTCTCCTAGGAATTATATTGGGATGGACGACGGTCTGAATTGGCTGGGGCCATATTCTTCGTACCGTGACAGTGTGTCTGTGGATGTATCTACGTAGGGTAGAATGACATCAGTATTTTTTCAGGCCCACTTTTCGATATGTGTCAATTGGTTGACAGTAATGATGCGGTCCTCATGGGTGAACATCATAGTGTGGAAGACAGAGGAGGTTATGGCTGAGATGGCATACATATAACTCCAACCATGGGAGTATATTATAGTCCAAGTGGGCATCGAAGACTTCAATGTCTATAAGGACCATCTTTCCAACTAAGCAGGCTGAGAGGTTTTGGTAGAGGCCAACGGGAGTTAAAGGGCGATCGTCGTATGCTCTAAGCATGATGTATGATGGCTTTAGTTTGGGAGACATAACTTGTGCCAAACATTCTTTGACATGATGCATGTGGATGCACCCTCATCGATGACACGTCGGTGAATGGTAATATTTTGGACTGATACTAGTGTCTGAAAGGTGACCATTGCAGGAAGCCTAGGGGTGGCTTTTTCTAAATCAAAAGCCATTAGGCACGTATCGGCAGGGTCGATAGCACCTAACGTAGAAAGCAAGGTTTTCTGTTGCTTTGGGCAAGACTGTAATACTTCCAAAGCTAACATAGAAGCGAAAGATTGAGCTAAATCATCCACAATGCTATAATTATGGGTTACTTTGGAATAGTTTCCTTCTCGCCTAGTTGGTCCCTTATCCATCTTTGGCAAAGGTTCGATAGGCATCGTTGATATGGTCAAAGGTGCAGTTGGTGCACTGGTACTAGCCCCTAACGCGTTGGTGTCTGGTGGGGTATCATAATTTAGGTCTTTTGTTTGAAAAAAACATCTCTTCGCCAGTCATGTAGATTTCATGGTTGTTTTTTCCAGAGTCAGTGGAATTTTTCTATTGAGTGCTAACTCTCCCTTGATGGGGGAAGGGCTCCTATATGACTGCTAGTTGCTGGGTTGATCCCCCTTGTCCACGATTATTCTACATATTTTTCAGCTCAAGGAGGTCAGGACAGTGGTGAGTGTAATGGCCATACTCACCACAGATCGAACAAGAGTGGTTTGTTCAAAGAGGTGGCCTTTTCTTCTACCATTGGGCATTGCTTCGCTTCTGGTTTTGATTTTGGTTGGGGTTGCTTCTAGCCTGAGGTCGCGGAGGGTGCTTCTGGTTGTTGCCCCCCTATCCAGGATTTCCTTTAGGCTTGTTTTTCCCTTTTTTCTTAACCACATTAGGAGGATAGTTCTCCTAGTTATATGGTTGGCACTCTTGGTTTTTGGAAGGCTTCACAAAGTTCACTTCTGCATTACTCTGCATAGGCGGGTCTTTTGTTGGGGACTGGGCATAATTCGGTCCCTGGTTTGTGAATGGCTATTGGGGGGGGGATCTTCCGCCAACATGTCTATCCACGTACTGGGTCCCCTGAGCCAGAGGATAGGGTCCTCGGTGTTGATATGATGATGCCCTACTACTCAAATTTTATGGAGGCATGTGATGACTTTTGTAGGGGGGTTGTGGTACGTTATGGGTATAATTGTACGTGTAACCGGGGTTTTGAACACTGCTTCCTGGGTAAGTTTGGGTCAATGACCCAATTAAACCATCTGCGGAGTTTCATGTGCCTGGAAATTCTTTGTAAGATTGCAGGTGTGGGGTGTTCAGCAAGATATTGTAAATATACCCTAACTACGTATAAATTAGCTCAAGCTGTTGAGCCTTACTGATGGCGTCCTCTTCCGATATGGGCCTTTGTTGAGCCACATCCTTCGAAATCTCTACAGTGAGAGTTTTCAGGAATAGTCTTAACAGTACTTGAGTGTCGAGTTTGGCTTTACATAAACTACGATGCCACTGCCATTTGTGGAGATGGTATGAGATATGGACGGCGAGAGTTTTCCTAAAGTGTGTCAGTAATTCCATTCCAGAATAATGGTGAATGGGTAACTGAAAATAGGTAAGGAATACAGTGGCGAGGGTGCTAAAGGTTCCATGTGTAGCAGAGGGTTGCTCCACATACTGTTTCACTACTACTCCTGTCAAAGTGAATTGAAATAGTCTCAGTTGAATAGTATCATCCACGATGTTTTTCAACGAGCACCACATGTGGAAATTCATAACATGATTTCCTGGGTCTTCCACTTTCTTTCCTTCGAACTTTGGAATGTTGGAATGGTGCTTTGTGGGCATGGGAGGCCATATGGGGTTGTTTGCAATGGGGTCGTTCACTAACTTGGTTAAATTTGGTAGATTCAACGAAGCTAGAAAAGGTGACTACGAGTTTGTAGCCATTGCAACTTGTGAAAACACAATGTTCTGGTTAGGCAGAGGGTTTATCTGTGACGTACCCTACTGTATATTCGACCAGATTTGCGAATGGGTAGCACTCCTCTGCCCTTTAGGGGTTGTGGGAGGAGTGGTATGTGGTGTGGAATTGGGAGACCAACCACGGTTCCCAACTAAGGATGCCCCAATAAAGGATGAACCGATAATGGTGGCAGTGTTGCATCTTTGACGGATAAATGGCAAAAGACCTGGAACCCCTACCGGTAATGGGGGAGGGCCAAAAGACGTCTAGATTGATGAGGTCCCGTTGGGTTCATTTTGGCATTGACTAGGTCTGGATTTGGAAATATTTTAGAGGATAGAGATTATAATAAAAGAAAAATTATGATCGCATACATAAAATAAAGCAAAAATTAAATTTTCCCTTTAAATTAATCCTATGTGATCAGTCAATCAAAAAATATGTTTTTTGCTTGTTTGCATATGATACTAAAATCCTAGAATACCTAATCATCCTCACACACTCAAATGTAACTAGGCCTTGAGAAAATATCTTGCGAGTGCTGGCACAATGTCTTGTAAGAGTTGGTGACGCCCTGAGTCAGTTGAAGAAAATCCACCAAGGTAAGGGTAGAGGATCTAGTGCTTACGTGCACCGTCACCTATAGGGAAAGGATGCCCTAATTTTGGCCACTAAGTACCACCATCCCACGTAAGAATTCAATTCTTTGGCTTCTTAGTAATTTAGCTAACAATATCGAGTATCAACTTGGTCAAGTAGCCCCAATTGATACCTTCCCGCACTGCGCCTAAGCCTAACCCCCTCTGAAACGGGTCTCTGTCGCGCTCAGGTTTTCTTTTTCATGGGCTAGTAAGTGGATTTAAAAGCTCCCTAAATAGTCAACTTCTATGTTTCAAGATGAAAAATTATCAAGGCGGCTTATTGGATGTCTACCCCCTTGATCCTAACTTAAACTATAAATTCTTTTGTGGCCCCTGTGGGAATAATTTAGTGAGTTTTGTTAAATTAGTTTTAGGTGTCTTTGCTTTTCTTAGTGTGTGGATGTGTGTGAGAAAAAAGTGAACAAGCACATAGTTTGAACGTGTGGATATGCGATGATCCTTTTCAAAATCCACTATTAAACTATGTTCTATTGTTCCTTGCTCAAAAGAAAAACATGCGGGGATATGGGCCGCTTTCAATTTTTCTTAGTTAATCTATATGATCAACTATAGGGAGATGGTGAGTTGTGAATATAGAGCGTTCATATGCTTGCCTAGGATCACCAAAGGGTGCAAAGGCAACAACGATTACTTTCTCTTCTATTGACAATTCAATCCTGGTCTTGAATTCCCAGTGCAAAAATTGAACTAAACTAATGAATTTTACACTAGAAAAATGAACTAGCTAATCATGCATGGAATTTGGCCACTTACTTTGGCTAATTATCTAGGTGTTTTGGTACCTAAATTTGAAAAACATAATTTTTGTCGGAATGCAAGTTAATTTCCCCCCTACTTAAACTATGTGTGAACTTTGCAAAAATCAACTCGAAATAAAATTAACACCAAGCCTACCAAAAGTAGCTATGAGTGAGCTTTAGCAAGCTGCGGGGTACCTCAACTAGTGCTGGCAGATG
Organism: Pinus albicaulis; assembly: GCA_034641835.2. Classification (NCBI taxonomy): domain Eukaryota; kingdom Viridiplantae; phylum Streptophyta; class Pinopsida; order Pinales; family Pinaceae; genus Pinus; species Pinus albicaulis. The sequence goes on along the minus strand of CM076569.1, from coordinate 344,447,225 downwards.
TATTATGGGATGCCAGGCACTTTAGAAGTAGGAAAAGATAGAAATATGGGAGAAATTTCTCATTATGCCTTTTGCACACAAAAGGCTGAAACAGGCGCGATGTCTGCACACAGGTTAGCTCTAAACGTGTGCCCTGGGCACACCTATCTATGGGAAATGCGCGAAAATTCTTGCAAAAGTAATTTTTTGGAGCTGCTCTACTTCAGTCTGTCACTTAGGATGAGCTAGGGATTGAAGGAGAGAAAGGGGGCAATTTCAGCCCAACTTCATAGCATAGACAGAGGTCTCTACAAAATGGCACAACCACATAAACTTGGAAATAAACGTTAGTGGATTCGCCAATCCTGTGTTAGTGTGTTTGGTGCATGCATGTAGGAAATCACACCAGCTTAAGGGGTGTGGTTTTCCCTCTTAATTTGTTGGTGACAGGTAGAAAATATATGGAGTCATGCAAGTTAGTGGAACATGCTAGAACATAACATACGAGATAGAGAAATAGCATGCATATTCAAACATAAAAATTAAACTAAAACTAAAGAAAATAATACAAAAGCTATGAATAGAGTCAAATAGTTTCAATAATCCAAACGGTGGCACTTACGTCCCCTCTTATTGAGTGCTGGTAGGAAATGAGGATGAAACTTTAACCCACTTCCCAAGGGCCCCTTAGAACTTGGGGTTCTAAGTCCCAATGCAAGGATGTCTTTACTTCCGAGATGCCTTGGTGCAAAGTCTCCCTCTCTCTACTATGGTGGAATAAAGTTGTTGGATGGCCAAAAAATGAGTCCCCTCTATCTCTGCTCCAGATCACACACTGTTGGTATTGCTTGGAGAAATTCTGGCCAACATAGCAATGTGCTCTCAAGTCGCTCATCTCTTTGTGGCCTTTTATAGGATAATTTCAAATCCTCCTTCCCTCTCTTGGAACATTGTGGATGGTGACCCAAGCGAGGGGGATGATTCCATTGTGTGCCACATTTATTCCATTGTGTGCTCCTTTGATGTCCTAAGGAGGCTTGGCTGGTTGTCCTTAGGTGACTTCAAGTGTGCAATCAATGTCCTGGAGTGTGCTTTTTGTGGTCCCTGAAAGTGACTTCTACCACTCCCAGGATTTTGTGGTCAAGGGTGCCCAAAAGTGCGCTTATTGAAGGATTTTGTGCACAAAATCATTTATGACTAGTTCAAATTTGATTTTTTCCTCAGACCTTAGATATTTTTAAATACTACCAAATTATATAATGTCTTTCAGCCCTGTATATCCCTCTACCTGAAATTAAATAATGTCATCTTTTCTTGTATGATTTTCTAGTGATAACACTTATATTTAAAATATTTTCACTGGATTTCCGTTACCGAAAGGGAAATCAGTTCGTTTACCAAAAGGTTAATTGAAAATGAGCCTGTACGCCTTATGCATGGATGCGTTGTGATTGTTTTTAGATAGATGTCCTAAGTTACAGTGGACATGTCTGTTCATGGTAATGGTCCTCTTGGCAGGTGCCTAATGTCCTTATGGATCCATTATCTAACATTTTGGTAGTTTTTTGTGCTCATGAATATGATACACTGGATGTGTTGACACTGACATTTCACTAGGCTACCAGCTTCATCACTGAACTGAGTTTTCATCCTTCCTGGAGCTTGCATATATTTTCCCAACTCTCTAGAGTCGAGATATTTGTCCTGTTCAAATTCCTATATAATTCATCAGTCTTGGTGTACTTCATGAATGTTGGTTTCAGCTAGAAAATGTGCTTCACCTCATGTTCTATGAAGACATCATTGCTAATGACTTCATAGAATGCTTTCCTAGTCATGGTGTTCTTCAAATTTGTGAGCTTGGATGTGTCCTCAGAGATATCTGTGAGCCTCTTTACATAATCAGTTATGGGCATCATTTTATCATTGATAACAAACAAGGAAGGAAAAACTCTTTTGTTCAGTGGCTCAATCCTATTGAAAAACCTACTCACCCCAATCTCCACCTGATGGCATCTCTCTTCTAGCTGTGTGACCAGACTCTTCTTATTCAACAGCCTTTTAACTTCAAGAAAAGAGGTTTTTCTGTCAGCCACTTCCAGTTGCTCCAATTCATGGTTGCTCTTGGAATTCAGGAATCTAATGATGTTCTTGGAAGTTTGGGGCTTATCTCCAAGTTCCACATTCTTTTTCTCATTGGAAACCTTCACTACATCAATTAGATCCCTTTTTTCAAAAAATATCTGAATTGAGGGCCATATATCATTCACAGACTCAATTATATCCAACCATATAATTTGCTTGAATCTTCCCACCGTGCATCCAATTGAGGACTCCTTAAGAGATTTATGCAAACTTTCATTTAGTTTTTTTAGAATCTGCAACTCTGTGGCCTGTGTAGAATATTTCCTTTTGAATTTCTCTTGTAGGTTACTGAGTTGATCTTGCAGCTTCTTAATCTCTACTGACTGTAAGGACATGCTCACCATCATCTTGGCTACCTGCTCAGTACTTTCCCTCGATGCTCATGTGGATGTTGTGGCTGCATGAATCACTGTGAGAGGAACTTCTTGTAAGGGGATCATGGCCTTAGCTGCCTCTTTTTCTGCTCCCTTCATTGCATCCCTAATTTCTTTATGTATTTCTTTGATCATTTTATGCATCTCATCCTCCATTTTATTGATTTGCTTTGTTTGTTCAACAATTAATTGTAACATTTCTTCTTTCTTTGTTTCAGTTGTTTCTATCTCCTTGGCCATAGGGTCTTCTGTCACTGGCATCTTAAGCTGCCTCCTCAAGGCAGCTATGTCTACATTCTTCTTCCTCACAAGGGTTTTTTCCACTGCTATGTTTGATGGATTGTAACCGAGTTGTATCTCTAAATCCTCCAGATATTTTATACTTAAATATTTGGCCACGGAGGAGACCTTTTCCAACATTAATTGTGACTATTCATTGGACAAAGTCACCTGTAGTTTTGAGAGGCTCATGGATGTGCTAGTTAGGGTGGAGGAGATCATTTCCCCAGTCTGCTTTCGCATCTCCATCTGTTCTATTGGGTGAATTTTCTTTGCATCAAACTCAAAATATGTCTTCTTATATTCTGCTGCACCTTTGGGCTAAGTAATTTGTGCCTCCAAGAATGCCATCTTCATTCTTCCCTTCTCATATTCAAAGGCTGATAGGAGTATACTCTAGGATTTTCCCGTTTGTTTCTAAAACTAATTGTAGTTGTTGGTCTTGAGAACCTCATTCCTTCTCTTGATCTCCCTGAATGTGTCATATATGTCTTCCTCCTTTTTTTCTACAATGGAAGTAGATGTGGGAGTTTGCACATTCCGTTGTTGGAATGGAATGGTGGGAGAGGATGTGGAGAAGATCGGGTGTCCACCTGTTGGAGATGAACTTGGTGAATCCCCAATTGTGATGACAATTTGCTGGTTTTTCTCATTGCCTTGGTCAAGGCCCATGATGATCCTAGCTCTCTTCCTATATTTTATTTTAAACTCCTTAGTGGAGGAATCAATTTCCTTGTCTGTTTGATCCTCCCTATTCCTCTTACTTCCTATTTCCTTTTCAGGCTCCTTTCCTTTGTCATCTTTAACTCATGTCACCTTCCTCTCTTGTGGAGTTGGTGTTTGGATTATTGAAGTAGAGATGACCTGTTCTTCAGCCTCCTGTATTGGGTCTGCCACTCATTCTTCTTGGTTCATGTACTTCTCTATCTCCAGTATGTGGGTATGGATGTAGGGTGTGGACTTGTTTTCAACCCTCTTCTTGGAGATGATCCCCATTGGATCATAAGACCAGGTGAAACTGTGTGTGAATTTCATCTCTTTTAGCCTTTTATATGCCTCTCCCCCTGTTGCCTTGTTGTTGCAGATGAATGGGTTGATTTGAGATTTGATCCTGAATTGTGACTTCTTCTTGGCCGAAAAAAAAATGCACCTCATTAGCATCTATCATTTTTTTGATATACTCAAGGGAAAATATCCTCATGGAGAGGAACATGGGTGGTTTATAAGGGGCCAATTCACTACCATAAACCCTAATCTTCGTGTAGTTTTGGTAGAGATACTAGTCTGTTGTCCTCATTCGATCTGTCAACTGCATCACTTTCTTGATTTCCTCATTGGCCCTAGGCTCTGTGGTGCTGATGAGTGCATTGATTTTTGGATGAACAAATAGGTAAAGCTCTTTATGAATAGTCTTCCTGCTCATTTCTCAATAAAGTTGTCCAAAAAATGACAGATTGGGATTAAGAGTCTTCATCTTTCTTTATCATGTCGAATTTGAAATTTCTGGATTGAAAATAGGTAAACATGTACACCAACACATAAGTGTATTTGAATACCCCTTCTGTTTGAAATTTCAAGAACTAATAGTGGATTGCATCAGCAAGGAACTAAGCGTAGCTAAACATAACAGCGGGCTTGGCATATGCAGAGAGGATAGACAAGAAACCAATTATGGCTTCATCTATCCACTGATCATTATGATAACCTAAAAAATAAGATAGGGTAGTGACAATGTGCTTGGTCCTTTTTGAGAAGGTGGATGATGGATATGGGGGATTTGTGGTAGGCATTGGTGCATTGGGAGTCATGAAAAGCTCCAAGGTTTTGGCCCTGCTGCCAAAATATAATCCTTGGTATATTACTATAAGGGCCTCATATGAAAAAGGGACAGTGTTCTCAACAATGGGGCCTACAACATCTCTTGAATGGATGGGGCATTTAAATGAAACAAAATATCTCTTGCAGATTTCACTGTGGCTCTTTGTTTAATGTCATAGCAAGACTAACATTTCCTAATAAGCTCAGGGAATTTATGGGTTCTAGGGAATATGTAATGTGGAAGCTTGGTCTCCCACAGGTTGATATCATCTGCTTCATCAAGGAACTTATCCTCGAGCCAACAATAGACATCGAACAGGTCGAGGTCTGAATTTGTCTCGTGGATCTTGTAGTCACTGTCAGCCAGAGGAATATGGTCTAAGTCTACTTGGGGGTAGATCATGGGATTGAAAGGTTTTTTATCTACCTTGGGAGGAATGATTTTATTTTTCACTCTCTATTTCACCTTCAATGGAGAATGGGAATAGAGAAGGGGGAAACCATATGAATTGATACTGAGGAAGGGGTAAGACTGAAGGGGATCGGGACTGAAAATGAATTAGCTGAAATGATAACTGTAATGAGGCTCACACAGCGTTGATTGTTCCTTCTTTGATGTGAAATTCACCCCTCATCCAAGGTGGCTGGTCATGACCTCCTCTGCAATTGTCTATAAATATCACAACCTGTAGCAATTCAATAGTAACAACAATGGAAACTTTGATGCCATAGTGAATTTTTGTTTTAACATGTGGCTAGAGGGTAACCGTTGAGTTGGCATGGGTCCATTGGATAACAGCCCAACCATTCATGGCACAACAGTTCTATTGGTGGGAGGGGATGTAACGAGGCGAAGTGGGCAGGTGATGGAGGACGTGGCACGGCGGCATTGGCAACGGGCATAGGGCGATAGCGGTTTGGAGGTCAATGGAAACAAATTTTCGGAGGGGTATAAGGTGGTAAGAGGTAATAGACAGGGGGGTTAGAAACTATGGGAGTGATACAAGTGGGGGAGAGGGTAGTAATGGATACCGCCCATTTCGAAGCCCCCCAATCTGTTAATGTCTGGTGGCTGACGGGGGCCCAAAATGGCTTGAGGGTCGTCGATGGCAAGGTGAGGGGTGGAGATAGAGGGTAAGGTGGGAGTTATTAAGCGCTAAGGGGATGTGTGACGTGGAAAGGAGGTGGGACCCAATGGTTATTGAAAATCCCACATCGGCAGATTCAGTTATGAGCTGTAGAGTTAAATGTTAAAACTTGCCACATGCGAAGTGTGGGGAGAGGGAGGTGACGTGGCAGAATGGGCCCCACGGCTCACGCAAATCGCACATAGGTGAATTTAGTTATGAGAAGTAGAGGTAAAACTTAAAACTTTCAATGTGAGAAGTGCAGGGAGAAGGAGGTGAGGTGGTAGGATGGGGCACACGGCTATCGCAAATTGTAGATCGGTGGTTTTAGTTATGAGCGGTGGAGGTAAAATTTTAAACTTGCAACGTGTGAAGTGTGGGGAGAGGGGGTGATGTGGAAAGGAGGTGGGACCCACTGACATCACAAATCGTAAATCAGGCGATTTAGTGGTGATCGAAGGATTTTGTGAAATGAATGAATGGCAAGGAACTTTTGTGATTTGGTCGATGTGAATTGTGATTTGGTGCTTGGTGGGACTTGCACAGGGCTTAGGATAAAATAGATTTTTCCTTAAAGGATTTTGAAGTCCCCATTTCACCCTTTTCCTTTCGTTTCTTCCTCCTTTGCATATCTACCTACCCGAACTACTCATCTAACATTTTTTCTTCCTTGTAGGGTGCACTTAGACTTGCAGATCCTGAACATTTTCTTTTAAAATTCTAACCTAACCCCTATCCCTTATTTCTCCTATTGGTTCAGATTAAGTTTTTGAACCAATCTCATTTTATACCTATCTATTGATATGCCAAGATTAAACAGTTTGGAAAATATTTATTCTCTAACATATCAACAGAAATTGAAAATTGTCTAATCATGATTAAACTATGTGACTAGACAGACCTATCTAATGAGTAGTGGCATTTGAACTTGCAGCACTTTCAGTTTTATTTATTTTTTGGGTTCTTCTTTCTTTTTTCCCTTTTTTCTCTTTTCTTTTTCTTTATACTTTTTCTCTATTTTTATACCCTATTTTATTTATTTTTCATATTTTTCTTTTTATTTGAAATCATTTGAATTTTGAAAATCCTATCAATAATGAAAACCTTGCATGAAATATAAAGTATCTAGTCACCTTGAGATCCTATAATTTATAGGGTACTAATAGTGGCTCCAACTGGGGATGGCGCTTCTTGAAGAGAAGTTTCAAGGACTTGAGACCAGTAGCCTTGGATGCTCCTTTTTCTGCAACATTTTTAATTGATTTCATTTCTTCTCCAACTGATTTCTTTTATGTTGTTATATCTTCTCATCAAACTAGGCTTAGGGCCTTCACTTCAGGCTTCCACCTCGTCCAATGAATTATCGAAAATTGTGATATGGTGGTATTTACAATGATGAAAATTTAACATGAGTTTTAGAAGAAATAATGTTTTAGCATCCTGCCATTGACATCCAATTCTTTGAGAAAATAGGCATTATTTCCCCTAAAAGCATGAATGATGTATGGCCCTTGCCAAATATTATCAAAATTTCCATGCTTGCCTTTATCCTCTCTTTTGGAATCCCATTTCAAAACTTTGTCACCAAGATTGAAATCATTAGCCTTGGTTCTCTTGTCAAAAATATTATTGATATTCTCTTGCATCACCTGTGTTCTGTTATAAACCTCTTCTCTGAACTACTGCAATTGAATGGTGTCATTAATCCTCCTTTGAATGTCATTTGGTTCAACTTGGACCTCTTGGATTATCTTCATTAATAGGACTCTCAAGGAAGAAGGAAACATTGCATCCATTCCATAAACCAATTGGGATGGAGACATGCCAATTGATTTCTTTCTGGTGAGCCTATCAGGCCACAGAGCATTGATCAGCTTATTCTGCCATGATTTCTTATTCTCCTCCAGAAGCTTTTTAATAATGTTCACCAGGATTTTATTTGAAGATTCATCCAGTCCATTACCTTGAGGGTAGTAGGTTGTTGAATTCTGCAATGATATATGATATTTGTGATAGAAATCAACTATCTTTTTGGATCTGAAGGTTGCAACATTGTTTGTGATGATTTTCCTAGGACAACCAAATCTATAAAGCATGTTGGTTTCTAGGAATTTTATAATGATAGAGTCAGTGGAACTTCTAGAAGGGGTGGCCTCTATCAATTTGGTGAAATAATCCGTAGCAGTGAGGATCCATTTATGTTGAGCAGAGGATGGAGGGTGAATTTCTCCTATGAAGTCTAATCTCCACTACTGGAAAGGGATTTCTACGAAAATAGGTTTCAGGGGTAAGGGCAGTATCTTCCTCATTCCTTCAAAGTTTCATCATTCATGACAAGAAGTAACCATCTTATGGACATCAGGAAAAATGGTAGGCCAATAAAAACTAGTTCACGTGATTTTTTTAGCAGTGGTTTTCCATTAGAGATGGCCACCATAGTCACCCCCATGGAACTCTTGCGTTACTCTATCTGCATCATCCTTCAATACAAATTTAAGAAAAATGCCTCCAATATCTTTCCAATACAAAACCTTTTCGAAAATGTAGAATTTAACAGCTTTGAGTTTTAGAAATATAGCCTTTGTTTTAGATAAACTAGGAGGAGCATTCAGATTAGATAGTACATACAAAATATCAGCATACCATGGAGAATTCAAGAATTCATCAATCAGTGGAATTACTAGTATCTCTTGATCATCTAATGCATGTACCATGTTGATGTCTAGTGCGTGTAAATTACATTTTACCATCAATTCAGCTAGTCCTTGGCATTTGATCAACTTGCTAGGATTGATTTCCAAATCGTACTCTAGGATCACTGCAATCCGTTTCCCTCTTTTTCCATCAGGATCATTTTGTGTTAGAATGACTTTGACAACTGCATTTGAAACATAAGCAATGATATGTGAATGTAAAATATAGACTCTAAAATATTTCACTTCTTTAACCAATGCAAAAGCATGTTTTTCCATGATATTATATTTCAGAGATGCATCTCTTAATGCCTTGCTGAAAAAGGCTATTGTTTGTTCTTTTCCTTCACCGTTTTTCAGTAACAAAACAACAACAATAGTATGTTCGAAGGAAAAAGAAAAAATCATGAAATATTTAGTGAAATCTAGACTGATTAGTACTGGGGCCTTTGTCAATTCTATCTTGACCAAGTCAAAAGAATTTTTTGCTTCTATGGTCCACTTTATTTTGTTTCCCTCTTTTTGCATGTTAGTGATGTTCCTCAAAATTTCTGCCAAGTTTGGTATAAATATCCGTAGGAAGGTTATTTTACCAATGAAGGATTGGAGTTCCTTCAAATTTCTGGGATGACTAATTTTCAATATTACTTCAGTTCTTCTAGGGTCGATTCTTATTCCATCCTTAGAGATAATGTGGCATAGCAATTTTCCTTCTTCTAATCCAAACAATGTCTTCTTAGGATTTAGGGAGACTCCAAATTTTCTGCATTTTTCAAAAACGCTTCTCAAGTGTGTTAGATGTTCTTCATTGGTTTTAGAAAACACAGTGATTTCATCCAAATAAATCACAATAAATTGGCCAATTTCATCAACAAATGCAATGTCCATGGCCCTTTGAAAGGTAGCTCTAGCATTCATTAGTCCAAAGGGAATTTTCACATACATGAAAGTCCCCCAAGGAGTTGTAAAATTTGTCTTATCTTGGTCTTTGGGGTGCACTAACACTTGATTTTAATCATAGAAACCATCTAACAAAGATATCCTACTGGAATCCACTACCCTTTGTAATATGCGATCCATATTAGGTAAGGGGTAGTTATCCTTAAGAGATACCTTATTAAGGATTCTGAAATCAATGCAGAGTCTAATTTTGCCAGTTTTCTTCCTAGTTGGGACAATGTTGGAAACCCATTGGGAGTACCTAAGTGGCACTATGATTTTTGCTTCATACATATTTTAGATCTCTTTCTCAACTAAAGGCATTAAAACAGGATTTATTCTTCGCAATTTTTGTCTGAATGGCTTTTGATTTTCTTTAATTGGAATTTTGTGTTGAATGATGTTGGTATCATAGGATTTCAAATCTCATAACTCCATGCAAACACATCAATAAATTCTTTGAATAATGCTATATATTTCTTCTTTGTAATAGCAGCTAGAGATTTAGATAGTTTGATGATTTTGGGGTTCTGTTTTGTGCCTATATTACATTCCTCAATGTTAGTTCCAGTTGGTTCCATTTTGGGTTTTTTGGCCACATAATTAAAGTCTGTTGAGATTGCAACAAGATGATGAGCTTAGTGGAAAGGAGTCACCTTCACTAAGTGGGCCCGCAGGCTATTTTTGGCGCAAAGTCTATTTTTAGACATATGGATCATGTTCTATGAGTTGCAGGATGCTATTTTTGGATGGTTGGTCAAGTCGAAAAAATAGATGGACTTCTATTTTTAGACATACTGGGCGACATCTATTTTTAGATTGCCAGTCTAAAAATAGATATGTCGAATATTATTAGCTCTTAATAATATTTGGACTCTAAACATTATATTATCCTCTTGGAGCACTTCAGTTAAGTGCACAGATGTGGCACATGCAGCTGACAGAACGAATTACGCTGTTCCTAGGGTTTAGTGGAGCTATTGCATGTTGAATTCAGTTAGAACTCATGTGACCGAGTTTGGTGGAGTTGATTGAGGAAGTTAGTGGATTTGTATTCAGTTTAACTGAGTTAAACATAGTTGAGCTAGTTGTATCTAGTCTAACTGATTGATACACTAGTGAGAGTGGTGTGAATAAATTATTAATTAATTCAATAACTATAAACTCATTAATCAACTAAAGAATACATCATTTAACTTCAGTGCATGGACAGTTTTAGTGGAGACCAGTGAAGAGGTAGGTGAAAGAGCAGTGTGACTATTAGTTGTGATTATACTGGTGCATGAGTTTGCACCGCACATTGATGTAGATGCCAATGAGGATTGTGCAGTGCATACTAGTGGGATTCAAACTTGGATCAAGCAATTATTCATCTTGGATTTCGCAGTAGAGGCAAGCACACATGTGGAGCAGATTGGAGCATGTGTTTTGCTAGATCTGAGCTTGTGTAGTGTGTAACAATTGGAGATTGTACTGAGAGCTTGTGAGGAGTTTGTATATTGATTGTTACATGATCTCTATCATTATAATATACATATAGTTGGGGGTTTTCAGCTTTAATCTTTCCCATAAATACTGTGTTTATATGTGTGATTGTTTATGGTTTTAATGTGCGCATGCGATTATTTATATTTCCACAATTAATGATCAATGGTAGAAGAGGTTATGTATTATGCATGAAGCTAAAATAGTGTGTGATCAGGATAATCTCGGTGAATAATTTAGCAGTTATTCAAATTTCTACATGGTATCAGAGGGATATTGATCATTGGAGCAATTTCAAAACATTGAAGCGGTTGAGTTTTGTGCTGGTGGAATTCGAATTTGCAGCAGTGTTTTCTTGGTGTCGAAGTTGAGATGTCTTTCAACGGATTGCAATTGGAGTATTCCCTTGAGGGCAGCTTGAATTATATTTCATGTAAGGACATGATGGAGGTGGTGTTAGATGACAATGGGTTGAAGGAGTTCATAGATGCTGAAGTCCCAAATCCTACTTTTAGCGATGTTGCCGTACTTGAGGCTTGGCAAAAGAAGGCAACAAAGTGTCGAAGGATTTTTTTGGAGGTCGTGAAGGATCACATAGTGTCCAGCCTGCATGGTAAGGCTTCTCCATTCTTAATGTGGAAAGCCTTGACAGATTTATTCCAAAGCAAGAGCGACCAGAGGAATTTGGCGCTCAAGGACAAACTCAGAAACATAAATATGGAGAAAGGCGACAATATGCCCAAGTACCTCACGAAGTTCATCCAATGCAGGGATGAGCTAGGAAGTGTGGGGGTGACTGTAGATGATGAGGAATTGGTGAGCTTGGCTCTCCTTGGGCTTCCGAAGAGTTGGCATTCCTATCAGGACTCTGTCAATGGTCAGGAGAAATTGCCAGGATGGGAGCGACTTTGGTCGGATCTTGTGCAAGAGGAGATAAGGAGGAGTACCAGGGACAGATCGTCATCAAAGAACTGTGATGAAGAGAATTGCTCTTTGGCTGCCAAATAAAAGAAGGGGAAGAGCAAGAAAGCTTCTCATTCCTGTGCGAAAGGAAAGAAGCAAGACATGTCCAAGGTGAAGTGCTTTCACTATCACCAACACGGACATTATGCCACAAATTGTCTGCAGAAGAAGAAAAATAAGTAGTCGCTCGGATCTCATAATCGGAGAGGCCTTTTAGCTCTCAGCTTTGAGCTTTCGGATTTTTCGCTGATCGACAAGCCATCTCAAGTGATGGAACGTTGTGGTTTCGGGATGTTGGTGCGTTCACATGACAAGAGATCGAGATTTGTTTACTGATATGGATGAGAAAGATCTTGGAGTGCACATCGAGATGGGCGATGATGGTAGATACAGTGTGACCAGTATCGGTACCATTTCCTTTGAGAGGGAGTCTGGTAAACCCTTCGTATTGAAGGAAGTGATGCATGTTCCAGGATTGAAGAAGAATCTTATCTCTGTGGCGATGTTAGAAGAGAAGGGATATGATGTTGTCTTTAGCGAGGGAAAGGCTTTCCTACGCAGTAAGGCAACTGGTGAGACCCAAAGGATAGGGGTTTGAGTTAAGAACCTTTATCAATTGCAGGTAGATGGCTACGCAGCAGTGGCAGGCAAGGCAGAAGGAGTGGTGAGCCAGGATGATGGAAAGTTGTGGCACTGGAGATTGGGCCACCTTCACCATGGAGCTTTGAAGATACTGTAGTAGATTTCTACTGGGCTTCCTAAAGGAAATCTTGCGTAGTCAGATCAGTGCAAGGGGTGTACCTTGGGAAAATTTGTGAAAGCCACCTTTCACGAGAAGGATCGTGCCACGACGATCCTTGAGAGAATTCACACAGACGTGTGTGGACCTTTCTCAACATCTTCGACATCAAAGCGCGGGTATTATGTGATATTTGTTGATGATTTTTCTCATAAGTGCTGGATCTTCTTCATGCAGAAGAAGAGTGAGACATACTCAAAGTTCTGTGAGTTCAAGGCACTGGTTGAGAAACAATCAGGGAAGTAGGTGAAGGCTCTTAGGAGCAACAATGGTGGTGAATTCATCTCTGGCGAATTCAAGGACTTTGGCAGTGTAGAAGGAATTCGAAGAGAGCTCATAGCACCTCATAACCCATAGCAGAACGGGGTTGATGAATGGAAGAACAGAATGATCGTGGGTGCTACACGGGCGATGTTGCATGATCAGGGCCTACCCATTCACTTCTGGGCGGAGGCATGCAATACTGCAGTATATGTGCTAAATCGTTGTCCTCACAGGATACTTGGCATGAGTACACCCGAGGAGGCGTTTTCCAGTAAGAAGCCTGATATTTCCCATTTGAGGATTTTTGGTTCACCTGTTTACATTCATGTGACGAAGGATGCCAGGAAGAAGCTAGAGCTGATCGCAGAGGTTGGGATATTTGTGGGGTACACTGATATGCCCCAAAACTATCGTGTGTATTTTCCAGACAGTCTCAAGACTGTTGTGCGATGGGATATCAAATTTCAGGAGGAGAAAGCCATGAAGTGTTCGCTTGAGAGGGAGCCACACTTGCATGCAGACGAGGAGCTATTAGTTCCTAAGGATGAGCCTCAGGATGTGGATCAGCCATAAGAGGAGGTTCATGGAGTGGAAGAGACCACTCATGCAGCGCCAACCATTAGAGGGTGGACATGCACTACAGAAGCTGAGCGACTGGCTCAAGATGCAGAGAAGGTTCTAGGACCACCTACAGCACAGCGCAGATAGAAACAGTCACCTGATCGGTACACTGGATACATGGCTCTTATGAGTAAGTGTATCGTGACAGAGCCATCCTCTTTCGAGGAAGAGGTGGAGGATCCCGCATGGGTAGATGCCATTGTGGAAGAGTATGATTCAATTTTTAGAAACAGTGCATGGGAGATTGTCCCGAGACCGGAGGGGAAATCAGAGGTGGGTTAGAGATGGATCTACAAAGTGAAGCAGGCAGCTGACGGGAGTGTGGAGAAGTACAAGGCAAGATTTGTTGCCTGAGGCTTTTCACAGATTGAGGGGATCAATTATGAGGAGACCTTTGCACCTGTCACAAGGTATTCTTCCATACGGACGATCCTAGCTCTCTCAGTGCAGATGGGGTGGCACATTCATCAGATGGATGTGAAGACTGCGTTCCTCAATGGATTCATTGAGGAGAAGGTGTACATAGAGCAGCCCAAAGGTTTCGAGATCTTCAGCAGCGAGTCGCATGTGTGCAGGCTCAAGAGAGCATTGTATGGGTTGAAACAAGCACCTCATGCTTGGTACACACAGATAGACAGTTATTTCAGTAGACTTGGATTCTCCAAGAGTGAGGCGGATCCGAACCTATACCAGATTGTGGTGGAGTGTAAGTTGCTGATCATTGTACTTTATGTAGATGATTTGATTTTGATAGGTGATGAGCTGTTGATACTCTCATGCAAGGAGGATCTTGCAAAAGAGTTTGAGATGAAGGACTTAGGCCTCCTTCATTATTTCCTGGGATTGGAAATTTGGCAGCGCAGTGGTGGACTGTTTGTTTCTCAGGGTAAGTATGCCCGGGAGATACTGGAGAAGTTCAACATGCATGGCTGCAAGCTTGTTGATACTCCTCTTCCTGGTGGTTGGAGGAAGGAGGATGCTACTTCAGCGGAGGTAGTGGATGCCACTGTTTATCGACAGTTGGTGGGGTCACTTATGTATCTAGTCAATACACGACCCGACATATGCTATGCTGTTAACCAGCTTTCACAAGCTATGGTTAAGCCTACCAAGCTCTTTTGGAAGGCGGGGAAGCATGTATTGAGATATCTCAGAGGCACATCGGGATATGGATTGTGGTACAGACAGTCGGATGAGGTGAGGCTATGTGGCTTCACAGATGCAGATTGGGCAGGGAGACCAACGGACAGAAAGAGCACATCTGGAGGGATTTTCAGTATCGGGTCGATAGCGATTTCTTGGTACAGCAGGAAGTAGAGATCCATGGCACTCAGTTCAGCAAAGGCCGAGTATATGACAATGAGTTTGGCTGCATGCGAGGCTATATGGATGAGGAAGATCCTGGTTGGATTGTTTGCTTCACACTTAGAGCCTACTGTGATTTATTGTGATAATCAGAGTTGCATTAAACTCTCGGTTAATCCAGTATTTCGTGATAGATCTAAACACATTGACATCTGGTATCATCACAACAGAGATTGTGTGCAACGGAAGATCATGTTAATTTCATACATTCCCACGGAGGATCAGGATGCTGATATCTTGACGAAGGCGCTCACCGGGGGAAAATTCGAATACCACATAGGCAGGATAGGGGTTGCAGATAATCCATATCTTGTTGAGAAGGAGTGTTGATATTGCAACAAGATGATGAGCTTAGTGGAAAGGAGTCGCCCTCACTAAGTGGGCCCGCAGGCTATTTTGGCGCAAAGTCTATTTTTAGATTATGTCTATTTTTAGACGTATGGATCATGTTCTATGAGTTGCAGGATGCTATTTGTGGATGGTTGGTCAAGTCAGAAAAAATAGATGGAATTATATTTTTAGACATACTGGGCATAATCTATTTTTAGATTGCCAGTCTAAAAATAGATATGTCGAATATTATTAGCTCTTAATAATATTTGGACTCTAAACATTATCTTATCCTCTTAGAGCACTTCAGTTAAGTGCACAGATGTGGCACATGTAGCTGACAGAAGGAATTACGCTATTTCTAGGGTTTAATGGAGCTATTGCATGTTGACTTCAATTAGAACTCATGTGACAGAGTTTGGTGGAGTTGATTGAGGAAGTTAGTGATTTGTATTCAGTTTAACTGAGTTAAACATAGTTGAGCTAGTTGTATCTAGTCTAACTAATTGATACACTAGTGAGAGTGGTGTGAATTAATTATTAATTAATTCACTAATAATAAACTCATTAATCAACTAAATAATACATCAGTTAACTTCAGTGCATGGACAATTTCAGTGGAGACCAGTGAAGAGGTAGGTGAAAGAGCAGCGTGACTATCAGTTGTGATTATACTGGTGCATGAGTTTGCACCACACATTGATAGAGATGCCAATGAGGATTTCGCGGTGCATTCTAGTGGGATTCGAACTTGGATCAAGCAATTATTCATCTTGGATTGCACAGTAGAGGCAGGCACACAGGTGGAGCAGATTGGAGCATGTGTTTTGCTAGATCTGAGCTTGTGTAGTGTGTAACAATTGGAGATTGTACTGAGAGCTTGTGAGGATTTTGTACAATGATTGTTACATGATCTCTGTCATTATAATATACAGATATTTGGGGGTTTTCAGCTTTAAGATTTCCCATAAATACTGTGTTTATATGTGTGATTGTTTATGGTTTTAATGTGCGCATGTGATTGTTTATATTTCCGCAATTAATAATCAATGGTAGAAGAGGTTATGTATTATGCATGAAGCTCAAATAGTGTGTGATCAGGATAATCTCGGTGAATAATTTAAAAATTATTCAAATTTCTACAAAGTCAAATAACTCCTCTAAAGGGAGAAGCCCTCTAGGCAGATTATTGTCTTTGAGTTGGAGTATTTCAAATTCTTCTTTTTCAAGGTCTTTATAATTTTTTGTATTGCGTATAGTTTTGTTAGCTGGGATATTACATTGGTGTTTACCTCTAAAACAAAATTTTCTGGAACAAAATTTTGTTCTTCTTCAGTACTTTGTGCATCAATAAGGGTGTCTTCCTCACAATCCATATCCACATTACTCTCTTCAAATTCATCTTTGGATTTCAGGAAGTTGTCGATTTTTTTATCACTGCCAAAAACTTGCTAGTATCTCATTTTATCTGGCATAGAAGGATGATGTTTGACTTCAATAGTGTGTTTTTTGTTTGGGTGAGGTATTTTACAAGTACTTGCTGAAAAAGCAAGGTCGTTTTCTAGGACATTCTAGTTTCTGGGAATGACTGCCAAATCATATTCTTCAAAGGTCATCAAAAAATAAAGGACAAAATTTCTATAAGCTCTCAGTCTAGGGTGTTTGGCTACATATAGTCCTTTAACATGTTTAATGACTAGCTCAAAGTCACCATGTACAAAGATCCTTTATGCCCCTAGTTTTGCAACATTTGTAATCCCAAAAGGAAAGCTTCATATTCAGCAATGTTGTTTGTGCACTGAAAATTTAATTTGTATGAATGACCCTGTAAACTATTGTCCCCTGTGTTATACACCCAAATTCTTACCCCTAAACCATCTTTGCCACACGAGCCATCAAAACTCATGTTCCAAAGAGGTTCATTTGCTGGATCTAGTTGCTCTGTTTGTATTTGACTGTGATTATTTTCAGTAGAATCATCTTCTATAAGGGAAACTTGTGAATCAATGAGTTCATCATTATACAAAATGAAAGAATCAAGGTCAGTGTGAACAGAGTACAGAGGGTAATTGTGAGGCGTCCCTTGGCTACTTACCATGTAATCATTAATGTTTCCCTATAAAGTCTTCTTGATTGACCAAACACCAGAATGGTAGCATAAGTCATGTCTAGTTGCAGAGTTCCTTGGAATTTTCCCCCCCATGAGCGAGATAAAAGCATTCCGTATTTTGGGGGAATGTCTGCCACCACGATATCCATCACTAAACTCTTTGCAGGTATTTGAGCTAGAGTGACACAAAGGTCCTTAATCAGGCCTACGAACTTAACTTTTCTAGAATCAAAAGAGTACAAATCCCTGTAGGGTCTAGTGATTTCGAGGCCAATTTTCTCGATGATATCCTTTAGCATAAGGTTGTGTGAGGCGCTCGAATCCAACATGGCACGATGAAGTATCTTTTCATGAAAATTTAAGTTGAAATAAAAAGGAGGGACTCCTCCTTCCTGTGGCTTTCCCTCAACCTCTAGCCCAAACAAAATTTGAGGCTGGTTATTGCTTAAGTTGACAGTATCTATAACCTCCCCTATATTTAAACCTTTCAGGACTTGAGATCTGTAGGCATTTTTGTTGATCAGTTCAATGAGAGGGATAGAAAGCTTCACTTTTGCAAGTTCACTCTCAATACTGAATGGCGTTTCAGTTCTTAACGAGTTTGACAACTCGATTCTTTCAGCCTCTGTTCTTTGGGAAACTTCAGTCTGTTTGCTTGTACTCGGGATGTATGTCTGATCATTTCTAGCAGGAATATCTACTAGTTTTTGGGTACTGCTTTCTATATTTTGATTTTCAGAGTTATTTGAATTTTCTTTGTGTTTTCTGTTGTTTTCTTGACCCCAGATTCAGATACTTTCTTTGTAGAACTTTCTGAATCCTTCTTATTAGAACTATCTAAACCTTTCTTGCTCCTTAAGTTGTATCGTTTGTGGACCTCCATAATGGCATTCTCAAAACCCAGTTTGTAATCATCAAATTCTTCGGATCTGAGGTCTATTTGGGTTATTAAAAGCAAGTCTTGTTCTTATTCAGTGAGAAAAATATGATCCTCTTCATTAATCCCCATCAAATTATTATGATTTTCCTCCACTTCCTCCACTGTTCCTTCGTCATCATCCACATAGTTTTCTTGAAAGGGAGGCATACTCTATTGATCAAGACCTCTTTACTCTCTCTGTCTAATTTATGGAGTATTTCTTCTCGGGTTCTGATTTCTATTTTGGGGTGTTGTTTGATTTTCTCTAGGTATTACTCTTTCACTCAAACTTGTCCTTTCCATCATCATTTCCATAGTCCTTACCAAATTGTCAATTCTGGCATTAGATGTAGAGGCTACAGGTTATTACCTTATTGTGACTCTCCTCTCATTCCTCATCCTAGACCTTAGGGGGTAAAGGGACTGTTAGCACCAATGGGGCATATCTGGTTGCCATGATTGGTGGAGGTGGTGGAGGAGGACAAACGGTGGATGAAGTAGGATGGGTAGATGCATGAAAAATAGATAAATCAAAAAATGTAAGGTCAGTCCAATTCTAAGATTTAGTTCTGAGTTGACCTAGTTCGAAATGAAAATCAAATTGAATGACTTGCAAAGTGACAAAGATATCAGGTAAGGAGCTAGATCTATGAAGAACCCTTCTACTGGTTGGACTTTCCGTTCTGGGAAGTTTCCTCAATATTTACTTAGGATTATCTACAATAGGAGGAGGGTTTGGATCTAGATGGGATCTAGTGGATATTATTTTGGGAGCTAGAAATTAGCTGAAAATCATAGACAGATTGATTATTGAATATTGAAAGAAACCAATATTCAAAAAAAATTGGATCATTTAGTGCATTTCTAGCTGGGGTTTGCTGAATTTGGATGAAAATTGAAAATTTTTAGTTATGTCCCTAGAATGGTCGCCAATAGGTTATCACTCTATAATTTATAAGATTGGCAAGACTAAATTATAAATAACAACATCAAAACCACTTGAAGCCCATAATCTAGCCCTCCTAGACTCGGAGAGGGATCTCTCTATGGGATTTAGATTTGTTTGAGTTTACTGATACTAGGCTAGCTAAATTGAGTGTAGGAATTGTTTTTGTTTGATGGTTCGTTGTTGGATTTAAGGGGTTTCCTATAAATAGTTTCCATTGGAATATGGAGTCAAAATAGGCTGGGTTTAGACATCAAATTCCAGAGCAAGTGCAAGGCAAGCTAGCTGTGAATACTGGTGTTTATAGCTGAGTAGAATTATAGGATGGAGAAAGGTGTTTTCAGTAATGAATTAAGAGAAACTAAGAATTCTTAAACCATACATTAGAAGAAAACATTGAAATTGTAAAGGCAGTCAAAATTAAGGTACTCTGAAACAACAAATCTTAAAATAACCTTCCTGATTTACAAATAGAATTATAAATGAAACACATTAAAATATTACAGAGGGAAAAAATTAAACATGAATAAGGAAAAACATAGCCAGGACAACACAACACATGAATCTTGCATAATAATCTCTTTATTGATGCTCCAGCTTGAAAAGTACGAATACTTTCAATAAAAAGTGCTTGCAAACCAAGTTCCAATCCTTGTTATAGAATGAAAACTTATATTTAAACTATTTGCACCAGATTTCTGTTACCGAAAGGGCAATCGGTTTGTTTACCACAAGAGTAACTAAAAATGGGTCTGTGCACCTTATGCATGGACGTGTTGTGACTATTTTAAGACAGATGTATGAAGTTATAGTGGAACTGTCCCTTCATGATAATGAGCCTCTTGGTAGGTTCCCAACGTCCTTGTGGAGCCGTTATCTAATGTTGTGGTGGTCTGTTGTGCTGGAGGATCTGATACATTGGATGTGCTGACACTGACAATTCACTGGGCTGCTAGCTTCGTCATTGAAATGAGTTGTAATCCTTCCTGGAGCCTGCATATATTTTCCGAACTCTCTGGAGTTGGGATCTTGGTCCTTTTCATCTTCCTGTAGACTTCATCAGTCTCGTTGTACTTCACGAATGTTGGTTTCAGCTGAAAAATGTACTTCACCTCATGTTGAATGAAGACATCGTTGCTGATGGCTTCACAGAATAATTTCCTAGTCATGGTGTTCTTCAGATCTGTGAGCTTGGATTTGTCCTCGGTGATCTCTATGAGCCTTGTTACATAATTAGTTATGGGCATTAGTTTATCATTGATAACAAATAAGGAAGGAAAACCTCTATTGTTCAGTGTCTCAATCCTGTTGAAATTCCTACTCACCCCAATCTCCAGCTGATGGCATCTCCCTTCTAGTTGTGTGACCAAAATCTTCTTATTCAACACTCTTTTAACTTCAAGAATAGAGGTTATTCTGTCAGCCACTTCCAGTTGCTCCAATTCATGGCTGCTTTTGGAATTCAGGAATCTGATAGTGTTCTTGGAAATTTGGGGCTTATCTCCAAGTTCCTCATTTGTTTTCTCATTGGAAACCTTCACTACATCAATTAGATCCCTTTGTTCAAAAATTATCTAAATTGAGGGCCATATATCATTTATAGACTCAATTATATCCAACCATATGATTTTCTTGACTCTTCCCACCATGCTGCCAATTGAGGACTCCTGAAGAGATTTATGCAAACTTTCATTTAGCTTTTTGCTAATTTGCAATTTTGTGGCCTGTGCAGAACTTCCTTTTGAATTTCTCTTGTAGGTTAGGTTACGCTATGCAACAACTCCCCCCATTTTTATTTTTTCAAAATAATCTAGATTTTTGATAAATAGAAATAGGAATCCTTCTTAAAAATGTATTTTTCATATTAGATAAAAATTAAAACTCCAAAACATTATTTCTTTTATTAAATAAAAACATAATGAACAAAAAAGAAATTAATAAAACATCCTTGTGGTTACCCTATCGCAAATCGCAAAATCGCATAATCTATTCTCATTAAAAGGTAAGTAACGAAACAATGAAACCCCGATTTTGTGATCAGCAATCGGAATTTTGCAAGCGACAACATAAATTTCATATCGCAAATATATGTGTGAAACTTTAAAACAAAATTTACCAAACTCTGAAATTGCGATATTGTAACTGTGCGATATTCCGATACCGTGATTTTGCAAAATCACATATCACATAAACAAAACAATAATGCATTTTCATAAAGACAAGATCAAAGGGTGCAATGCAATGGATTTGATAGATTTTACACGAAAATAAATCATGTCAGGAACTATTAAATGTGTTTTATCATCCCAATGCAAACAGTTATTAATTCATTGTGATTAATTAATTATATATCTTTTTCCCGGATCTTTTCTTTCAAAATGGGACATTTCAATATATTTTCCATCATTTGATCATTACTCTATCGTTAATAGGGAATTTCCTTCAAGATATGTCCATCCGCAAGGTAATGCAAAAGCACAACAAACATCTTGTTGCAGATTTGGAACATACAGAAATGTTGCCTATATTCTCATATATTGTCTGCACTGACGATGGAGGAGCTACTAAGTGGCAAGTTATCTCAAAGATGAAGAGCCTGAGATAGTAGAAGTCAAAGCAACTGTTGATGATGCAACACTTTCAAATTTACAGTTGAAAGATATTGCATGTTCCTTCCTTCATAGGATAGCAGCAAGGGCCACTCTTTTTCCATATACTGACATGATTAGGTGGGTGCTTGACAATTCGACAATCAAGGATAGACAATTAAGAACTGTTAAGAATGAGATCTTAGGTTCTTTCAGAGCTCAATATTTGAAAGTTATTTACAAGCTACCTGATCAACAAGACATATATGATGATAGATATTTCTAAAGAATAATGAGGACCCTTTCAAAACAATTCAAGGTTGGAGGAAACTCAATAACAAGTTCAAAAATGAGAAGTCATGTATGTATCCTATCACCTCACTTGCAAATCCCTACA
Source organism: Pinus albicaulis (assembly GCA_034641835.2). Lineage (NCBI taxonomy): Eukaryota > Viridiplantae > Streptophyta > Pinopsida > Pinales > Pinaceae > Pinus > Pinus albicaulis. The sequence goes on along the minus strand of CM076569.1, from coordinate 344,425,084 downwards.
ATTCCACAGCCACGATGTTATGTAGATTATACAGTCTCCCTGATAATACCAAGCTCTCCATAAATTGGCTTCCCCTAATTGATTCTTGTGTTAATTCCCATATCATGAATTGGGAAACTATTCTTTCTAAAAATATAGCTAAAGCTATTCAAGAATATCACCAGACAAGAGCTTATTCCTCCAAGCCCATCCCCAAATTTTTCATGAGTGCATATATTTTTTATGTTATATGTTTTTCTACTAGTTTTCTAGTTATGGGTTGGAAATGGACTCCCAAGGATCCTACCCTTATTTATTTGAGTCATAAAGAAATATGGGAACATAATTATGCACCACATTTTCACAGGCTATGTTATGGAGTTTTATTACCATTACATCAATTGATGTTTGACAGAGTGAGCCCTAGGTTCACCAAGGAAGCTATTGCAGACCTTCAAATGATTGGGAGATGTTTTATTGAAGAATCATTTTCATATATTATAGTATTTGGAAGCTCTTCTCCCCCACATATTCTTCCTTTGTATGTTTCTGATAAATTAATGGCGAGAGAAGTCGCTTACCAAATTTTTGGTAATGTACTCACTAAATCTTTGAAGGATAGTAAAAAATCCTTATGGCCAAGTTTTCCAATTCAATGTGGTACATTCACGCTCAGCAATTCCAATCATGCATTGAAATAATGTCAGAAGATTGAGCTTTTGAAGCTCCCCATTTTACCCTCAAGGCAGTTCGACCCAGAAAAGATTGCTAACAAATTTACTATGTCGGTCAAACTCAAACCTATCATACACACTAATGATATATTTCAAGATATTTTGCAATCTGTTGGGAATTTTGAAGAAGTCCAAGATTTTGTCAAATTGAAACTAAATCCAGAATAATTACAGAGATTCAATGAGTTTAGAGAACAAAGACTTAGACGTATCCCTCAGAATGTTTTGGTTACTAGTTATACGACTGAAGCAAGCCAAGAAATTAGAGCAGAAAAATTAGATTCACAAAATCAAAGTGAATTAGATAAAATCTCGACTTCATTTAGCAACACATTGACAAATACCCCAGAGGCATCATCTTCACAAAAAAATATAGAATTTCAGACTCCACAGGGACAAATAGTTTTAACAAAAGAAAACATTGAAACTCATGAGATAACTTCTCAAGATATAGAAGTAATTCCTGTGTTTCCTACTGATGAGATTGTTTTGAAAGTCACTGGTATCCCTCCACTAGATGTGTTCTACAGTCCTCTTCATAAAGCTGTAGCAAGGAAACAAAGGAAAAGAAGAAGGATTGAAACACCCCCAGGAAATGAAGTTATGGAAGTAGTATGGAAAGATACTCCATCAAATCCAATTGAAAACCTAACTCAACTATCTCAGTTCACTCGTGCATACACCACTGCAACAATGGATAATGCGGCAGAAGTATCTATTTTGGTCCAAGAAAAGGATGATAAAATCATGCAGCTACAACAGCAGCTAGATGAAGAAAGGAACAATTTAAATCATAAGGTGGATTAGCAGTTCCTCAAATTTTAGAAAGATATGGAAGTGCTTAAGATAAGTCATGAAAATAATTTATCTAGCAAAAATACAGTGATTAAAGAATTGAGAGAAGATCTTAAAAAATATGAAGGCATTCCTACTGCAGAGGAATTCATAAAAGAAGCATTAGCATTAAATGCCTTACTCTCAAAGCAACAAAATTTGTTCATATTACAAATGTCAAACATAGTTCCACACTTGGAAATCAGTGAGCAGTTAACCAATACAGTTACTGACCAAAGAATTGAGTTTAATGAACTCAATACCAAAATTTCTGATTATATCAAATGGTAGGATTCAGAGGAAGGGAGAAAGTGAAGCCTCCCAAAGATTAAAGAAACTTATAAGGATATCCTCTTTACTGACTGGGATGGACAATTAAAACAAGCATAATTGGCCATAGCCAGAGAAGCAGGTATATCAAAGAGTTTGGTCAAGATGATTAACCACATGTTTCATACTTACGGTTTGATTAAAGAAGGAAATCACAAAGTGACTCCTGATCTCAGAAATTTAGAGAAAAGTTGGAAAAACATAGGTCAACTCCGAGAAGAAATGCTTGCACAGCTGAATAAGACTGATTGGGAATCATACTGGTAGTTACTGGTTAAACCACATAGTCAAATAATGACACTGAATTGTTCTTTGGACTCCATACAGAGAATGCAGCCACTTTTTTTGGATGTTATATTTACTGGGAAGATGAAGACACAATTCAGGAAGCCTCCACAAGTTCAAACAACGACTGATATTTGTGAGAAAAAAAGCTGAGCTGGCAGTAATCTATCATCGGGCATGATCATTAGTTAGTTTGTTTTTATAAATTCAAATTTAGCAATTAGATACTAGGAATGAGGAAGGTTGTTTGAAACCACCTCATAAGATATTTTGTATAATCTATTTTTGTAAGTAGTTAGTATAGTATTTATACCCTTCTCATGCATTTAGAGAAGGGTCGAGAATTTTATTAAGAACATTTACAAAGAATGCTTGATTGTAAGTTTGTGGACGCCTTGATAAAATAATGGAACACGGCCTTTTCAGTTATATATCATTTTGTTGATCATTGTTGATGCACTTTTGTATTCATTGAAAGACTTGTTGATAGAAGAGTTGATTGTGGCCTATTATCGCTGATCAGATGAACATGACAGTACACATCTGGTACTATTATCATGTATGCTAAATATGTTTTAAATATTAGTGATGAATCTATATTTCATGAATTATCTATGAAATCAATTGTTTCTATTTGAAATATTAGTTGCACTATTGTACGATATAAGGATAGAAATTTATTTGTTTTATATATGATCATCAGATATATGAGATATATTTTACATCTTCTTTTGATTAACTATTTCTCAAGAGAATCATCTTACAAAGGTATTAATTCTATTAAATCTTTGATGATCTAAATCATCACAGATTGAATAGATATCATTCTAGTTCACATAAAATTAGTATTATCTCGGGTCAGATTAGATTAGAATTAATTCAAAGTTTTGCATTTTAGAATAAATTTGTTTTAGTTTTTAGTAATTCTTCATGCAAATCATTTGAGAGAAACCCAAAAATCATACATTAAGTCAACTTTGGGAAACTGGTCCCGTTACATCCAGTCGGAGCCACTATCCCAAATGGAAAAGGAATTGTCTTAAGGTTCGGACTGGGTGGTTATTCCTCTTGTTGTTGCCACAGATTTCTGAGGCCTCAACATTTTTGGCATTAGAAGGAGGGCCTAATTATGAATGGCATATAAAACTAAACCTCAAACTAGAAGCCCTCATAAGATTCAATCTCCCAAAAAGCATCCTACAACTTCTCGATCACATTCTACATCACCAACTCAGAAATCAGAAATTGTAGAAACATTTCCCTCATCTCCTGAAATATCTTGACAGACATCTTCTTCAGAATTCACTCCCGAGTCTCCCGAAGTTCAGTCTTTAATTCATAAATTAGAAGGAATATATATTTCTACTGAAAGCATGCTAATCCAAAATATTCTGAAGAAACCATTACTTCTCTTTTTAGAGAAACAGGTATATTAACTAGATCCAAAAGCGAGAAACTTGGAATTCCTCCTTTTGAATTTCCAATTGAATCATTTCGCAAAAAGGTTTCTATATCCAAATCTAGGTCAGATACAAGTGAAGTCACATCATATTTTCCTTCAGTTACTTCTTCACATCCTCTTACTCAATCTACATCTTGTTATCCTTCCATTTCCTCTACTCAAACAATCAGTACTATCACGAGTGGTATTGTTCCAATTGTAAGTGCTTCATCCATTCCCCCTACTTCTAGATCTACTTTTGTATCTTCACAAACTTCAAATCCAACTATGGCTAATCAGCCTTAGACAAATACTGGTGCTGTATTGATAGCAAATCTAAATCCTCTTCCAGATCATCCAGAAAAATGGCTACCTAAACATAATCCAGATGAATCCGTGGCTACCTATGAATTCGTGGCTTCCAGATGAATATGTGGCTACCTAAACATAATCCATATGAATCCAGATTCGAATGCTGAATCCGATCAAGATACTGAAGATCCCTCACCATCTGAACAAGATCCAGAGTCTAAGGAAGAATTTGAATTGAATGGGTTATGGGATTTCATCCTCCTAGCAAGGAGAGAAAGGAAAGCAGCATTTCCATTACAACCAGTAAATATCCAACAACCATTTGAACAATGGGGGTTAGATATCATAAGTGAAATAACTCCAAACTCTTCCAAACAGCATAAGTATATTCTAATTGCAACATATTATTTTACAAAATGGGTAGAATATATCCCATTAAAGGTGGTTAATATGCAAAGTATTACAAATTTTATTGATTAGTTCATGATCACCAGGTTTGGCCTCCCATTAGCTTTGATATTTGATAATGCATCTTAATTTTCTGGAAACGCTATGATAGAATTTGCTTTGAAAAGAGGTTTTAAATTAGAAAACTCAGCTAACTATTATCCACAAGGTAATGGATTAGCTGAATCTACAAATAAAAACCTCATCAAAATCACCAAACAAACTATAGAACAAAAGCATAAAAATTGCCACAAAGCACTATTATTTGCTCTTTGGGCAGATAGAATCACCCAGAAAGCCTCAATAGGTACCTATCCATTTGTGTTATTTTATGGGAAAGAAGCAGTTATACCCACAAATGTAACAATACCATCATTTTCTTTAGTAGAAATTATTGATGAAAATCCTTCGTCTTCCCTTCAACTTAGACAAGATCAAATTCTTAAAATGGAAGAACACAGAGAAAAAGCTAAAGCTATGTTGATAGGCGGTTGTCATTGATTTCAACCCAAGCAGCACCAGGGGATAACCCAATATTGCATGGGAATTTTGACCTACCAAATTACTATATTCTGGTTCAATAATGCTTCTGATAGTTTCTACTTGTCGAGATGTTTCCGTTGATATATGACACACCATCTAATTCTTCACAGTTTGAGAGATATTCATGTTCGAAGTTTATACCTGCAGTTAGTGGGCTAAAACCCCATATGGTTGTGGCATGGGTCATCGAAAAGTCATAATTAATATTTTTTATGCTCCTAAAATCCTTCCCACATTCACTTGTTGAAGCCCCTCTCAACCTAATCATTTATATAAATTGTGATCCTCATTTCCTCCTTATGCAAGGGCTTTCGCCATCTGAAACAGGTCATCATTGAATTTTCACTCTAAATTTGTTTCTACGAAGTTTTAGAAGCTGAAATTTATATGTGGCAAAGCCGAAATCTTGAGGAAGCTACTGTGAAAATTTCAGATCAAGGTGTGCAATATTTTCAGAGATATGATCTATGGAAGTCAGGGTTTGTGCAGGCTCCTGAAATTCATCTCAAAGTAGTGACCTTGGTAAAATCATCATAACTCTCTCTATGAGTATCAGATTGGAATTATATAAAAATTGGAAGATATTTCACATACTGTGTTTTGCGCTCTATCAATTTCAGAGCCAAATGAAGAAACAGTGACACGTTTCACACCGTACAAGTGCGCTCTGCTGAAACAGTCCATAATTAGGGCATTGTGAGAGATTGGGTACAACTATCCCTTGAAGAATCAAAATTGGGTCAGACCTATGGCATTGGAAAGATGACTCAAAGGACTACTACCAAAAATCAGATATTGGGGATCTGAAATAACAGAGATACACCAGATTCGATATTGAGGGCCTAGAAGTCAAGAAAAATCTAGATCATGTGTTGTCAAGGGCTGCAAAGGACCAGACTTTCTAGGGTAGCAAAGAAAAGCAAGGTGCAGCAGAGTGTACCATGACAAGAGCAGCAACCAAGGTGCATAACAACAACAAGAATTTCATCACATGAAGTCTTCAAGTGGGCAGCACTGCATACAATCATTGTACTAAGTCATTCTAAATACATTATTGTAAAAATTGTACTAGTGTCTATCTGCCAAGAGTTGAAGAGGTAGTGTCGGGTGGTCCAGGATCATCATTAGGTGGTTGTGTCATAGTTGGGGTTATGTTCTAGTGTGTCTTCTTCTTCTACATCATTCTATATCATTGTAAAGTGGACCATTTTCCCTGGTACAGGAGTTCATTCTTCTTTTATTCTTCTACAGGGTGGTAGGGTGGTGCTAGGGTGAGTTGTAGCTCATTGGGTGTTGGGGCATGCGTTCAGTTGACTACTGAAGGATCTCAGTCGTTGGAGCGTCCATCCAGTGGGAGCTGGAGAAGAATTCTTTTCTAGATTCTAGGAAGTTGGAGCTTTATTTTCAATTGGAATTGAATATTAAAGAATTATTAGAAAAGAATTAGGTGGTTTTTGTCTCGAAGTGGGTTTCCACCTTAAAAACTGTGTGCATTTGTGTTCCTTTTGTTTACTACTATCATTGTACACACACTGATAATAATTTAAGATTAACTAGTGCTCTAATTGAAAGGAAACTGATTCACCCCCCCTCTCAGTATTTCCAACAAGCTATACATGCTCATCATCAACAAATAGTAAAGCCTCATTTGACACAGGATTCACCAGCTCAAAAAATTTTGAAATAGGAGACCTTGTTTTGAAATGGGATAAGGCACATGAGGAAAAAGGTAAGCATACCAAATTCCAAAGATTATGGCTTGGTCCATTTCTGATCATTGAGAAAATAGGCCTATCCACCTTTTTGCTGCAAGACTTATTAGGTAAGAAAGATTCCTTGCCCATGAAAGGTCAAATTCTTAAAAAATATTTCTCTTAGAAAAAAATTTAGATTTTATTTTGCTTTAGGAAAATAAGAGTTGAAAATAACACTATTTTTGGTGATTCAAATTTTCAAAAATAATCTGATAAATTATTTTGATCTTTCGCTTCTATAAATAAGTGAAGTTAAAAGATTATTATAACTATGAGAATCGAATAAACTTTATTTTTTTTTAAATAACTTGAAATTTACTAAAGGCATTTTCTATCAGAAAAAGATTCTAGATATCATAAAATATAGTTGTTCAGTATTAGTCAAAAAAGGAAATTTTTAACTTAGCAAGGATTCTCTATAAAAAGGTATCTACCAAATCTATAATTATCTTCCATAACTCTTAAACGAGCTAATGATTCATCCCATATGATAAAATCTCTTTTTCAAAGTATAATTCAAAAAAAGAAAAGATAAAAGAAAAATATACAATGAAGAAATTCAAAAGAAAAATAAGTCTCATCATGAGCTTGTTTATCATGATCATAGAGAAATAATCTAGAATGATATTACCAATATTGCATACTATAACAAGGTAATAGCTAAATTATTATAAAAAATCAATAGACAAGGGGTCTCATCACGAGCCAGCTTGTTCAGTCTAAATTACTATCAGTGAATGACATTGCCACTATTAGACCACCAAACCTGGACAATGATTTTGAAAATGTGTCAAGAAAAAGAGATTCAATGATATGTCAAAATTATATTTTGAAATAAGAAATCAAATTCAGATGGGACCATGAATCATTATTGGTTAAAAGATAACCCTGTCGAGGCTATAAACGCCTGCTGGCAATAGTGGCTCTATCTGCGATAAATAAGTAAAAATCTATGAAACCAATTTTAGAGAATACCTACATTATCTTTTTAAATCTGAGTACTGAATGATATAGATACCTATGTATTATCACTGAAGGGGTTAATTAAGAAAAAATGAGATAGGTAAACATATTATATTCTTAAAAAAAACACTGTTTAATTCATGAATCATATTATTTTTATTCTTATATCTTTTTTTTTTGAAAGTTTAGAAATATCTTTGGCCATGGTGGAGACCTTTTACAACTTTAATTGTGAATTTGCATTGGAAAAAGTCACCTGTAGTTTTGAGAGGCTCATGGTTCTTCTAGTTAGGGTGGAGGAGATCATTTTTCTAGTCTACTTGTACATCTCCATTTGGTCTATTGGGTGGATGTTCTTTGCATCAAACTCAAAATATTTCCTCTTATATTCTGTTGCACATTTGGGCTGAGGATTTGTGCCTCCAAGAATTCCATCCTCATTCTTCCCTTCTGAGAGTCAAAGGTTGATAAGAGTGTACTCTGGGAGTTGCATGTTTGTTTCCAAAACTCATAGTAGGTGTTGGTCTTAAGAACCTCATTCCTTCTCTTGATCTCCCTGAATGTGTCATAGATGTGTTCCTCCTTTTGTTTTGCAGTGGAAGTAGATGTGGGAGTTTTCACACTCTGCTGTTGGAATGGCATGGTGGTAGAGGATGTGGAGAAGATTGGGTGGCCACCTGTTGGAGATGAACTTGGTGAATCCCCAATTGTGATGACAGTTTGATGGTTTTCTCATTGCCTTGGTCAAGACCCATGTTGATGCTGGATCTCTTCCTATATTTCATTTTGAACTCCTTAGTGGAGGAATCGATGTCCATGTCTGTTTGATCTTCCCTGGTCCTCTTACTTCCTATTTCCTTTTCAGGCTCCTTTCCTTTGTCATCTTGAACTCCTGTCGCCTTCCTCTCTTGTGGAGTTGGTGTTTGGATTCCTGAAGTAGATATTTCCTACTCTTCAGCCTCCTTGAGTGTGTTTGCCACCCATTATTCTTGGTTCATGTACTTATATGTCTCCATTCTGTGGGTATGGATGTAGGGTGTGGACTTGTTTTCCACCCTCTTCTTGGAGATGATCCCCATTGGATCATAGGACCAAGTGAAACTGTGTGTTAATTTCATCTCTTTTAGTATTTTATCTTCCTCTCCCCCTACTGCCCTGTTGTTGCAAATGAATGGGTATGTTAGTCATCAGTAATTTTTTTCTTTCTATAGATGAATAAATGTTTATCCCAGATTTCTAGAAACAAAATTCATGAATATTGTGAGTTCTAGAAATCTCACTGCCTTCATTATCCTCAGGATAGATTTTTCACTATTTTACTATATCAAGTCATGGCTAGCCTGTCACTCCCAGAAGACCAAATCATGGACTTATGCCACTCAGTCTCACTATGTTTTCCACCTCTGACCTTACCACTCTTTTTTTACTTTCCTAACCCTTCTACTTACACCTTGGATCGCCAAGTAGACTAACCTTTTCCCCTATTCATCAAGTGCCTCAAGCATTGGTGATTTTAAGCTACTTTTCTAGGCTCTTTGGATAAATCAAAGTCACCATTTATCAGGTATGTAATGCATAAAGGTTTTTCAAAACTCTGTTTTACACCTAAAAACCCTAAGTCAAGTTTTCAACCAAAGGCCAAGTCCAAAAGGCCTCCCAATAGGTCATATAGGGTTTCATAGGTTATTCCTTGTTTTGGTTTTCTAAAAATCAATGTGTTTCATGTGCCAAGAAGGTAAATCAAATGGAAAGGGAGGTAAGCAACTGTTTGTCCAAGTTTGATGAAAAAACCTTCAAGAGAGACCTCCTTGATTAAAGCACAACTTCTACAAAGGACATCTGCCCATCTTAGACATTTCTGCAAGAATGAATGAGATGGCCATCAGCAAAAATAGAGGTAAGGTAAGAGGGAAGATCACCCCTAAGGGAAGCCATAGAAAAAGAGAGGAAGTAGTCCTATGAACAAATAAAATCAGGGTTTTTATGAATGATGGGCTAAAAAGTGTTTACCAACAAGGAGCCAATACAAATGATGACAAGGATAGATGGTACATCAGCTGTTACACCAATTTTTGGTCATCTAACCTATTATCATTAGATGGACCCAAGTACACCATGTAAGAGCAATTTTACCCTAAGTAAAATTGCTTTCACTATCTAAAATAACTTATTAAAACACATTTATTAGGTTTTTTATGGTCTAAGAAAGAAAAGCCAACGGGAAATATTAAACAAATCTATATTTGTTTGGTTTTCCTCATAGAATAATTAATTAAACAGTAATTTAATTATTATTCCTGGTCATTTTTAACCCAAAAAAAGGAAATTAATTAGATAAATCCTTATTTATCTTATTATTTTCTAGGAATAATTATTTAAACCTTATTTAAATAATATTCCTTCTTAAATTTGACTAAATCATCTATAAATAATTGAATAAATCATTATTTATTTAATTATCATTCAACCACTTCCTTAAAATGATAAATAAATCATTTATTTATTTATTATTTAAAAATAAAGGGATTTGACCCAAGTCAAATTCCTTTCCCCTCCAACAAATATAATAAAATATTCCATAAAAGGTGGATCTAGATTTGGTAAATATTATTTTAATCATGCACCAAGATCTAGAATGACCTAATATTTTGTTATAAATAGAAGGGTTTTTCCTACCATTCTCAAATTTTTTTTGCCTCTTAGATCACTCTGGATCTATACTCTTGGTCTAACTTTGAGCCATTATCATTGTCATATTTTCTATTATTTGCTTTGTGAGCTCCCTTTGAGTTCTATGTTTTTCTGGGTTTTCTACACCAACAAGAGAGAGAAATTCTAGATCTGAAGTGCTAAGGACTTCCAAGAACCCATCCCATTGAGGAGAATTGGAAACACCTTTCTTGTTTTCCTCCCAGGTGCCATTAATATAAAATTATTCAAAAAATATTTTTCTTGTCTTGTCTATTAGATGCATGGAGAAAAACCTTATTTTTACTGCTTAATGTATTTTTATGCATAGATCTGAATTTTTGCAGAATTTGTCTTGATCAACTAACTACAAATATGAAGATATTAGCAGCCATCTTTTGTTTTTAGGGTTGTTTGTTATGCATAGCTAAAAGGGTATTTTTTCATACACCTACACTAAGGATTCATCCTAACATCAGTGCCACTGAGCATGAATTGAAGATTTTTAGAAATGATAAATAGGAAAAGGAAAAAGCCTTAAAGCCTAAAGCTTGAGAAGGTAGGCAAAGAATTAAAATGAAGGTGATAGACCTCCATCATGATAGCAAGAGGTTTTCCAAAATCCTTTGAAGGTAACCTCCATGGATTGCCAAGATAAAAGGGTTTTCTCTACATCAAAGGGAAAAATTGTAAAGAGTATCAGTGCGAGGAAGTATGAGCCTTAAAGTGCATTCAAATGTCTTCAAAATGGTCAAAATAAGGAAATCGGGAGGTTAAGTGTCAAAATAGAACACCAAGAAAATCATGAGTTTGCTGTTGAGTAAAAAAAGTTGTCAACATTCAAAAAATGACCAAGAAGACAAAATTAATTTGTATCATGGCACCTGCAGCAAACAGAAGTGGCCAAGGGGAGGTAATGACAAACTTGATTAAAAAAAAAATAAGGTCACTATGCAAGACATACTCATTATACCTCTGGAAAATGAGTAAGAAGGGGAGGAACCCTATTTTAAGACCACTTACATTCTGGGATCTCAAAGAGGAATAATATATGTTTCTTTCAGTCTCTCAATAAAAAGGGGTGAAGACATGAGAATGAATAAAACATAGTGAAATCATACAACTCAAACAGGCACCAGCAAAACAAGTTTTAAGAAACATCAACAAGCCAAAGAGAGCTAAAATCCATCTAACCTTAGTTACCTAAGGATAGCCAAGAAGAAAGTTTGAGATGATAAAAGATCATTTTTTATGTTTTAAGTCACCTCCTGCAAAAGAAAAGGATATCAGTGATAAAGTGACAATGGTAAAAAAGAAAACATTAGCAAAGGTGGGTTTTTGGTTTTAATTATTTCTCCAAAGCTATAAAAAGCCATTTTTTATCACTCAAGCCCATTTTTCATTTGTAAAAAGGAGTGGAAGGCTTTCAAAGAAATTTCTGAGTTCCTGCTAGACCTCGGGCAGAAAAAACCCAGTGCTACGCTCATGGAAAATCATGCTACGCGCCTATGTGTGCCCTCTTTGCAAACTGTAACAGAGCGGTATGCGCATGTAGAAGTGCGCTACCCGCTCACAGTGCAGGATACGTTCAGCAGGCAACACCCAAACTGCCCAGGAGACCCAGCTGTTGCGCCTTCATACGCTACGCGCAGGGCCATAGGTCGACCCGACAGTTCATGCAGCTCTGCTGAGGTGCTACGTGCATGTCCTTTCATCACTGCACGAGGACTCTACCCGATAAGACCCGACACCATGCAATTCTATCATCATGGTGCGCCTGCCTCTTCAGGACACTACCCGATAGGACCCGACACCGTGCAGGTTTGTTGGCGCTATGCGCTTTCCCATTCAGGCTCTTCCCGGAAGGACCCAACACTGGTTTTGTGTTCCTGTGCTACATTCAGGGCTGACCCGATAGCCCGTGCAGGGCTGAACCGACTGGCCCGAGTGCTGCGCTCCTATGCTACATGTTTAGCCAGGAAGATTTTCAAGCTGTGCAAGCCTCCAAATTTGCTCAGATCTCCTCCATGTCTCTGCTTGGCACCTCCTGAGGGTTTTTTAAGATGTATTTATATCTATTGCCCCCTTTCATACTGTTTTAAAGGGTGAACTTAGAGAGAAAGGTAAAAAACCATAAAGGAAGAGAAAGGCTTGGTCACCATGCTAAAAAACTCTACTGATTGAATAACACTCACCCATCTACATGATAAAGATATATTGAGATTTCTTTGCTAATCACTCATCATTTTCCTTCACTTGCATCTCACTTTCCCTCTCCATATAATTTCACAAGTAGTTTAGGGTTTTGTTTTCAAAGCAAGAGTAATAAAACAAAATGTCTAGAGAAGGCAGTAGTGACAGTGGCAAGGGAGGCCAAAGGCCCAGGGGACCATAGAGAAAGGATGGAAAATTAAACATGTTTGAGCCTTTGAACACTAAAGAGTTTACAGCGTCCCCTACCACAGTTGCATATTTCCAAGAGGTAGGTTGTCTTGATTTCTGTGAAAAGGTACAAAGAGTCCAAAGTCACCCTGAGTTGACCAAACATCTATCCTTAACCTCTATGACCATCAAGTGCATCTAGTTGGAGTGAATTTTTGAGCTATCCACCCATACAATTGCTATGGATATTGGGATACCTTGTATGGGAGAAAAATGGTTCAAGCAGGTGAATTTGGACTTAAGCCATTATCAACCTTTCTTAAAACCTAGATACCAAGATGATTGCAAAATTATTTTTCCCTTTTCCCATTTGTTGGAGAGATATTCCCCCTTAATGAAATTCATCATGAAGTATTTTACATGCGAGGGGAGGTTTTCTAGACTATATTCCTACCATATAAGACTGCTTATGCAATTCACTAGGGCCAAGCTACTACATTTTCCCTATTACCTTTATAGAAGTATTGATAAGATGTCATACATTGTGCAAAATATACCTCCTTCACAACAAATGTAGAGTCTTTTCCACCATTCTCTTATCAAGATGATTGTGTTGCATCAATTAGAGCAACAGGATATCCCATGGGAATTATTCATTGCCCATGATGTTTTCACAAATCCACAACCTCTTCCTCTGCAAATTTTACCCTCATCATCTCATCCACCTTCCTCATTTCCTCCATCAAACCCCACTGACCATGATTCCTCATCCACACATGAATCCTCTCCCCAAGAGAACTTCCCTTCTTAAGCTTCTCCTAAAGCATCATATCAAGAAGAAAGTGATGAAGAACAAGAGGAAAATGACAGTCTTGAGGAAAATGGGTCAAGAAGAAAGGAAAAATGATGAAGAAGAAGAAAGTGAAAATGAAGAAAATAACAATGAGGAGTATGATGATGAAAATCAAGAAACAGGGGAAGATTATGAAGAAGAAGACAACTTAGAACAAGAAAGTAGTGATAAGGCAGATAATGTAGAGGATGGTGAAAAAAAAGGAAGTGAACCAATCAGTGAAGAAGAAGAAGAAGGAAATGAGCCAAATAGTGAGGAAGAAACGGATGAAGAAGACATAGGTGCAAGCAATGAAGAAGACGTAGATGCAAGAAATAAAGAAGAGGATGATAATGTGGAAAATATGGAAGAGGAGGATAATGCTAAAGATCATGAAGATAAAGAAACAGATAATTAAAGAGACAGAAGAACAAACCGAAACAGACAATGGGGAAGAAGGAATAGATTATGAAGACAAAGGCAGTGATGGAGATAAAGGCAGTAATAAAGAAGACAATACAGAAACTGAAGATGAAGACAAAGACAGTAAGAAAAACAGTGACAGAGATGAAAAAAATGAAGATAATGATTGTGTAGGAAGTCAAGAAGAGGCTAATGAAAATCATGAAGGTAATGAAGACACCATGATGGCTGATAGCACTAAAAATAATGACAGTAGTGACACCATGAACCCAAAAAGCAGTCAAGAGATTAATGATAGTGTCGAAGATCATGAAAATGATGTTAGCATGAAGGAAAATGAAAGTACCTCTCAAGAGGGAATTCAAGAACTAAATGAAGAAGACACAAATGCAGAGATCATTGACGAAATGAAAGACAGTCTTAAGGTCAGCCATGAAAAGAGAATTCTAGTAGACAACTTTGAGTTTCTCCCTCTCACATATCAAAGAGGATCAAGGCAAGTGCTTTCTGCCTCCAAAAGACAAGGGACCATTCCACCTACATCACCTCAAAGGCTTGACAAGGGAAAAGAAAATATGGACAGGGGTAAGACAGGTAAGGGGAGCAAGAAAACTACTCAAAAGCCCAAATTCATTGACCTAGATAGTGATAATGAAGATGAGGAGGTGGCCACTAGATTACTTCTCCAAAGAAAAGATGCACAAATCAAGGAGTTGAAGAGGGATTTTGAGATGGCACAACGTATCATTTAGTATTACAAGAATGAGCACAAGTACTTTAAGAAGATAAAAAGGGGCCTTTCTCTCTAGAAAAAAATGACCAAGCGTTATGCAATGAAAAACAAACTTGCTTGTGCCAAAGTGAAGGAAGCCCTCATTAAAATTCAAGCACTAAAAGAAGAAAAAGGCCAATCTAGACTTGGAATCTTGGCACAAGCTTATCTATAGGTCTCTCAAAACCCATGAGACACACTTCCACCAAATTTGGGAGAATTTTGACAAGTTTTGGTTTTTTGCTAATTTTGAGGGCCAAGGGGGTAGCACACATGGTGCTACACTTTTTCTCAGAGCATCTTCAGGAGGAAATACTTACATTTTTGGAATATTCATCTCAAATATAGCATGCTCACAAATTTTCAGATCAATTGTAGATGTTTTGGTACTCCAAAAGGGTCAAAAAGACCCTAATTGTCACTATTCTGCCTGCTTTTCATGACATGTGTTGCACCTTTACCAAGCTTGGAATTTTTTCTTTTTGAATAGGTTTCAGAGGTAAAATTAGATAACCAAGGGTATATTTTGAAATTATACTCAAATGGCTTTCCAATGGGCCATCACGTAGCCTTTTCTGACAACGGGAAGGCCTTCAAAACATTGCTGCAAGATGACCCATTTTTCCTGCTCATATGCTACGCCCTTTGCACGGAAAATCATCTTAAAACATAGTGTTGCGCCCTTAGCAGAGGAAAATTCAAAAATTTATCCTTGGAAAGTTTTAGGAGGCTTTTCAGACCTCAAATGTCAATTTATTTACTAAAAATGCCTGAAAAGATATTTGTTTTAGATATTTTGTGCCTTGGTCCTTGCAAGGTCTCAAGGACAATAGTGACTTTTCTGATTAGTCAATAGGCTTCTAGAGACTCTATTAGGTTTTTCTCCTCCTTGATTGTTACAAGGAGCATTGAGGAATCATTATTAATGTTGGCATTTGATGAGTTTTTAGAGCAATACATGGTTCTTTGAGGTTGAAGAGCAATTTGGTGTTGTGGAGCTTGTGAATGATTTGCTTTGATTGATGATGATGAAAGCTTGCTTGCAGGATCCCTGAGCTTGGTTAATGGCGATGTGTCTCTAATTTTTTCATGTTTTCTTGTTTATCATTGTGTCCATCCTTCTATGTTGCAGTAGATCAGAAAATTATAGGCTAATAAATGTTGTTTGAGGCACCTCAGTCCTCCTGTTTGCTATTGTCTTTATGTTTTCCTCTGATGGGTTAGTTTAAGGAATTCTTAGCTACTCCTTAGATCCACCTAAGCTTTTTTGTTTCATTAATTTTTTAAGAAAGAATTTTTCAAATATGTTTTATGTTTATCCCATCTTACTTGATGCTATCTAAACTCTGTTTGTGAAATCTCTCTTTGAAGTATTACTTGATACGTTAAGCCAAGGAGGTCTTGTTTTGATCTTTCCCTTTGTCCATGCTTAGCAGTTTTCCTCAAGGTTCTTTGTAGCTTGATCAATAAGGTTTAGGAGTTCCCTCTTTGTTTTTTAAAGTTATTTTTTTATCTTAAATGTTTTCTAAAGCTTGAAGGTGAAATCACTATAAGTTAAATGAGTTTCTCGCCATATATATTTCATTGGAATGTTTGGCTCGAATGCTTATTAGATTAAGTTGAATCAAAGAGTTACTAGTTTTCCATGTCTATTGATCTCTTCATGATTTTAATGGTGTTTTAGACCTTCTTTTTTATGGGTATATGACAAAGGATTCTTAATTTCTCTTTTCCCTACCTTTTTTCCCCAACTTAATGTCCATTTCACTTCACAAATAACCTTAAAGATCCATTGACCACACTAGATTTTCCCTGTTATGCACTCTGACTCATTATTGAGATATCCATGAATTTCATAGACTCCATAGCTCAATGATTTCATGACCTTTCACTCCACCTATCCTACTCGATCATCTTACCCAACCCAAACAAACAAACAAACCCTACACTTAACAACTAGCCTAAAATCAACCATCTAAAGCAAACAAGTTCATATCCTTTGCAAACAATAGAGAGAGCCCTCTATGAGTCCAGGAAGGATAGGTCATAGGACTCTAAAGACTGGTTTGATGTTACCTTGTGCATTTGGTCTACCAATCTGCTAAATCACAGGACCCTAACATAATGGTGATCACGATGGGGCTTTCTGAGTAAGTAACAAGCTTATACATCCTTAGAAAATTTAGAAGTCCTTGTCAAACTGTATATATTGATTTATCGCCACCTCATCTCCTAACATAATGGTGATCATGGTGGGACTGAGTACATAGTAGCCTGTATATCACTTACAAACTCATTAGACCCTCAGTTAAACTTTCAATATCCTGTGATTTGTAACCATATCATCACTATCACTAACAAAATGGTGATCATGATGGGACCTCTGAGTCAGTGACAATCTAAGTATCCCTTAGGACTTCAGAAACCCTTATCAAATCATAGAGGACGTAAACTGTCAGCCAAAGAGTAGAATCTAGTCATTTCACCATCATAGCAAAATGATGACTCCGCTATAGGACACTCTCACGAACCCTAAGGCTACGTAAAGGAAAATCAGAAAACCCAAAAATTGGTTTTTTGTCAGTATTGGTGGTGGACCATACACATATCTCTTCAAAACAAGTAAAAATATCCAACTGGTGACTCCACTAGCCTCCAGTAGGCCTATTACTTCACTAGTTCTCATTAGACTCCCTGGGATTGTATCAAATAAACCCTCGGAAGTTTAGAAGCCTAATTACACAGTGTGTGAGTTTAGCAAACACTAAGAGAGGTTAGCATTCCAAAAACAGTCCAAAACTTTCAGCCTCTCCAAAAAATTTTGAATTTAAAATCTGGCTTTGCAAAGAATCAGTACCAAATCTCATCCGGATCCAAATCCTCCTACCATAGTTGATGACCCAGAAAAGATATTGTGGCAAAATTCTAGATCTAGAAACTTAACTACTATTAAGACCATTCATAAAGCAAGCTCTGTCCCTGAACATCTTACAGCCTTGCAAGATCCCCAGTTTGACTTGCACCACACGAAGAACCTTTTCAGAACCAAGTCACAAACTGATATTGGCCAGACTGACCTTGAGCCCATAGATTTGCAGCAGAGTTCTAGTAGAAAATCCTCTCCTTCCACACCACCTGACTTTCAGCTTCTCCATCACTTTAGCTCTTTCCATACCAAATCTACTCAGAATCATTCGGCTGGTCCAAGTACTTCCACCACACCCATCCATACCAATGTTGTGCAAACCACCCCACTTCATCCTACACCTCCTCTCACAAACCCTCCTCTTGTAAATCCACCACTAGCTCCTATCATGGCAGCTTGGTATGCCCCCTTGGTTTTACCACAACCTTTGGTACCTTTTCTAAATGACTACCAATCCAGAATCCCTCACTTTACCAGGGTTGAATATACCACTTCCCAACAACATGTAGATAGAATAAATGATGATTTTGACTACATGGAATTAGAAGAGGAAAACATGAAGATGAGGATGTTTGCCCAAAGCCTAGAAGGAGAAGCTAAAAAATGGTTCAAAAACTTAACTCCCAATAGAATACATGATCTCCCTTCCCTTTACCAAACTTTCATAAACAAGTGGGAGATTAAGAAAAGCCCTCTCCAAATCCTCTCAGAATATAGCAACCTTAAGAGAAATATCGGGGAAAGTGTCCAAGACTACTGCACTAGGTTTAATAGTGTTTACAATGCACTCCCACCCAACATGAAACCCCCACTAGGCCTAGCCTTAGCCAAATTTCTGGAAATTTTTGACCCAGACATGGCCTATCAGCTGAGAGAAAGAGAGCCCCCAACTTTAGAAGACATGCAAAAGGGAGTTGTAAGTGTAGAGGAAAACTTGATTAAAAAGAGAGCTAGGCTGAGATCAGAAAAGAGAGTAACCTACAAGGATGAAACCATGCCCTCAACCTCCTCATCTAATTCCAAGATTGACAACCTAGTTAGAACCATGGAGAGAATGATGGAGAAGATAAGCCTAAATGAAAGAATGTCTCCTAGGGAAAATCAAGAAAATTCCCAAAACAGAAATAGAACTCCAAACTTCAGAAGCGACCCTCCCCAAAACAGGCCAAGAGACAATGATCAACAAATTAGGCCGCCCTTCTAAGATAATTATGTAGATGGAGAGGGAAGAAAGATTGAAGAACCTGAGGAAGGCCATGTAAACCTGATAGGTTCTGAAAATGAAGGTGATGTTTTTCTCACTGAAGTGGAACAAGGTCGCTTTGCCTTTGATACAACTAAAAAAAACTATGAGGAGTCTGAAGACTATCAATTGGGATTTGAAAATTCCATAATGGAAGTCAATAGGCATTATGACCTTTGGAGAAAAAGAAACCAAGAAGCCTCCAAGAAAAACCAAATAGACATTGTTGTTATTAAAGCTCCAGAAAACACTCCTAAGAAGACAACAAACAGTGTCGACACTATGGTTAAGAACATTGATCCTAACATGGACAATACTACCCAACCAAGTGGTATCACAAGCTTCCCTAGTACCTCTACTAGTGGCCCTGAGAAAACTCTCTTGTCCAAAGCTCCAAATCAAAATCAGCAAATTTAAAATGTAGAAAAATTTATGGCTGATAAAACTGATGTAAATATGTCCAAAACCTAAGTACCTTTCAATTTTGAAGGAGAGATTGCTAAAATCAAGATAACCATACCTCTCACTGAACTAGTTACTCAAGAAGTGTATAGGTCCCAAGTTCTAAAATTCTTAAACATGGGAAACGATACAGGCACTCTAAACTTGACCGATGACAAACCAGTGCTGTTGTTTGGTCTCGAAGTTAAGGGAAAATACCAAGAAGGAGTTGTCCCTCATTTCTATGTTAGCCTCAACATACATGAAAAAATATTACACAATGCTATGCTAGATTCTGGTGCCTCACACAACCTCATGCCCAAGGTAGTGATGGAGATTAGGCCTAGAAATAACCAAACCTTACAAAGATTAATAATCTTTCGATTCGAGTAGAGTCAAATGTTTGGGTCTAATCAAGGATATTTGTATTAGATTGGTGCAAATACCCATGAAAAACCTAATCATGGACATAGTTGTTGCTGACATTCCCCTTAAGTATACCATGCTTTTATCCAGATCTTGGGGAGCCAAACTTCAGGGTAACCTTCAACTAGATACGTCCTATCCTACCATCCTTGTTTTTAACTAGACAAGGAGACTATACCAAGAGACACACATGAAACATATGGTTAGCAGTCAAGAGAGGCCAAACAACACTCCTCTTTATTCCAGTCATTCAGATCTTGATTCTTTCATCTTATGCAATGAAGAGGGAATTAATGAGAATATAAGCGAATTTGAGATAGTTCTAGGCACACTACAACATTCAAACTAGTCTCTGCATGAGGAACTCGACAGTCAACACTATAACAACCTTGAACAACCACATGATGATAAAATTTAACTTGACTTTATGCAAACTGAAAATGAAATTTCAAAAACAAAAATCAGTTTAATATATGAATTAGGTTGTTCAAATGAAGGACAAACCTCAAAAACACAGTTGTTCCCTTTTGTCAATCCAGAAGTACTAAAATACCCTCACAGAACAAAAAATCTTTGGGAATATGGATCAAAATAGTCTTATGTTTTTTCCTTACATAGATACCTCATCATCAAAGACTTTTGTCCCCTCAAAAGAATTTTTGACTTTCACAAATGTTGCTATTGACCCTAAAGAAGTATCTACTGGAACTGATATAGAGGAGTATAATGTGGGCAGCCTAGGAAGACCCAAAATTATTAAGTTATCCACAACCTTGTCATTACACACAAAACTGAAGTACATAAGGCTATGAAAGAAGTTTCAGGATGATTTTGCATATAAGAATGAAATCTTGAAGCCCTCTGACGTAGACATTATTCAAAAGAGGCCCCCTTCCACAAAGACCATGAAACACTTGGGAAAATTGTATCACTAACAAAGAAAGCCAAAGGATGCAGGTTGTCCATAGATTTTAGGTACCTATGAAAAACCCCTATGAAGTACAAATACCCTTTTCCCAAGATAAATCATCCTATGCCAAGGGTACGAGTTTCTAACTAGATAATGTTACATGATAGTATTTTAGGTTACCATCAAATGATACCACTTCTGATCAATCAGTATAAAGACATTTTCAAAGTTCCTCAGAACAACTACATGTTTGACCAAATACTTCCTGGGCTAAGGAGTGCTGAAGACACCCTCCAAAGAACCATGGGCCCCGTTTTCAAATTCTTCACTATGACATACATTGATGACATCATCATCTGTTTTGAAGCTGATAAAGAATAACTTTTCTACCTAAGGAGGATCTTTGAAAGAAACAAGTTTTGGAAGAAAGACTCAAAAAGGAAATACCAAGGAGAGCATGGATTTTTTGAAATTTTTTATAAAAATCCTTGTATCATGTTTTCCAATGGAAGTAACTGTGATTTTTGTTTACAAGAGCTGAATGGACAAGGACTGTTAAGAAATCCTGTTGAGGACAGGATGCTAAAGTAAAATTTATTTCAAAGCCCCTAGCTTAAAATTTTCATTCATTGTATATAACACTGCATGAGAAAAATCACAAAAATACAAAAAAAAGGGAAAAAGAGGGAAGATTTGAAGAAAAGGAACAAGCCCATACCCAAAAAATAGTGATGCTGAAAGTGTGCAAGTCTGAATGCCACTACTTGTTCAAAAAGAAGATATTGTTCAGTCATCTAGCCTAATCATGGTTGAACATGCGTTAAATTGTGTTGATAAGTTAGTGAAAGAGACCTTGCCAAATCATTTAAACTTGACTTGTCAAAAATGATAGATTAGGAATGAAAGATATTGGTTCCACATGCTCAAAACTCAACCAAAGAGAAAGATGGGGATGGAAACCAAATGATAAATCACAACCCTTATTTTTCTAATGTTGTTTGTACAAAAATAATGTTTGTGTGTAGCTTGTTCTAATGCCACAACCCATGATAAGTCAGATTTCCTAATCCTGATTTAAACCATGCTTTCAATTTCATGTCTATAGATTAGAGAATGAAGTTTGTCATACAGTTCAATTTTGACAGTCGGGTAGACTAGGTAGAGAATAAAAGAGTTCATTAGCATAATCTGAACTCTTGGAAGCAATAAGGGTACAAGTAGATAATTTGTTTTTGTTTTCAAAAGAATAGGAATGTCAGGGGTTTGCCAATTTAAGTGCACCCGAGGAAGAAAAAATGTTAGGAAAATAAGATGGGTAGGTAGAGATGAAGTTGGAGTAATCATGTTTTTCAGATTATTAAGATCACAACTTCAGGCAAGCATCAACAAAATAAAAGAAGAAAAATATGCCCAATGGATGAGGCACTGGTCTTCATAAAACCAAAATATCTAAACTTCTGGACACCTCCTGAAAAGGAGCTTCCCTCCCCAAGTGGAGCCACTGTTAGTCATCAGTAATTTTTTTCTTTCTATAGATGACTAAATTTTTATCCCATATTTCTAGAAACAAAATTCATGAATATTGTGAGTTCTAGAAATCTCACTGCCTTCATTATCCTCGGGATAATTTTTTCACTATTTTACTACTATATCAAGTCATGGCCAACCTATCACTCCCAGAAGGCCAAATCATGCACTTATGCCACTCATTCTCACTATTTTTGCCACCTCTAACCTTACCACTCTGTTTTGAATTGTCTAACCCTTCTACTTACACCTTGGATTGCCAAGTAGCCTAACATTTTCCCCTATTCACCAAGTGCCTCAAGCATTGGTGGTTTTAAGCTACTTTTATAGGCTCTTTAGATAAATTAAAGTCATCAGTTTTTAGGTGTGCAATGCATAAAGGTTTTTCAAAACTCTATTTTACACCTAGAAACACTAAGTCAAGTTTTCAGCTAAAGGCCAAGTCCAAAATGCCTCCCATTAGGTCATATAGGGTTTCATAGGTTATTCATCGTTTTGGTTTTCTAAAAATCAATGTGTTTCATGTGACAAGAAGGTAAATCAAATGGAAATGGAGGTAATCAATTTTTTGTCCGAGTTTGATGGAAAAACCTTCAAGAGAGACCTCCTTGATTAAAGCAGAACTTCTGCAAAGGACAGCTGCCCATCTTAGACATTTCTGCAAGAATGAATGAGATGGCCATCAGTAGAAAGAGAGGTAAGGTAAGAGGGAAGATCACCCCTAAGGGCAGCCACAGCAAAGGAGAGGTAGTAGGCCTATGAAAAAAGAAAATCAGGGTCTTTATGACTAATGGGCTAAGAAGTGTTGCCCAGTAAGGAGCCAATAAAAAGGATCACAAGGACAGATGGTACATCAGCACCACTGAGCATCAATTGAAGATTTAGGAAAGGAAAAATCCATAAAGCCTAAAGCTTGGGAAGGTAGGCAAAGAAGTAAAATCAAGGTGATAGACCTCCATCATGACAGCAAGATGTTTTCCAAAAGCCTTTGAAGGTAACCTCCATGGCTTGCCAAGATAAAAGGGTTTTCACTACATCAAAGGGAAAAATTGTAAAGAGTATCAGTGTGAGAAAGCTTGAGCCTTCAAGTGCCATCAAATGTCTTCAAAATGGTCAAAAGAAGGAAAGTAGGAGGATAAGTGTAAAAATAGAACACCAAGAAAATCATGATTTTTTTGTTGAGTGACTAAGTTGTCAAGATTCCAAAAATGACTAAGAAGACAAAATTAATTTGTGTAATGGCACCTGCAGCAAACAAAAGTGGCCAAGGGGAGGTAATGACAAACTTGATTAAAAAAAACTAAGGTCACTATGCAAGAAAGACTCACTATACCTCTGGAAAATCAGTAAGAAGGGGAGGAACCATGTTTTAAGACCACTTACATTTTGGGATCTCAAACAGGAATAATATATGTTTCTATCAGTCTCTCAATAAAAAAGGGTGAAGACATGAGAATGACTAAAACACAGTGAAACCATACAACTCAAACAAGCACCAACAAAATAAGTTTTAAGAAACATCAATAGGCCAAAGAGAGCTAAAATCCATCACCTCAGTTACCTAAGGACAACGAAGAAGAAAGGTTGAGATGATAAAAGATCATTTTTTATGTTTTAAGTCACCTCCTACAAAAGAAAAAGATATCATTGATAAAGTGACAATTGGTTTTTGGTTTTAATTATTTTTCCAAAGGTATAAAAAGCCATTGTTTATCACTCAAGCCCATTTTTCATTTGCAAAAAGGAGTGGAATGTTTTCAAATAAATTTCTGAGTTCCTGGCAGACCTCGAGCAGAAAAACCCCAGCGCTACACTCCCGGAAAAGCATGCTACACGCCTGTGTGTGCCCTCTTTGCAAACTGTGACAGAGCACTACGCACCTGTAGAAGTGTGCTACCCACTCACAGTGCAAGGCACATTCAGCAGGCAACACCCGACAACGTGCAGATTGCCCGAGAGACCTGACTATTGCACCTTCATATGCTACGTGCAAGGCCATAGGTAGACCCGATAGTGTGTGCAGCTCCGCCCGGGTACTACGAGCCTGTCCTTTAATCACTGCACAAGGACTCTGCCCGATAGGACCCGACACCCTGCAGGTCTGTCAGCGCTGCGCGCCTACCCATTCAAGACTCGGATTGATAGGACCCGACACCATCTAGGTCTGCTAGTGCTGTGCGCCTTCCCGTTCAGGCTCTTCCCGGAAGGACCCGACATCGGTGTCGTGTTCCTAGGCTACATTTAGGGCCGAACCGACTGGCCCGAGCGCTATGCTCCTATGCTACACATTTAGACAGGAAGCTTTTCAAGTTGTGCAAGCCTTCAAATTTTCTCAGAGCTCCTCCATGTCTTTGCTTGCAATCTCTTGAGGTTTTTTTAATAGGTATTTAGATCTATTTCCCCCTTTCATACTATTTTAAAGGGTGAACTTGGAGAGAAAGGTAAAAATCCCTAAAGGAAGAGAAAGGCTTGGTCACCATGCTAAAAAAATCTGATGATTGAAGAACACTCACCGATCTACATGATAAACATACACTGAGACTTCTTTTCTAATCCTTCATCATTTTCCTTCACTTGCATCTCACTTGCCCTCTCCATATCATTTCACAAGTAGTTCATGGTTTTGTTTTCAAATAAAGAGTAAAAAAGAAAAAATTTCTAGAGAAGGCAGTAGTGACACTGGCAAGGGAGGCCAAAGGCCCAGGGGACCAAAGAGAAAGGGTGGAAAATTAAACCGGTTTGAGCCTTTGAACACCAAGGATTTGACAACTTCCCCTACCATAGTTGCATATTTCCAAGAGGTAGGTTGTCTTGATTTTTGTGAAAAGGTATAAAGAGTCCAAACTCACCCTGTATTGACCAGACTTTTATCCTCAACCTCCATGACCATCAATTGCATCTAACTGGAGTGAATTTTGAGCTATCCACCAATACAATTTCTATGGCCACTAGGATACCTTGTATGGGAGAAAAATGGTTCAATCGGGTGAATTTGGACTTAAGCCATTATCAACCTTTCTTAAAAACAAGATACCAAGCTGATTGCCAAACTATTTTTCCGTTTTCCCATTTGTTGGAGAGATTTTCCCCCTTAATGAAATTCATCATGAAGTATTTTACATGCGAGGGGAGGTTTTATAGACTATATTCCTACCATATAAGACTGCTTATGCACTTCACTAGGGCCAAGCTACTACATTTTCCCTATTACCTATATAGAAGTATTGATAAGATGTCATACATTGTGAAAAAGATACCTCCTTCACAACAAATGTAGAGTCTTTTCCACCATTCTCTTATCAAGATGATTGTGTTGCATCAATTAGAGCAATAGGCTATCCCATGGGAAGTATTCATCACCCATGACATTTTCACAAATCCACAACCTCTTCCTCTGCAAATTTTACCCTCATCATCTCATCCAGCTTCCTCATTTCCTCCATCAACCCCCACTAACCATGATTCATCATCCACACATGAATCCTCTTCCGAAGATAACTTCCCTCCTTCACCTTCTCCTAAAGAATCAGAACAAGAAGAAAGTCATGGAGATCAAGATGAAAATGACAGTCAAAAAGAAAGGACAAATGATGAAGAAGAATAAAGTGAAAATGAAGAAAATAATGATGAGGAGTATGATTATGAAAATCAAGAAACAGGGGAAGATTATGAAGAAGAAGATAGCTTAGAAAAAGAAAGTAGTGATAAGGCAGATAATGCAGAGGATGATGAAAACAAAGGCAGCGAACCAAATATTGAAGAAGAAGAAGAAGAAGGCATTGAGCCAAATAGTGAGGAAGAAACAGATGAAGAAGAGGCAGGTGCAAGCAATGAAGAAGAGGCAGATGCAAACAATAAAGAAGAGGATGATAATGCAAAAAATATGCAAGAGGAGTATAATGCTGAAGATCATGAAGATAAAGAAACAGATAATGAAGAGATAGAAGAACAAACTAAAATAGAGAATGAGGAAGAAGGAATAGATTATGAAGACAAAGGCAGTAAGAAAAATAGTGACAGAGTTTAATAAAATGAAGATAATGATTGTGCAGGAAGTCAAGAAGAGGCTAATGACAGTCATGAAGGTAATGAAGACACCATGATGACTGATAGCCCTAAAAATAATGACAGCAGTGACACTATGAACCCAAAAAGCAGTCAAGAGATTAATGATAGTGCGGAAGATCATGACAGTGATGTTAGCATGTGTTATCACTCAGGCCTTCCTTGAAGTTGTAAGAAAAGGAAAGAAACCCGAGGTAACCACTAACCAACCTTCAGATACATAATCTAGCCAATCTATATCCAGAGAGGGCTCTCTCTTTAAAATTTAGCTTTGTTCTTAGAAAATATTAGGCTAGTTATAAGTCCAAGAGTTTTGCTTGAATTTGAATGGTGGAATCCGCCAACTAAGGGCAAGATTGAGTATTTCAGGCCATTGGGCTATGGAGTCGAAAAGATGGCTTTACTGGATTAAGTTTCTACACACAAGATGGCTTTGCAGGGCAAGATATCCAAACAGAGAACAATTTTAGATATTAAAGTGAATGGAATGGATTTTGAAGGGATGAAAGGAAATTAAGAATCTTTCAACATGTTCAAAGAAAGAAAGTGAATGATTACAAATAAAGAGTAGTTAATAATTCTTTACTATAGTAATCAAAATGTTTAAACCAGCGAAACAAGAGCAATTAAGAATTCATTGTTTATAACCAGTTTAGAAGAAAACATTTAGAATAATCACAATTGAAATCAGAGTACACTTAAGCAATTTCTGATTTATTCTTTTTTGTCAATTATTCAGAAATGGAATGCAGTGATATTATAAAAAGATATAAAACTTTTAAAACATGAGATAGAGAAGACTTATTGATCTGTAGTTAGACACATGAATCCTGCAAAAAGTCTTGAGCTTCAATTCATCATCCAACAAGCCATAAAGAAATTTCTCCAAAGCACTTTATTCCAAAAAGTCAATGTTACAGCGAAGTAGAATAATCCACCCTCAATACTTCCAAGAGTGAAGTATTTATACAAATTCTAAACTAAAATATCTTGAAAAAATATCAAAATTGGTTCACAAATCTCTCCAACTATTTTACATAAATAGAACTTAAGTAAAGGACACTCAAACTAATTCATCTATTTGGCACTATTTTTTATGGATAGGTGATGAAAAAGAGGAGAATTCTAATTTGATCCAACTCTTAGTTGATGATGAGGCATCCAAGTCACTAACTGCTTCCTTTCTTTGTGCATTCTGCTCCAACAATTCTGCAAACTTGGGGTCCAATGATATCTTTTTATTTCTCAATAAGTAATAGATATGCAAAAAGTGAAAGAGGTTATTGTGGATTAATATGTTGGTGAGATAAACCTCTTTCCGTGTCCCCAAATTCCTCTCCAGCTGTGCAGAAAAGGCTCTGTAAAAATATGTGTAAAACAGAGTTTTACAGAGTCTGAAAAATAGCCTGTAAAGATGTGCATGTATCTCTCATTATGAAATCACTGTGCAAAAAGTGAGATATGATTTTGTAGATGAGTCTCTTAGGAACAAAAAACTCCTTCAGTTTTATATTATGTATTTTTTATTTACCACAATATTCTCTGCAAAATGATGACTTAACTGGTATTTTCTGCAAAAAGTGCTTTCCATCATTGTTTAATATTTCCAAAACCATAATAGCTGTTAGAAAAGTGAGAGAGGTTTTTGTAGATGGTCCTCTTAAGAACATAAACCTCCTTCATTTTTTCAAAATTCATCTTGGATTGATCACAATAGGTTCTGCAAAACAATGACTAAAACATTAAATTTCTGCAAAAATGTTCCTTCTTGTTGTGTTTTTCATCTTTTCACTTTTTTGTTCTTTTAATTGTTTTACTTTCACTTTAGATAAAATTCAATGTTGGTGAAAGTATTTTCATATTTTTTTACCATTTTACTGCCTCTGAATTACTTTTACTGTTTTACCTTTGACTGCTCTGTAACTTCATTTTAACTTTCACTCTGACTTTTACCTGATACACTTTAACCACTGATACTCTTTAACTGTTCTTTACTGTGTCCTTTTACCTTCAATGTGTAGTTTAGGTTTTTATTGTCTGTTTCAACAGTAAATTGTTTAATATCCTATTTCCTTTGCTTGTCTTTCAACTATATGTTTTATCTTCCATCTCTGTTTGAATAGATTTGATAACACTCTTAGAGTAAACAAGTCTTATGACTAGTATTAAGACTGTTTATCCAAGGATGTGGTCTTCTGATCACCTGTAAAACAAAACAAATTGTTAAGAAAGCATGGGTTTGCAGGGGAGGTCGAAAAGGTTTCATTTGATTTTGAGAGGTCTGTGGAGTGAATCTAGAATGATTTTTGGGAGGTAAACCATGCTCGAATTGGTTAATAGAGGTTTCAGGTAGCGCAGCTGGGTTACAAAGGGTTTTACTGCATGGGAGTCTGGTCGTTCACTACGAATGAAAAAATGAAAAATGCGGGCTTATTTTGTTTTATTCACAAAGTCAATGGGTGGCAGAATTTTTTATTATTTTATTGGATGACGTCAGCATGGTACAGTGGATATGTCACGAGCGGAAAGGTGGTAAGCGGTTTCTATCGCACCACTTATGAGGGAAGGCAGTTTTAGGCAGAAGGACAGTGATGCGATACAACGATTGACACGTAGGACGACATTGTTCGAAAACCGCTCGGCCATCACACGTTATCTTTTGTACGCGGATGGCGAGCGAAATGGATAAGGGTCGTAGATCTTTGACGGGGCGATCGGATGGTCGAAGAGATAGGGAGATGGCAGAGTTTTAATGACGCGGGCCCAATGTAATTATTCGTTAAATAAACTCATCGGGCGGGATCTGATTGGTGGGTTGGTTTTATTAATTAATCGTGAGGATTAATTAATCTCTTTTGTATGGTCGGAGATGAAAAATACGTGGGGATGGATTATTTTCAAAGTTTGGTTTTCATTAAACTTTGGGTTTATTTTTTGTTTTAAACATATATACATATGTTTAAACGTTTTTTATATATTTTATTATATGATAATTAAATCAATGTGATTTTCTTACCATAGGGGGCGGGAATAGAATTAATGTTATATTTAAGCCAAAAGGAGGTATATTGTGGGTTTTTTATTTGAATAAATAGGAGTTAAATACTTTTGGCTAAAAAGTCATAATATAAGGGTTTTCGGGATATTACTATAAAAGGATTTATATATAATAGGACAAGGTCATTTTTTATGGGAATTAATACATACAAGTTAGAATGACAGGACTAAAGCGATAATGTAAACCGTAAAATACTAATATAAACTAAGAAAGTGAAGATTCAAAAGTAAATGGCATTATTATACTTTCATCACTTAGACTTAGAAATAAAAGTGATTTTGAGGGCTTTTTCTATGAAATATTGAAGGATTTTCTAAGTAAAAGCAAATGCTACTTAGGAAAAGATTTGAGAGGTGACTGAATGTGATAATGGATGATCTAAGTACTTAGCTTTTCACTTATGGGGTCGAGGAACTGTCCCTCCAAAAGTCAAGGAAATGCCTTGAGCCCTTTAATCTCCAAATTTACCCAAGGCTTAGGGGAATGAAAAATGTATATAAAAATAAGAGGGAAAGTTAATAATTGATTTTCTTCAGGAACTTTCCCAATGTAGTGTGATTTAATTTTTGCACTTGTGATGAAATTAAAATTGAACACATTTAGAACCATCATTCATCACATGTAATTCTGCAACAACATCTACCTACCCTACCTACTTAATCTACCATTTTCTCTTCTTTATTAGGGTGCACTTAGACTGGAAAACCCTTATCAATCTTCTTTTTTTTACATGGCAAACCTATCTAAGTCTACACTTATTACATCCAAGGGCTCAGATTAAACTATTGAGCACCTTTTATTAACTCTACCTATCTACTTATCTGCCAAGATTAAACTGTTTGGTCAGATATTTATTCTCTATTCTACAACATGAAATTGAAAATGAATGAGTCAAGTTTAAACAGTTTGACTCTTCATAAATTGTGGCAAAAGTTTGACAAGCTACACACAATTTGTTTATTACATCAAAGTAAAAAGTAGTGGCATTTAGACTTGCACACTTTCCTTGGCCTTTCTTTTTGATGGGGTTCATTTCTTTTACTTTTTGGCCATTTTTATTCTTTTTACCCTTTGATTTTTCTTTTAGGGTATACCCTCTTTACATTTTTTAATTTTTTTGATTTTTTGATTTTTTTGAAAATATGGAACACCTTTGCAACAAGAAAAGGTTTGAACATATTGCATATTTCATCAAGTCAATCATGAAAAATGACACCTATTGGTATAGGAGTCTAACACTGGCTCCACTTGGGGATGGCTTTTCCTGGTGAAAAGTCAAGAACAGCAGGTCAGTTGTCCTCATCCATTGACCTTGGTGAACCAGTAAATGTCTTCTGTCTTCTTCAAACTGAAATCTAATATGAAACTAAAACAACACACAAAAATTTTCAAACCAACTTAATGAAAAACTAGCTGAAAATTGAAAACTAAAAAAAATGCTCAAAATTCTGAGCTTATTAGCACTCATCTACCTACTCAATCTACTGTTCAACTGCTAGTTATGTAAAATGAAATAGCCAATGCAACCATTCAAGCATTATGTACTTTGATAGATTTTGTTGCATTTTCTTGTTGATTATCAAAATTGTACTTCTGCAACCTATTAGAAACTTGTCAACAAATGAGAGGATAAGGAAACATTTGATTTCCTTTGTTGACTCTAGAAACTGTACAAAAGGATCTTCCAAAATATATACACCGATGTTTAACTGATTCAACAATTTTACCCTCATCTTTATCTCCCGTAAAAAATCATAAGATTTGTGATGATATTCCTACTTATTGTAATGTTTGACTGTTGAATCCTTTATCATCTTGATTCTGAAAATCATAGTTAGTTAATAGAGGAATGCTTTGAATGTCTTCAATATTAAACATATCTGCTATTGGATCCTGAAAAACTTGGGAAAATGGCTGCAACCTATAGCATACAGGTTTCCATGAGACTTCATAAACTTCAACAAGTTTCTCATCCTTTTCATTAAACATGTTATACCACATTTCTTTTAAACATTGAAATGATTCAAAAAATAGTGGTATGGAACTTTCTTGTGTCATTTGATCATTTATTTCAATGGGAACTGATAACTGCAATTGTGAAACTGAAAAATCTTGATCAATAGTTTCATTATCTTCTTTGTTGTCAATCACAATTCCTAAATATTGCTGATTATTGATGGCATGATAGTTGTCTCTAATGAACTGAAATGAAGCAAAACAAAGAGGTAAAGAACCTTCACTTATTTCCACATTTTCTTCTTTTTCTTCCTCACTCTCATGGTTTATCTGTATTGGTTGATCACTGTCTTCAATCTGCTGAAACTGAGTTTCTTCATCCCATAAACTAGCTTATGATTGCTCTGTAAAGTTAGCTTGAGATTCGAGAACATAACTATCATCATAATGATCATACTTAGGCAAATAATCAAAAGAAGGAATGTCATCAAACATACACATTAGATCAGCAGATTCCTCTTCCTCATATTGATCTATAAATTCATTTTCTGATCTATGATAATTTGAATCAAGAGGAATTTGTTCATGGCTATCAACCTCTTCTATTTCTTCATGGTGATTTTGAATAAAAAATTCATCTCTCATAGTGATATCTTGTGTTCTTTCATCTAGTTTTCTTACCAAAAGGTTGAGTTTTACTTCTGCAATGTTTTTCTTTTCCTTTTCTTCTGCTTTCAACTTTTTCTGTTTGATTTGCAGATTAACTTCTACATCAACTGCAATGTTCTGCATCTGTACAAGCGTTTTTGGATCTCTTTCTCTTAATCGAAATTCTATTTCTGGATCAAAGGCACTTGGATAATGCAAGAGAGCTGAATCATGAGGAGGTCTAATATTTTCTGGCAATGAATAATAAACTTGATTAAATATGTCAGAAAATTGTTGTATTGTTTCATTTGGATGTCTTTTTAATTGATTATATTCTTCCATGATCAAAAAATGATTAACTTTGATTATCCATCTATCAAGGAAAAGTTTGATAAACTGCTGGAAATTTGAGATGCTAGCATTAGGCAGATTTTTGAACCAACTCTTTATTCTATTTTGCAAAGAAAGAGAAAAAAGTCTGATTTTAACATCATCTTCATTAATCTCAAATAAATCCAAATACTTTTCAAAACCTTGAATATGTTTTTGGGCAGTGATACCATTCTCTCCATCAAATCTAGGAAGATACTTGTAGTATTTTTTAGGAAAATCATGGAGTATAGGAGGTAAAATAAGGGGCTTATATCTATCTGGAACTTTATATGGCACAAGGATATGTACAGGGATTGTAAGATCAGTCTTGATTATTTGAGGCTTCTTAATTGGAAAATGATCATCATTAGATTCATAAGAAAGCCGCTCAAAGAGATTAGGAGAATTATTACTTACAATCTTCAAAGGAAAATAACTAAAAACTAATCTAAGATCTTCTATAAAATACAATATACATTGAAAAAATTTCTTAATGAGAAAGAACATAATGTCTTGGATTAAGATCCAAGTTGAAAGCCTGATCTTTCCATATTGTCCTTTGAGGTTCATTCCTCCAGTGGAGTCTTGATTGTGAGATTGATTTGGAGTCGCCGGGTGGATGATTTTAACCTTTGTGTGTCTGATCACTGTCCACCATCATAGATCAGATCTAAACTTGCAAAACAATTTTGATGAAAAAGTTAGTTCTTCAAGAAACCAAACTTTGAGTATTTTATGATTATTTTGTTTTTTAATGAATTTTCAAAACAACTTCTATAATTTCTTTAAGAGGTTTCAGATGTTGGATTTAAATTTTTTAAAGATTTATTGAACTACAGAAACTGATTGAATGTTTGAAACCAAAGTTCAGTTTATAAGATAGACCAGAGATAGACTGAAGCAACATTTATTTACTATGCAATTGCAGATCAAAAGCAGTTCAAAGGCTACCTGGCTGATCTTCAGGCTCTATCTATAGCTTATAAGAAAACAATAGTAAAAATTAAAATGATTCAGGTCTCCAGTATGGTCGCCACTATGTTATCACTCAAATTTTCCTTGAAGTTGTGGAAAAGGAAAGTAAATCCGAGGTAACCACAAACCAACCTTCAGATACAGAATCTAGCCAATCTGTATCGAGAGGGGGCTCTCTCTTTAAAATTTAGCTTTGTTCTTAGAAAATATTAGGCTAGTTATAAGTCCAAGATTTTTGTTTTAATTTTAATGGTGGAATCCTCCAACTGAGGGCAAGATTGATTATTTCAGGCCATTGGGCTATGGAGTCGAAAAGATGGCTTTACTAGATTAATTTTTTACACAAAATATGGCTTTGCAAGGCAAGATAGCCAAAACAAAGAACAATTTTAGAAACTAAAGTGAATGGAATGGATTTTTAAACGGATGAAAGGAAATTAGGAATCTTTCAACATGTTTAACGAGGGAAAGTGAGTGATTACCAATAAAGAGCAATTAAGAATTCTTTACTAAGTAATCAAATGCTTAAACCAGAGAAACAAGAGAAATTAAGAATTCATTGTTTATAACCGGTTTAGAAGAAAACATTTAGAGTAATAACAATTGAAATCAGAGTACACTTAAGCAATTTCTAATTTAATCATTTTTGTTAATTATTCAGAAATGAAACACAATGATATAGTAAACATATATAAAACTTAAAACATAGGATAGAAATGACTTATTGAACTATAGTCTGACACATAAATCCTACAAAAAGTCTTGAGCTTCAATTCATCATCCAGCAAGACACAAAGAAATTTCTCCAAAAAGAACTTTATTCCAAAAGTCAATGTTACAGCAAAGTAGAAGAATCCACCCTCAATACTTCCAAGAGTGAAGTATTTATACAAATTCTAAACTAAAATATCTTGAAAAAATATCAAAATTGGTTCACAAATCTCTCCAACTATTTTACATAAATAGAACTTAAGTAAAGGACACTCAAACTAATGCATCTATTTGGTACTATTTTGTATGGATAGGTGATGAAAAAGAGGAGAATTCGAATTTGATCCAACTCTTAGTTGATGATAAGGCATCCAAGTCACTAACTGCTTTCTTTCTTCGTGCAATTATGCTCCAACAATTCTGCAAATTTGGGGTCCAATGAGACACTTTTATTTTTCAATCCATAATAGATATGTAAAAAGTGAAAGAGGTTATTGTATATTAATATCGTGGTGAGATAAACCTCTTTCAGTTTCCAAAAATTCCTCTCCAGCTGTGCACAAAAGGTTCTGAAAAAATATGTGTAAAACAAAGTTTTACAGAGTCTGAAAAATAGCCTGTAAAGATGTGCATGTATCTCTCATTCTGAAATCACTGTGAAAAAAGTGAGATAGGTTTTTGTATATGTCTATTAGGAACAAAAACCTCCTTCAGTTTTGTATGATGTATTTTTTATTTACCACAATATTCTCTGCAAAATGATGACTTAACTGGTATTTTCTGCAAAAAGTGCTTTCCATCATTATTTAATATTTCCAAAACCATAATAGATGTTAGAAAAGTGAGAGAGATTTTTGTAGATGGTCCTCTTAAGAACATAAACCGCCTTATTTTTGCAAAATTCATCTTTTATTGATCACAATAGTTTCTGCAAAAAAATGACTAAAACATTAAATTTCTGCAAAAATTTTCCTTCTTGTTGTGTTTTTCATCTTTTCAATCTTTTGTTCTTTTAACTGTTTTACTTTCACTTTAGGTAAAATTCAATGTTGGTGAAATTATTTTCATCTCTTTTTACCATTTTACTGCCTCTGTAATTACTTTTATTGTTTTACCTTTGACTGCTCTGTAACTTCATTTTAACTTTCACTCTGACTTTTACCTGATACACTTTAACCACTGATACTCTTTAACTATTCTTTACTGTGTCCTTTTACCTTCAATGTGTAGTTTAGGTTTGTAGTTTAGGTTTTTACTGTCTGTTTCAATAGTAAATTGTTTAATATCCTATTTCCTTTGCTTGTCTTTCAACTGTATGTTTTATCTTCCATCTCTGTTTGAATAGATTTGATAACACTCTTAGAGTAAACAAGTCTTATGACTAGTATTAAGACTGTTTATCCAAGGATGTGGTCTTTTGATCACCTATAAAAAAAAACAAATTGTTAAGAAAGCATTGGTTTTTAGGGGAGGTCGAAAAGGTTTCATTTGATTTTGAGAGGTCTGTGGAGTGAATCTAAAATGACTTTTGGGAGGTAAACCATGCTCGAATTGGTTAACAGAGGCTTCAGGTAGCGCAGATGGGTTACAAAGGGTTTTACTGCATGGGAGTCTGGTCGTTCACTGTGAACGAAAAAATGAAAAATGCAGGCTTATTTCGTTTTATTCACAAAGTCAATGGGTGGCGGAATTTTTTATTATTTTATTGGATGACGTTAACATGGTACAGTGGATATGTCACAAGCGGAAAGGTGGTAAGCGGTTTCTATCGCACCGCTTATGAGGGAAGGCAGTTTTAGGCGGAAGGGCATCGATGCGATACAATGACTGACACGTAGCACGACACTGTTTGAAAACCGTTTGGCCATCGCGCGTTATCTTTCGTACGCGGATGGCTAGCGAAATGGATGAGGGTCGTAGATCTTTGACGGGGCGATCGGACGGTCGACGGGACAGGGAGATGGCGGAGTTTTAATGACGCGGGCCCAATGTAATTATTCGTTAAATAAACTCATCGGGCGGGATCTGATTGGCGGGTTGAATTCATTAATTAATCGTGAGGATTAATTGATCTCTTTTGTATGGTCGGAGGTGAAAAATGTGCAGGGATGGATTATTTTCAAAGTTTGGTTTTAATTAAACTTTGGGTTTATTTTTTGTTTGAAACATATATACATATGTTTAAACGTTTTTCATATATTTTATTATATGATAATTAAATCAATGTGATTTTCTTACCATAGGGGGCGGGAATAGAATTAATGTTATATTTTAGCCAAAAGGGGGTATATTGTGGGTTTTTGATTTGAATAAATAGGAGTTAAATACTTTTGGCTAAAAAGTCATAATATAAGGGTTTTGGGGATATTACTATAAAATGATTTATATATAATAGGAAAAGGTGATTTTCATAGGGAGTTAATATATAAATTAGAGTTAATATGACAAAGGGACAATGTAAACTCAAAATACTTAAATATAACCAAGAAAGTGAAGATTCAAAAGTAAATGGAATTATTATACTTTCATCACTTAGACTTAGAATAAAAAGTGATTTTGAGGGCTTTTCATGAAATATTGAAGGATTTCCTAAGTAAAATGGGATTTTACTTAGGAAAAGATTTTTGAGAGGTGAATGAATGTGATAATGGATGATTTCAAGTACTTAGGTTTTTCAATTATTGGGCCGAGGGTCCGGTCCCTCCAAAAGTCAAGGAAATGCCTTGAGCCCCTTTAATCTCCAAATATCTTAGTGCTTAGGGGAATTAGTAAAATGTTTAGGGAAAATGAGGGGGAAAGTTAATAATTTGACTTTGCTCTGCTGTGAACTTTTCCAATGTAGTATCTGCCTTTGTACTTGTGATGAAAGTAAAATTGAACACATTTATAACCATCATTCATTACATGTAATTCTGCAACAACATCTACCTACCCTACCTACTTTACTCTACCATTTTTTCTTCTTTATTAGGGTGCACTTAGATTGGCAAACCCTTATCAATCTTCTTTATTTCTTTTACATGACAAACCTATCTAAGTATACACTTATTACATCCAAGGGCTCAGTTTAAACTATTGAGCTCCTTTTATTCACTCTAATTATGTACTTACCTGCCAAGATTAAACTATTTGGCCATATATTTATTCTCTATTCCACAACATGAAATTGAAAAATGAATGAGTCAAGTTTAAACAATTTGACTCTTCATAAATTGTGGGAAAAGTTTGACAAACTGCACACAATTTTGTTTATTACATCAGAGCAAAAAGTAGTGGCATTTAGACTTGCACACTTTCCTTGGCCTTTTCTTGTTTGGGGTTCATTTTCTTTCACTTTTTTGGCCATTTTTATTTTTTCACCCTTTGATTTTTCTTTTAGGGTATACCCTCTTTACAATTTTTGAATTTTTTGATTTTTTGATTTTTTTGAAAATATGGAACACCTTTACAACAAGAAAAAAGGTTTGAACATATTGCATAGTTCATCAAGTCAATCATGAAAAATGACACCTATTGGTATAGGAGTCTAACACTGGCTCCACTTGGGGATGGCTTTTCCTGGTGAAAAGTCAAGAACAGCAGGTCAGTTTTCCTCATCCATTGACCTTGGTAAACTAGTAAATGTCTTCTATCTTCATAATCAAATGTATAACCAACCTCCACCAAATTGGAATTCTTGGCAGCAACCTTGGCCCCAATTTCAAAATAAATCTCAAGCTTGGGCACAAGGTTCACAAAATCCCTATGGAAGATACTCTCAGTACTATCAATATCCACCATCCTATCCACCATACCCACATTTTTCCCCTCAAAATCCTCAACAAAATCCTCAAAATCCACAACATCAAAATCAACCACTCCCCTTACCATTTCCTCAGAAATCAAATCAGTTACCTGCTCAACCCATACCAAACCCCAACAATAAAAATCCTCAGAATACATACATGATAGAAGGCCAACAGTTTCCAACTTATTTAATTACTCCTCTAGACCTTAGTGATGTTCAACTTAGGTCTGGAAGAATACTTGAAAAGAGGAAGCCTTCTGTGATCATACAAGAACAAGACAACTTTGAGGAAGATTCTCTATGGGAAAATAAAAGTCTTGAAGAAGACACATCTTTTCGGGACCCAAACATTGAAAAACAAAAACAAAAAGAACCAATAATTTCAACTCCTATATTAGAGCAGCCATCAACATCCACTTCTACACCTCCCTTTCCAGAAAGATTACAAATTGATAGAGGTGTAGAAAAAAAAATTATGGTGCCTAATTATGATTTCCTAGATGAGCTAAGAAATGTCTGTATTAAGATTCCATTATTACAAGCTATCAAGGAAATTCCAATTTTAGCAAAGAAAATAAAGGAGTTGAGCATGAAGAAAACAAGGAAAAGAATAAGAGAGACAAAGAAAATTCAACTGGCAGGAAAAATAGCAGATATCATGATGGGTAAGATTGCTATTCTAAAGTATCTACACCCAGGAAATCCAGTTGTCAAAATTCACATCAATGGAATTGAGATCCAAAATACACTCGTTGATTTAGGAGCAGCAATCAATATCATGAGTAGACAAATCATGGATAAACTCAAACTTCCTAATCTTCTATTTACACCCACATTATTACAATTAGCAGACAGATCTGTGATCAAACCCGATGGGGTAATAGAAGACATTCCAGTGTCCTTAGATTCTTGGGAGTACCCTGTGGATTTCATGATCCTAACTCCTAAGAATAATCTAGGGGGGCATCCAATTATATTAGGAAGACCTTGGCTAGCTACAACTGATGCTTTCATTAGTTGTAGATCCAGTGATATGTACATCTCTGATGGTAGTTCAACTAATAAATTCACTTTGTATCCTCCAGCAAGGACAATTACATATTTAGATGATACTCAATGGATAGAGGATGAAGAATACTTACAACCTCTCTTCACAATTTCAGAAATTAGTGAAGATAGTCAAATTCTGAATACTTTAGAAAACTTTGAATCCTCTTCAGAACATAAACATGAAAATTTTCAAGAAGAATCCAACATTGATTTTTTTTCATCAAGACAGATGTCTCTTCATTCTATGGATAAATTTGGCAGCTCTACAAGTGAGATACTTCCAGGCAAAACTTTAAACATAAACAAGAACTTAGAAAAATCTCAACAAGAAGAGCTTGTCAAAATTTTACAGAGACATTCTTCTGCATATGCATGGGAGTACACTAATATGAAAGGGATAATCCCCAAGACTTGCACTCATCACATCTACATAGAGGAAGATTGTAAACCAATCAGACAACCTCAAAGACGGATGAATCCAAATCTTAGGGAGATTGTTAAAGAAGAATTGCAGAAATTGTTGAATGTCAATTTTATCTATCCTATTTCAGATAGTTAGTGGGTTTCTCGTTTGGTAATTGTGCCAAATAAAAATGGTAAACGGAGGATATGTATTGACTACCGAGAATTAAAAAAAGCTACTCTTAAAGATCATTTTCCCCTACCTTTCATAGATCGGGTGTTAGATACCTTAGCTGGAAAAAAATACTTCTCATTTCTAGATGGGTTTAGTGGTTATAATCAAATTCAAGTAGCACTTGAGGATCAAGACAAAACCACATTTACTTGTCCTTGGGGTACCTATGCTTACTGAGTATTGCCATTTGGATTATGCAATGCACCTGCAACATTTCAAAGGGCAGTATTAGGAATTTTTTCAGATCTAATACATGATTCTGTAGAGGTATATATGGATGATTTCACATTTTATGGAAACACATTTGAAGAAGCCTTAGTAAACTTGGAAAAAGTTTTAAAAATATGTAAAGAAGTAAATCTTTCACTTAGTCATGAGAAATTTTTTATGATGTTTACTGAAGGGATTTTTTTAGGACATCACATTTCAGGGGATGGGATTAGAGTTGATGAGTCAAAAGTTGAAGTCATCTCTAACTTATCTATTCCAAGTTGTCAAAAAGATCTTAGGAGTTTTCTTGGATTTACAGGGTATTATCGAATATTTATAGAAAACTTCACTAAGATAGCATCTCCACTTTTCAAATTACTTACCAAAGACTGTGAATTCAATTGGAATTATGATTTCCAGTTAGCCTTTGAGACCTGTTGAAGCCTAGAAAATCTCTGCTTCAAACATTGGGGAAAACCACCCAGTCGGGACCTTAAGACAACTTCTTTTCCATTTGGTATGGTGGCTCCGACTGGATTTAAAAGACCAGTTTCCTTATAACTAAATGGATTGGTTTGGATGGGTGGAAATGGGACTAAATTAACTGAAATAAAACTATCTAATTTAAACTAAATATTGGTAAAGAAATTCTAACACTAACCCGGGTAATTATATGTGAATACAACTTAAGATTGTTCCAATTTAAAAATAACCATGAAAATGTATTATTATTTAAATTGAAATATGCAGAAACAAATAAAGATAACTCTTGTTTAAGAAATTAAATAGAGTTGTATTAGCATATTGCATTCATCATTGTATACCATCTATATATACTTATGAAAGATAACGTTTCAATTATACTCAAAAATGATATATAAAAGGAAGCGTTGTGAAAACAAATATATATAAATGATAGCAATTTTAAAGCGAATATCATAAGACAAAAGAAATCAACAGTGAACAGATAGAAATACCTTGTTCATCTTGAAGACTTTCAAATGCAATCTGATACTCTAATCCAGTAACTCTGATGCAAAATCAAATTCCAAGGTACATAAATGCAACACTTCAAAGATAATTCCGCATAAAAATCACCAGATGTGATCCCTTTTAAAAATATATAAGACAGTGGAGTATAGAAATGTAATCTCCAAGTCAAAAAATATTAAGATCCAGGACCCCTCTCTAAATGCATGAGAAGGGTTTAAATACTACTTAGCTAAATCTAAAAATATTCTATTACAAAAATTAAGGATTTGGTTCAATGACCGTCCTTTTCCTAGGCTAAAATACAGTAAAATTAAAACTAAATCTAACTATCTATGAACTTGATCTTTAAACTTGCAGGCATCTAGCATAGTTTTGAGAAGACGTGGTTGACCGACTTCAGAATTCAACTGTCCTGAAAAGACAGAGTCGGCAAGCGTAGGAGCAATCTTCTCTGTAGCATTGATGATACAATTAAGCGCACTGTGATGACTGTATGGCTTCACCAAGTACATCCAGTATGAGTCCCAATTCAATTTTGTCAGCCCTTGGATAGATTTTTCTCTTTCTTATGCCTTTTGCCTCCATTCTGTTTGCAGTTGATGTGCCTGTGGGAGATATCCTGGAACAGTTTCTGGAATCAAATTAGCTTTGTGTAAATTTTCATTTACACAATCAGTAAGAGTATTTGCCGCTGTAGCCGCCTCCTCTACTGCCTTTTCTACCCTTATGATTTGTGCATCCCAGTTATTGAACAATATTTCTTTATGGTTTTCATTAAAAATGGGTGCACCAGCTTTTCTGCCTTCTTCTGTCTTTTGCCATGTCAGATAATCATTGATATTTTCATTAATCAAATCATAATCATTTCGTAAATCTACGACATGATTTGTGATTTTATCGCTCTCTTGGCACAAAGAATTCCATTGCAAGATTTTTTGGCAGAAAACTTCCTCTTGTTGCAGTAGTTGATTGTTCAAAGAGA
Organism: Pinus albicaulis; assembly: GCA_034641835.2. Classification (NCBI taxonomy): domain Eukaryota; kingdom Viridiplantae; phylum Streptophyta; class Pinopsida; order Pinales; family Pinaceae; genus Pinus; species Pinus albicaulis. Next base: position 344,383,448 of record CM076569.1, on the reverse strand, counting down.
TAGTTTCTGAAATGAATTCTGGAAGATTAGGATCATCTTTATGCTGATCTTGGATAATATTTATTTGTTTGTCTTTATCAACCAAGCTTTTTTGATGTCCTATTTGCATTTCTTGAAGTTGTTGTTGTAACTCTTCAAGTTTCAATTGTGCTTCTTTATTGGCATGTACCTGTTGCAATTTCTGTTGCAGAAATTTTACCTGTTCTTCTTTCTCATTCAACAAAATTTGTATCTCAAATGCTTTATCAATTGTTGCAGAAGCATAAGCTCCTGTCATTTGAGATAACTTAGCGAGATTATGAGTAGGTTCTGTGGCAGGATCTTTCCACAAAACATCTACTTGTTCTGCTTCAGTAGCAATTGCACCTTCTAACTTTCTCTTTTTCCTCTGTCTCTTCACTACTGCTTTGTATTTTGGGTTGTAGAATACATCCAGAGGAGGAATGTCCTCTACATTAAGTACAATTTCAGAGGAGGGTGTGATTGGTATGTGCTCTGTCACTGTGACTGTGCTGCTTGTTCCTGTGTTCAAAACTTTGGTTGTCTGGACAGGGGTCTGTACATTTTGTCCTTCTACATTAATCAATTGGTTGAAGGTTTCCCATTCTTTGTCTAATTCAATGATGACTGGCTGTTGCTGTTCATTGGTTGGAGGAGGATTTGTCTGTTGAGAAGTCAAAATTTGTTGTTGAGTAAGTTCTTTTGATTGTGCAGAATCTTTCATGGATTCTTCCATTTTATCTTCCTTTTCATTAGACTTATTGGAATGTTCAGAAGTCTCTCTATCAGATTTTGATTTAGATTTATCTGTACTTGAACTGCCGTTAAGACTAACACTAGGAGTTTGATCTCTTGCGGGCTCTAAGCGTAGATTTCACAAAGGAATAGGAGTCGGTCTTCTTTCTCTGTAAAGTTTGAATTCCTGAAAATCCTATGGAGATAACTGCGTTTGAGCTGAATTCAAAACTTATTTAAATGAATTTCTTTCTTGAAACATATCATCAAAAAGATCCTGTTCCCCGGAAAATTCCCTTACTCTGATTGCATTGGTAAAATTCTTAACAATATCATCTGGGTCGAATAACCTTCTCGAGAATTTGAACAGCTGTAGGCATCTAATGTTGCCTATCTCTTGGAATGCATGACCAATATCGAACAGTGAAAATGTTCCACATTTTACAGGAAATTGTGGCCAAATGCCTTTTTTCTTCTCTTTTAAATCTTTTGTTATACCTCCCTGGCCACAGGTCTGATAAGCAATTTCCCAAGCTACAAGTCTATCTGGAACATATAGGGGTAAAACATGGGGAGAAGCATAACTTCCAAAAACCCTAATATAAGTGAACAATTCTTCTCCAAACCATCTCGCGACGGGGAGAATGTCAACCTCTGTTTCTGGGGATAACCTTGGGGCATCCTTATTATGCAATGTTCTGTACAATGGCAGCATTATTCCATGAAAAATTTGGTAAAAATGGGGGACAAACTTAGACTCCCATAGTTCTTTATGGTACACATGAATAGGCAAAGGATCATGGATAGTCCATTGCCAACCCATCACAGGGAATTTAGAGACATAACAGATAGCGTCCATGACATAAGCAGATAAATAAAAAGGTGGATAAACCCGCTGAGAAACATTTCGTTTGGACCGGTAGTGAAAAATAGCAGTGGTCAAATTATCAGATAGGATTTTGGCCCAGTCTACAATTGTAGAATTAATGGCCGCATTCAACAAAGGGAGCCATTCAGGTAAGATCATATTTATGTCAGGCTTTCCAAAAAGCCTGCATAACATGGCAGCAGTGAAACAATAAGGAGAGGTAAGTGAACCCGTGCTGTACATACCTTGTTTTTTTTTCTTCAATGGTTCACTTCTTTTGGTCCACTCCTTTGTGCATTCTGCCAAATTTGCATGTTCTCTGGCAAATTCTTCCATAAATTGCTTGTTGTAAGTCGCCTGAGGTTCTGGCAACTTATACATTAATCTCAGATCTTCCGTGGTGAATGACCCGATTAGCTCTTGAGCTGGAGTTCTGAATTGTCTGTCTGAAATATCGGTGTTGTCCAGCACCCATTTCACCATGTCCGTATATGGGAGAATCCTTGGCCTTGCCGCTATCCTATGCAGAAATGAACAAGCCATTTCTTTGAGGGTTGCTTCAGATGTATTACTAGAACCTGCTGTAGCCACAACTTTCATCACCACAGGATTTTCTTCTTCTAACAGATTATACATTCCTTCCCAAATGGATATACCGGCATCCTTATTACAAGCGGTGTCTGCATATAGCGAAGCCATTTCTCTGTTTTCAGAATTCGAACTCTTCTCCTTCTTACCCATAGTGTTTAGTGAAAGCTTTGTATAGACGTTTGCTCCTTCGTGCCTGCGTTTTACGAGTAAATGAGAGTAATGGCATAAGAAAGGTGATGAGACTGTTTTAAATGTGAAGGCGGATGAAATATAATATTTTAATCGTGAAATGACTTTCAATCAAAACAAAATCTCATTTACCATTAATTGTCAATCCAATCATTTAATTAAATCATTAAGGCGCATAACAGATTTGATATATGGGAAGATTGCCTTTGGACAACGCGCCTACATGAATCTGCGACATTGCGATCTGCGATTTGTTGCGCAATATCGCAATATCGCAATGTCGCAATATCACAATATCGCAAAATGAAGCCATCGCAGTTATGTAAAATAGCGCAAAAGCGGAAATTGCGCAATAGCGCAAAAGCGCATATCGCAAATCTCGCAAAAGCGCAAAATGGTAAACAACGCAAAAGATATTCATTTAATATTTCTGTTTTCTGCGCTATGCGATCTGCGACCAATATGCTTATTGTATAGGCTTTTTGGGATCGCATTATCACAAAAGCACAAAATCGCATTTTCAGTTTTATAAAAGATATATATCATCTTGCGATGGATGCGCTATTTTGTTTAAAGAACAACTTTATTGTAATCTATCATAAACTTAAGTGTTTCTTAATGTTCTTTCTAAGGGATTTCTCTAAGTTTATGATAGAAAGTTTTATTTGAAAAGGAAAACAAATCCTAATTGATTTTTGGATTTTTTAACTAAGGGTCCCCATTTATTTAGTATTATTACTAATATTAAATAAAAAGGGGGGTTGTTGCTGGTCACAACAATTGGCGATTCACTGAAAGAAACAGTTATCTCTGAAAAAATAAAATGAACACTATATCTTTAGTAAGTAAATATTTTTAAAGATAATGAAAACTATCTTAGGATAATTCAAATAAAATATAACTATGAAAAAGAAATAAAAATCATTTCATAATTTCTTTCTAATTCCTTAAGAATAAAAACATTTTTGGGTTATCTCAAGCTTTGATTGGTGTTAATAATGAAGTAAGTGGATTTCTCCAAGTTTTGGTTTTATAATATACTCTATTGCCATAGGTATTGCCTCTGCTGCCAGCAAACGTTCATAGTCTCGACAGGGTTACCTTTAAACCATTAACCATTCATTGTCCCATCCAACTAAAATTATGAATTTTTAAAAGATAAATTCATAAGACCTATTATCTCATGTTTTTGTCTTTTACTTTTTTTTTTTTTTAGTAGCCATTGTTCTAGTTTGGTAGCCAGTTAATAACAATGCCATTCACTAGTTATAATTAAACTGAACAAGCTGGCTCGTGATGAGACCCCTTGTCTTACATTTATAAGCCATTACCCTGTTTTGGTATGCGGTATTGGTAATGTCAGTTTTATTACACCTTATGAACATGGTAAGTCGGCTCATAATGAGACCTCTTATCTCTTAAATTTTCAAATTTCTTAGAATTACATTCTAAAAAATCACAACTTAAATGGATGGGGTGAAATAGTTTTATCCTTAAGAATCAATGGATGACAATTTTCAGAGTTTTTTTTTGAGTTCCAAAACTTTTGAAAAATCTTTACTTTTACAGATAACCTTTCTCTGCTCAATAAACCTATGATGATTTACATTCTTCTCAAGTTTTCAAAAGATCATGCAAATGATTGGAATAATCTTTCAAGGTTTAACATCTTATTTTAAACTATTCAAAAACTGTGATCATTACTTTAAAAATTCTTATTTACACAAAATAAATATTTAGAATATTCTTCCGAAGAAATTTTCTTAAATAGTAAACAGTCAATCAGAGACTCATAAACAACCTTTATTTGCAAAAAACAAAAACAATCAAAATTCTGCAGAAAGGAATATGTACAGTTTAAGAAGGGGTTACCTCCTTATGAAAATAATTTCTTCAAGATAAGCCCATTTACAGGAAGAGATTCTCTCTTACCTGTTAGATCTTGGAGTATGAATGTATTTGAGCTTATCTTCTCAACGATCTGAAATGGTCCAAGCCACATTTTCTGAAATTTGGTATGTTTACCATTTTCTTCGTGTGCTTTATCCCATTTCAAAACGAGATCACCAATTGATAAAAATTTTGAGCCGGTAGAACTTGCATCAAAAGAAGATTTTACAAGCTGTTGATGTTTTTCATGAGTAATTTTTGCTTTATCCCTATCTTCTTCTAGTTTAAGGATTTGATCATATCTCAATTGAATGGATGAAGAAGGATTTCCTTCAATAAATTGCACTAGGGCTAATGATGGAAGAGTTAAATTTGATGGTATCACAGCTTATTTTCCATAAACCAAATTGAAAGGTGAAGTCCCTATTGAAGCTTTTTCAGTGATACGATCAGCCCATAATGCAAAGATTAAAGACTTGTGCCAATTCTTTTGATTTTGATCAATTGTCCTTTTAATGATTTTGATAAGGTTTTTGTTAGTAGATTCAGCCAAACCATTACCTTGTGGATAATAATTTTCTAAATATTTTAATTTAAAACCTCTTTTGACTGCAAATTCTATTAAACTATTTCCAGAGAAGTAAGATGCGTTATCAAAGACTAGAGCATTAGGTACACCAAACCTGGTTATGATGAATTGATCTATGAAATCAATAATTGCATCAGAATTGGCTACCTTCAACGGGATTTCCTCTACCCATTTTGTAAAGTAATCAGTTGCAGTAAGGATGTACTTGTGCTGTTTGGAAGAATGAGGTACTATCTCACCAATAATGTCAAGCCCCCATTGTTCAAATGGTTGCTCAATAGTCACTGGTTGCAAAGGAAAAGCTGGTTTCCTTTGTCTTCCACTTGCAGTTTGACAAATTCGGCACTTCCTTACGTAATCATGTGTATCTTTAAAAAGGGTAGGCCAGTAATAACCAGCACGAATTATTTTGTGAGGTGTGGTATCACCTCCAAAATGACCTCCTGCTGGTCCATCATGTAACTCCTGCAAAACCTTTTCAGCTTCAGTCTTTTCAAGACATCTTAATAAAATTGAATCATATTTTTTTCTAAATAACACATTATCAATGATCTCATATTTAATAGCCTTTAACCTTAAAGCGTGTTTACTCTTATAGCTGAGATTAGAAGGAGCATACCCATTTTTCAAGTAATAGATAAGGTCAGCATACTGAGATTCGGAATCTGTAACACTTATCTGACTTACTTGAATATCTTGATTTGAATCTTGATTTTCTGGTATGTTATGAGCTCCTGCCAATAATCTGCAAAAACCTTGTCCTCTAACAATCTTAGCTGGTTTAATATAAATATCATATTCTTGCAAAGCTGTTACCCAGTTAGCTCTCTTTTCTCCTACTTCTTTTTGAATTAATAATTGTCTCACTGCAGAGAATGGGACAATGATTTTTGTATGTGTTTTCAAGAGAAAAGGTCTGAAATGTTTGATTGATTTAAATACAGCAAAGGCTTGTTTTTCAACATCGGAATAATTAAGCTCAGCTCCTTGCAGATTTGAGCTAAAGAAAGAAATTGGTGCTTCGATTTCTTGATCATTGAGTTGTGTTAAAACAACTGCATAGGATGTTTCGGTGGCCAGAGTATACAAAGTAAAATCTTTAGAAAAATCCGGGGTATTCAATGCTGGTGCATTAATGATCGCTTGTTTGATTGACTCAAAAGCTTCTTTCTCTTTATGCGCCCATTTGAATATTGAATTCTTCTTGATCATATTTTGCATAGGTAAAACAATTAAAGAAAAATCAGGAATAAATCTTTTAACAAAATTGATCTGTCCAAGAAATGATTGCATGGATTTTTTGTTATGTGGTAAAGAAATATCAGAAATTTCTTTCACTCTATCTGGATCAATATATATACCATCTTTTGACACAACAAATCCTAAAAGTTTTCCTTCATCTAAAGCAAAGAAAGATTTCTTTGGATTTAAGGAGATACCAAACTTTCTACATCTTTCAAATATTTGTTTTAAATCATGTAGATGATTGGCTCTCTTTTTTGAAAATACTGTTATGTCATCAAGATAAACAACAACTGATTTATTGATCAGACCTTTGAATGCTATGTCCATGGCTCTTTGAAAAGTTTCTCCTGCGTTTATTAGACCAAAAGGCATTTTCTGATAAGCATAAGTTCCCCATTTTGTTCTGAAAGTTGTTTTCAATATGTCATCTGGGTGAACTAAAACTTGATTATAGCCCGAAAAACCACCGAGAAAAGACATAAGCTCAGAACCAGCTACCTTTTGAAGTATCTGTTCCATGGTTGGCAATGGGAAATTGTCTTTTAAACATGCCTTGTTTAAATTTCTGAAATCAATACAGATTCTTATATCACCATTCTTCTTCCTTACAGGTACCATATTGGAAACCCAATTAGAGTGCCTGACTGGAAAAATGATTTTGGCTTTCAAAAGTTTATTAAGTTCTGATTTGATTTGACTTTCGAGATTTGGATGGATCTTTCTCAACTTCTGTTGAACAGGTTTAATATCAGGAAGCATTGGAATCGTGTGTTGAATAACCGAAGTATCATACGTTTTTAGATCATCATAATTCCAAGCAAAAATGTTTTTATACTTGTTCAGCAGTTTAATGAACGCATTCCTTTCCTCTGGTGTTAAATTGAGTCCTAAGTTAACGTTTTGCGGTTTAGAATCAGAACCAAGATTTACTAATTCAAACTTCAAAGTAGAGCTTTGAAGTTTAGCATTAGTGACTTTCTTGAATCTGTCTTTAATGTCATATAAATCCTCTAATTTAACAACAGATTTTGGAATGGGGTTTTCATTACCTTTTGAAACAATTTGTAAATCATGATCATCTTCGTCAATAATTTGTTCATCATATGATTTCTCTGAAGTCATGAAATTTAAAATATCTTGATCATGATAGAAAACTTTCCAGTTTGTAACATTATCTGGGACAAACAGACGAAAAATCAATTCTATAGAAAATCTATCAGGACTGCAATCTTTAGCAGGAAGGAGTTTAGATGCAACATTAGCCAACAAGTTAGCTGATGTATTATGATTCCTAGGAATAGGAGAAATATTGAATGCTAAAAAATGAGTGGTGAGATCTTGTACTAGGGTTTGATAGTGTTTAAGATGTCCTGAAAGGCAATGAATAGTATTCCTAACTTGTTTTATGACAATTTTGGAATCACCAAAGACTTTCAAGTATTTAACATCTAACCCTATAGCTTTATAAATTCCTTGAACCAAGGCTTCATATTCTGCGGTATTGTTAGTACACTCAAATTCTAACCTACATGACAGCATGGTTTTCTCTCCATCTGGATCAATTAAAATGCATCCTGCTCCAGCTCCATCACTAGACTTTGATCCATCAAAATATAACGACCAAAATAAAGATTTATCTATTGACTTATCTATAATTACATCAGAAGTATTTACAATTATGGAAGAATCGGATTGTGAAAAATTTTCTATTTGAGAAACAAAAGTATTTACAGAAAAAGGTGATTGGGGTGCTTCGAAGTTTCCAAGAAATGATTCAGCAGAATAACCTCCAAGAATATTGTTGTTGAATGCCCCAGCTCCATCACTAGACTTTGATCCATCAAAATATAACGACCAAAATAAAGATTTATCTATTGGCTTATCTACAATTACATCATAAATATTTACAATTCTGGAAGAATCAGATTGTGAAAAATTTTCTATTTGAGAAACAAAAGTATTTACAGAAAAAGGTGATTGAGGTGCTTTGAAGTTTCCAAGAAATGACTTAGCAGAATAACCTCCAAGAATATTGTTGTTGAATGCCACAGGCTCATTAGGTTGTTCAAATTCAGTGACAGTGTGCGTCATATGTTTTTCTCGTTCAACTTTGATTTGATTTGGTTTCCCTTTGTAGGAAAGCCACATATGTGAATAATCAGTTGAGATATAACCATTAAGTTTCGCAGACCAGTCCCTGCTTAAGATTAATCCATAGAATTCAGGAATATCAGCAATCAAAATATCAATTCTTTGGACAATCCTAGGATCAAAAGCTAATCTGATAGTAACTGAATTGATTTCTCCTACAACTTGAACTTTAGAGCGATCCAATTGAACAATATGAACTGCCGATTTCTGTGGTTCGATATTCAATTTGGCACAAACAGAAGTAGGCATTATATTAGAGGAAGCTCCAGAATCAATTAAACAATTATGCAGATTTTTATTGTACATTTCATAAGTCAAAGGAAAAGGAGGAGTCCGAGAATTTGATTTTTCTCCAATGAGCACGGTATCAGTAGCATCTACCTTATTTGGTGGCTTACCAGTTCCTTTAGCTGCTTTTTCAACTACACCACTTGGTAAAGGAGCAATTGGTGTAGCGTTTAATTCTTTTAATAGCAACTTTTGCTGGTGTTTTAGTTTGCTGAGTTCATGTAAGGAAATGTTGGCTTTAATCTTTTTCATGTTTTCAACAATGTTATACTCCATAGGATCTGACACCACTAAAGTCTTTGTTGTTGATGAAGGATGATTGGAAGAAGATGGCTGATTATGAGTAGGTAAGGGAGAGGTTTTCTTTGCAGGGGATTTGTCTTTGGTACTTGGAGTTGTAACTTTCTTTTTAGGAACTGTTTGTACAGGCTCCGATGTAGATTTACTCCTAGTAGCTACAGACATAGCTTCTTGTTCTACCTCACTATCAGAATTGGGGAGAATAAAATCCCACATTCCATGTAATTCGGCTATTTCTTCATTCTCTTCTTCTTCATCTGATACTAAAGATGTATCTTCTTCTTCCTCATCTTCTTTTGATTCTGCATTAGAGATTGCATTAGGAAGTTTAGATTCAACTTGGTTTCTTTTAAAATTTCGGAATGGTTTTTTGGTAGAAGTTTCAGCTAGTTTTTTTTATTTCAACCATTTCATTTGACATGGTTTTAAGAACTTTCTGTAAACCTTCCATGTCGTATGGGTCTTTGGCCTTTTTCTTTGAATCATCTTTGAAGCTAACTTTCTTTGATTTCCTTTCCTCAATAGCATTTTTCTTTTCTAGAGAAATAATTCGTTTTTCTACTGCAATAGCCTCTTTCATATTCTCGGCTAACGTAGGTTTTGCGGCTCTATCTAAAAAAATTGCTATGTTTGAGGGTAAAGCGGTTATGTACCATTCACTTCTGACTTGTTCACTAGGCCTTGAATCTGTGTGGATTTTGTTCAAGAGTTTGTTGAATCTAGCGTTGAAATCTTTAATGGGCTCCTTGGGTTCTGTCTTCAAATTTGAGAGATCGTTGATTAAAGTAGCTATTGATCTGTCATCTCCAAATTTGGTTAAAAAATGATCTGCAAAAATAGCCCAACTTGTTATGGATCCTGAAGGTAATGAAAAGTACCAGGATCCTGCTACCCCTTGAAGAGTATAAGGGAATAGTCTGACTACAACATCTTCTTCTACGACTCCATTCAAATTTACAGCCAGCATAAAGTTATTGATGTGTTCTTCAGCTTGAATATTAAGCTCTGGACTAAACTTTGGAAGCCATTTTCCAGGATTGTCAGGTAAATCATGTAAAGGTGCAGGCATGTTGACAACCCCTGGAGTAGCCCATGGTCTAGCCATTATTGTAACAACTATTGGAGGAGTAGTAGAGGCTGGTGGTGTCTGAATAGAGGTTGTTGGAATAGATGATGTTGAGATTGATGATGATTGAGCAGATGATGTGGAAACAACTGTACTTTGTTGAGTTAGGGTTTCGAAAGCAGGTAATTGAATATGAGATGAAGAACTTATATCACTTACTGATTCCGATTGAGTTTTTCTTGTCTTGACTCTACTAGGTAAAGGGAATTCTTTCGGAGAAATACCAAGTTTTTCACTTTGAAGCCTAGTAAGAGGTTTTGAAGGAACAAATTTTGAAGTTACACTAACTTCAGATATTTCAGACTCATCTAGAGATAATGAGAATCCTTTTAATTTATGTATTAAATCTTGTACTTCAGGAGACTCAGGATTTTGATTGTCTGATTGTTTTGAGATTTTGGTAGTGGGTGTCTGAATATTCTTCTCAATTCCTTCACTAGGATTTTGAATTTCGGAAGAAATTGAGGAAGTTAATGAGGGTGTTTTGCTCTCAGAATGGCTTGTGGGTAAATATTTACTTGCCATTCATAGCTCAGGCCCTCCTTCTAGCGCCAAAAATGTTGAAGCCTAGAAAATCTCTGCTTCAAACATTGGGGAAAACCACCCGGTCGGGACCTTAGGACAGCTCCTTTTCCGTTTGGTATGGTGGCTCCAACTGGATTTAAAGGACCAGTTTCCTTATAACTAAATGGGTTGGTAATGGGTTGATTTGGATGAGTGGGAATGGGACTAAATTGACTGAAATAAAAATATCTAATTTAAACTAAATACTGATAAAGAAATTCTAAAACTAACCCGGGCAATCATATGTGAATACAACTTAAGATTGTTCCAATTTAACAATAACCATAAAAATGTATTATCATTTAAATTGAAATGTGCAGAAACAAATAAAGATAACTCTGTTTAAGAAATTAAACAGATTTGTATTAGCATATTGCATTCATCATAATATATCATCTACATATACTTATGAAAGATAACATTTCAATTATACTAAAAAATGATATATATAAAGAAACGTTATGAAAACAAATATCTGTAAATGATAGCAAATTTTAAAGCGAATATCATAAGACAAAAGAAATCAATAGTGAACAGATAGAAATACCTTATTCATCTTGAAAGCTTTCAAATGAAATCTGATACTCTAATCCAGTAATTCTGATGCAAAATCAAATCCAAGGTACATAAATGCAACACTTTAAAGATAATTCCGCATAAAATCACCAGATGTGATCCTTTTAAAAAATATATAAGTCAGTGGAGTACAAAAATGTAATCTCCAAGTCAAAAATATTAAAATCCAGGACCCTTCTCTAAATGCATGAGAAGGGTTTAAATACTACTTAGCTAAATCTAAAAATAGTCTATTACAAAAATTAAGGATTTGGTTTAATGACCGTCCTTTTCCTAGGCAAAAATACAATAAAACCAAAACTAAATCTAAAAATAAAGACTATTAACTAACTACTTATGAACTTGATCTTTAAACTTGCAGGCATCTAGCATTGTTTTGAGAAGATGTGGTTGACCGACTTCAGATTTCAACTGTCCTGAAAAGACAGAGTCAGCAAGTGTGGGCGCAATCTTCTCAGTAGAATTGATGATACAATTAAGCACACTGTGCTGACTGTGTGGTTTCACTAAGTATGTCCAATAAGAGTCCCAGTTTAATCTTGTCAGCCCTTGGATTGATTTTGCTCTTTCTTCTGCCTTTTGCCTCCATTCTGTTTGTAGTTGATGTGCCTGTGGGAGATATCCCGGAACAGTTTCTGAAATCAAATTAGCTTTGTGCAAATTATCATTTATACAATCAGTAAGACTGTTTGCTGCTGTAGCCGCCTCCTCTGCTGCCTTCTCTGCCCTTCTGATTTGTGCATCCCAGTTATTGAAAAGTATTTCTTTATGGTTTTCATTAATAATTGGTGCACCAGCTTTTCTTCCTTCTTCTGTTTTTTGCCATACCAAATAATCATTGATCTTTTCATTAATTAAATCATAATCATTTCGTAAATCTACGACATGATTTGTGATTTTATCACTCTCTTGGCAAAAAGAATTCCATTGGCATAATACTTCTTCTTGTTGCAGTAGTTGATTGTTTAAAGAGATTGTTTCTGAAATAAACTCTGGAAGCTTAGGATCATCTTTGTGCTGATCTTGGATAATATTTATTTGTTTTTCTTTATCAGCCAAAATTTTTTGATGTCCAATTTGCATTTCTTGAAGTTGTTGCTGTAACTCTTCAAGTTTCAATTGTGCTTCATTATTGGCCTGCACCTGTTGCAATTGCTGTTGTAGAACTTTTATCTGTTCTTCTTTTTCATTTAATAAGAGTTGTATCTCAAATGCTTTGTCAATAGTTGCAGAAGCATAAGCCCCTGTAATTTGAGATAACTTAGCAAGATTATCAGTAGGCTCTGCGGCAGGATCCTTCCACAAGACATCTAGCTGTTATGCTTCAGTAGCAATTGCACCTTCTAACTTTCTCTTTTTTCTTTGTTTCTTCACTACTGCTTTGTATTTTGGGCTGTAGAATACATCTAGAGGAGGAATGTCCTCTACATTAAGTACAATTTCAGAGGAGGGTGTGATAGGTATTTGCTCAGTCACTGTGACTGTGCTACTTATTTCTGTGCTCAAAACTTTGGTTGTCTATACAGGGGTCTGTACATTATGTCCTTCTACATTAATCAATTGATTAAAGTTTTCCCTTTCTTTGTCTAATTCAATGGTGACTGACTGTTGCTGTACATTGGTAGGAGGAGGATTTATCTGTTGAGAAGTCAAAATTTTCTGTTGAGGAAGTTCTTTCGATTGAGCAGAATCTTTCACTGATTCTTCAATTTTATCTTCCTTTTCATTAGACTTATTGGAACGTTCAGAAGTCTCTCTTTCAGATTTTGACTTAGATTTATCTGTACTTGAACTGTCGTTAAGACTAACACTAGGGGTTTGTTCCCTTGCGGGTTCCAAGCGTAGATTTTCCAAAGGAATAGTAGTTAGTCTTCTCTCTCTGTAAAGTTTAAATTCCTGGAATTCCTCTGGAGATAACTGCATTTGAGCTGAGTTCAAAACTTCTTTAAATGAACCTTTTGTTTGGAACATATCATCAAAAAGATCCAGTTCCCCGGAAAATTCCCTTACTTTGATTGCATTGGTAAAATTCTTAACAATATTATTTGGGTCAAATAACCTTCTCGAAAATTTGAACAGTTGTAAGCATGTAATGTTGCTTACCTCTTTGAATGCATGACCAACATCAAACAGTGAAAATGTTCCACAGTTTATGGGAAATTGTGGCCAAATGCCTTTCTTCTTCTCTTTTAATTCCTTTGTCAAACCTCCTTGGCCACAGGTCTGATAAGCAATCTCCCGAGCTACAAGTTTATCCGGAATATATAGGGGTAAAACATGGGGGGAAGCAGAACTTCCAAAAACCCTAACATAAGTGAAAAACTCTTCTCCAAACCATCTCGCGACGGGGAGAATGTCGACCTCTGTTTCTGGGGATAACCTTGGGGCATCCTTATTATGCAATGTTCTGTACAATGGCAGCATTATACCATGGAAAATTTTGTAAAAATGGGGGACAAACTTAGATTCCCATAGTTCCTTATGATACACATGAATAGGCAAAGGATCGTGGATTTTCCATTGCCAACCCATCACAGGGAATTTAGAGACAAAACAGATAGCGTCCATGACATAAGCAGATAAATAAAAAGGCGGATAAATCCACTGAGAAACACTTCGTTTGGACCGGTAGTGAAAAATAGCAGTGGTCAAATTATCAGATAAGATTTTGGCCCAGTCTACAATTGTAGAATTAACGGCAGCATTCAACAAAGGGAGCCATTCAGGCAAGATCATATTTATGTCAGGCTTTCCAAAAAGCCTGCATAACATGGCAACAGCAAAACAATAAGGAGAGGTAAGTGAACCAGTACTGTACATACCGTGTTTGTTTTTCTTCAACGGTTCATCTCTTTTGGTCCACTCCTGTGTGCATTCCGACAAATTTGCATGTTCTCTGGAAAAATCTTCCATAAATTGCTTATTATAAGTCGCTTGAGGTTCCGGCAACTGATACATCAGCCTCAAATCTTCCGTAGTGAACGACCCGATTAGCTCTTGAGTTGGAGTTCTAAATTTCCTGTCTGAAATATCGGTGCTGTCTAGCACCCATTTCACCATGTCTGTATACGGAAGAATCCTCGGCCTTGCCGCTATTCTATGCAGAAATGAACAAGCCAGTTCTTTAAGGGTTGCCTCAGACGTATTACTGGAACCTGCTGTAGCAGCAACTTTCATCACCACAGGATTTTCTTCTTCGAGCAAATTATACATTCCTTCCCAGGTGGTTATACCGACATCCTTATTGCAAGCGGTGTCTGCATACAGTAAAGCCATTTCTCTATTTTCAGAATTTGAACTCTTCTATTTCTTACCCATAATGTTATGTGAACACTTTGTATAGACGTTTGCTCCTTCGTGCCTGCGTTTTATGAGTTAAATGAGAGTAATGGGATGAGAAAGGTGATGAGATTGTTTTAAATGCAAAGGCGGATGAAATATATTATTTTAACGTGAAACGACTTTCGATCAAAACAAAATCTCATTTACCATTAATTGACAATCCATTCATTTAATCCAATCATTAAAGCGCAAAACAGATATTGATTTATGGGAGGATTTTCTTTGAACAACGCGCTTTTATGAATCTGCGACATTGCGATCTGCGATTTGCTGCGCAATATCGCAATATCGCATTTTCTCAAAAAGTATTCATCGCAAATATCGCAAATCAAAAAGTATTCATTTAACACATTTCTGTGATCTGCGATTTGCGACCGGTATAAGTTTTTGGGGATCGCGTTATCGCAATATCGCAAAATCGCAATTTCAGTTTTACAAAAGATATATATTATTTGCGATGGATGTGCTATTTCGTTTAAAGAACAATTTTATTGTAATCTATCATAAACTTAAGTGTTTCTTAAGGTTTTTTCTAAGGGATTTCCCTAAGTTTATGATATAAAGTTTTAGTTGAAAAGGAAAACAAATCCTAATTGATTTTTTTGAATTTTTTAACTAAGGGTCCCCATTTATTTAGTATTATTACTAATATTAAATAAAATGGGGGTTGTTGCTGATCACAACACTAGGCTTCATCCACACCTGAGTCCACATGCAATAATGATTTTGCACTCCACTCCATTTGGAATATCCCCATGCTCCTTTCTCAATGATATCTTAGGGTATGAATCCTCATTTGACTTATTGTAATGACCTTGGTAAAAAACACATCTTATAATTAAGTATGAGGGGTTTCCGCAGTGCATTATATTAGATATCATTTTTGGGATTCAACTACGTTAAGTAAGCCTTTAATCTATGACCATTTCCATGAGAGGTAGTCGTAACTCACTAATTTCTCATGATTTTTGAATAGTCCATTTAGCACTCATTTCATTGGATGATGCTCACGAGGGTGAAGAAGTGGGATTGAAATTAGTGAAATGAATCACATAGCATCAATCATCAGTTCTAGGGTGTGCACCCGGTAACCAGGACTTCCCGAGAGGTCACCCATCCTAGAACTCCTCTGGCTCAAGTGCACTTAACTGTGGAGTTTTCCCCAAAATCAAGCCCACTTATGTTTCTACCCCATTTGAAAAACCTAGTTTCCTAAAAAATCCTTCTTTGCTCTTGATCAAGGAAAGCTCCTGGGTTTTATTGTTTCCAAAGATGGTATTTATATTGATCCTGACAGGATTAAAGAAATTTCTGAAATCCCATTTCCTCATAATAAAAAATCCATGCGGTCTTTTTTAGGTCAGATCAACTTTGTCAAAAGATTTGTTCCTGTTTTTTCTCACATCATTTTACCATTACAAAACATGATTAAGAAAAATTCAGTGTTTAGATGGGGATCTGTGGAAAAAGAAGCATTTGATTTAATCAAAAAATCAATAATCAATGCCCCCGCTTTAAACACTCCCAATTTTTCTAATAATTTCACATTGTATACTATCGCATTTGATTCATCTTATGCAGCGGTACTCACTCAGATTAATAATCACGACTTGGAAGCACCGATTTCATTTTTTAGTTCAAATTTCCAGGGTGCAGAACTAAATTACTCCGAAGTTGAAAAACAAGCCTTTGCTGTGTATAAAGCCATTAAACACTATAGGCCCTTCCTTTTAAAAGCTCATACAAAGGTTATAGTTCCTTTTTCTGCAGTAAGACAATTACTGATCCAAAGGGAAGTAGGTGAAAAAAGGGCCAATTGGGTTACAGCACTTCAAGAGTATGACTTGGAAATCAAGCCAGCAAAGATTGTGAGGGGTCAAGGTTTTTGCAGGTTGTTAGCAGGAGCATCCAACATTCCGGAATCAGGTGATACGGAACATATGGAAGAAATCAATCAGATAAGTATTACCAATTCTGAATCTCAATACGCAGATTTAATCTTTTATTTGAAAAATGGATATGCACCTCCTAATCTTTCTTATAAAAACAAACAGGCCATTAGATTAAAAGCAAAAAACTTCATAATCATTGATGATGTACTTTTTAGACAAAACTATGATTCAGTTTTATTAAGATGCTTAGAAAAACCTGAAGCACAAAAGGTTTTGCAGGAGCTACATGATGGACCAGCTGGAGGACATTTTGGAGCTGACACAACAGCTCACAAAATCATTCATGCTGGATATTATTGGCCCACTTTATTCAGAGATACTCATGAATATGTAAGGAAATGTCAAAGTTGTCAAACCTCCAGTGGAAGACAAAGAAAAGCAGCTTTCCCTTTGCAACCAGTCAACATTGAGCAACCTTTTGAACAATGGGGATTAGATATCGTTGGGGAAATTTCTCCTCAGTCTTCTAAACAGCATAAGTATATCCTTACTGCTACTGATTACTTCACTAAGTGGGTTGAAGCAATTCCATTAAAAACAACCAACTCTGAAGGAATTATAGAATTTATAGATCAATTCATCATTACCAGGTTTGGTGTCCCGAATGCTCTTGTTTTTGATAATGCATCTTATTTCTCTGGTAATTCCATGTTTGAGTTTGCTATTAAAAGAGGTTTTAAACTAAAATATTCTGCAAATTATTATCCCCAGGGTAATGGTCTAGCAGAGTCTACCAATAAAAATCTCCTTAAAATCATTAAGCGAACTATTGAACAGAATCATAAAAATTGGCATAAATCTTTAATATTCGCACTATGGGAAGATAGAATAACACAGAAGGCCTCCATAGGTACTTCTCCATTCAATCTTGTATATGGGAAAGAAGCAATACTACCAACCAATCTAGCACTTCCTTCTCTAGCCTTAGTACAGTTTATTGAAGAAAGCCCCTCTTCTTCTATCCAACTTAGACATGATCAAATTTTAAAATTAGAAGAAGAAAGAGAAAAGGATAAAATTACTCATGCAAAACATCGGCAGATAATAAAAAAATCATTTGATTCAGCTTCATCTAGTTTTAAATAGTTGCAGATTGGTGATCTAGTTCTGAAATGGGATAAAGCCCATGAGGATAAAGGTAAACATACCAAGTTCCAAAAGATGTGGCTTGGACCATTTCAGATCAGTGAGAAGATAGGCCATTCGACATTCATGTTACAAGATCTAACAGGAAAGAAGGATTCTCTTCCTGTTAATGGCCTCATCTTAAAGAAATTCTTCAATTGAGAAGGTATTTCCTTCTCCTTTAGTTCTAAGTAGGATTTAATTTTTTTTAGGATTATTAGGAAATAAAGTTGTAAGGTATCTTCTATTTTGACCTTTGCTGTATTTAAAAGTTGCTCAAAAGAAAGAACTGTTGATATTTACTTTTAAATAAATAGAAGTCTTGAACAAGAGGAACAATTTCTAGGAAACTAGGTATAATTGCATTCTGAAGCCACCCTTCAATTTTTGCCAACTTTTCTCAAAGTTTAGAAGTATTGAAAATCATTTTATTTTTTTAAATTGGTCAACTAAAAGGTTATCAATATCAAAACAGAAACTAATCCAATTTCAGCATCTTCAACTCTTACCCTGTCATCCATTTGCTCTTAAGGAGAAAATTGTCCATCCCATTCACCAAAGTTTATGATTACTCAGAGTGTAATTCTAAAATTTTGATATAAAATATAAGAGGTCTTATTACAAGCCTGCTTACCATGATCATAGGGAAATAGTTTAACCGACATTACCAATACTGCATACCAAAACAGGGTAATGGCTTAGAATTATAAGACAAGGGGTCTCATCACGAGCCAGCTTGTTCGGTTAGATTACTACTAGTGAATGGCATTGTCAAAAAGCTGGCCACCAAACCAGGACAATGGCTTTTATCTTAGAAATAACAGAAAAAAATAAAAGGAATACAAAATATGAAAGTATATTTTGAATTCATTATGTTAATCATACTCTCAAATGGATGGGATAATGGACAATAACATGGTTAAAAGGTATCCCTGTCGAAACTATGAACGTTTGCTGGCAGCAGAGGCTCTACCTATGACAGATGAGTTAACCAAAAAGCTGCTTTGGAAAGGTTTTATGTTTTATCATTATAAACCAATAAAGACCTATTAAAAACTTAGAATGTATCTAATTTTAAACAAAGAGAGGAAATTAGCAAGAAATAGTTTCATATTATTCGGAATGCATATATACTTAGTTATATTAGAATTTTCTTTTTTGATTGAAACTCTATTTTGAAAAAGTTTAAGTATTTTCATACTTTTCAGAGATAACTGTTTCTTCCAGCGAATCGCCAATTGTTGTCCTCTACAACAACCTCCCATTTCATATAATTTTTATTCGCAATACCATAATATGAAATGGGACCCTTTTACTTTTTAATTGGTATCAATTTTGTATTATTTTGAAAAGGTCCGAACATGAAATAAAGAACATTACATGAAACCTTTTCCATATACAAAATAATAATGACCTTGGGATATAAACAATTAAATCTTTTATCATTGCGATAAAGCGATCGCAAGATCGCATATCGCAATGACAGAGGAGACAGAACTTATGGAAACATTGGTTGGCACCGATGCGATAACACGCAATCGGCGATCGGCAATACATGCATGCTTTAACAAAGAGCCCCGGTCAATGCTCCCGATGCGATGCGATATCGCTATCGGCGATCGTAGATTCTAAGAGATGCTAACCTAAGAAAAGCGTCGTTTCTTCCCGATGCGATGCGATAAAGCCAAAGCACGAACTTCGAAAAAGCTGTTAAAACGGGGATATTACGATTAATTCGTATTAAAAGCCTTATCTTTATAATGAAGATTCACCTGCGCTCAACCGCCAAAACGGCCAAGGCACGCTTAAACAAATCATTCCAACAATAAACGACGTGATGGATATTTAAATGATTGACGGGTTTTTGCGGCCATTTAATGAAATATTAAGTTTAAAATCTTTTTCAGATTGAATCCATGGCATCATTAAGTTAATTCTTCATCACGCAATATATTTCCCCCGTGTTTGGTTTTTACTATCAATTATCTGCGTTACGCTCATTTTTCTCCTGTGCAGAATTCTAAGCTGATAGATACAAGCAAAATGGGGAAGAAGTCCAAGAAAACTGCAAACGCTTCCGCCTCGCCAGTTATAGAGAAAGCCATCACTGATCAGGGAAACAAAAAGAAAGGATTGATATCCGATACTACATGTTCTGGTCTTGGCAAAACTTCTTGGCAAAGTACCTATAATTTGATAGAAGCTGAAGAACCCGAAGCAACAACAGTAGAAGCCACAGTCGATACCACTCAAAAATCTGAAGGTACTTTAAAGGACTTAGCTGACTCTTTCCTTCATCGGATAGCAGCTCGGGAACAAATTCTCCCATATACGGATGTAGTAAGGTGGGCAATTGAGGAACTCCCAATCACAGACAGAACCTTCTGCACCAGAGATGGGAGAGTCTTCGGTTCATTTCAAGCTAATGATTTGAGGCAGATGTATCATTTGCCTGAGCCTGAGAAGACGTACAACAAGGCATTTCTGGAGAAATTCCGAAATGAGAACGAAACTGAATCCGAACCCATTGAAATTGGAGCGAATACCGTAGCTTTAAGCTTAAGTTTTCACCATTAAATTGACATGGCGCCCGAGAAACATTGGAGGCAGTCATGTTACTGGTGGAAAAGCTGTGAGATTAATTGCGGGTGTTGACATGGGACACCTATTGGATGTTCTTGATTAAACCTTACAGCCAGAGAGCTGCTCTCAAATGCCTCTCAGATGCAATCGGATGCATCATTCCCGAAATGCAGGATGCCACCTATGATGCCCAAATCAATTCTCGCCTTAACCGACCACCAGAAGTGGAGCCGATGCTTGCAATCTGCCAGCTCAGAACTAGAGATGAACAACCTAAGTGATGATTCATGCCGCCGACTGCCAGATTTCCATGAAGGAGATATTCAAGATTGTATGATACCAATTAAGTAGGATTTTTCAGTTTCATAGATATTTGGAATAGAATTATTATTTATAGACACTATGCATTTAGAAAGGGTGCGTAGGATTTGTATATGACTTAAAATCTGAAGTTACACTACTGTACTTCAGGTGTATTCTTTTATAAAACTCGACCACTTATTCTAATTTTGATAAGAAAGCTTTTATGCAAATGTGCACTACTGTCTTTGTGTGAAAGTATTTTTGCGTTGAAAGAAGAATCTCAAATAGCGATTGATATTGGGGAATGACTTGCAGCTCATATGGTACTATTATCTATGTCTGAATCTATTTCTTTTATATAAATTGTTGTTTGATTACTTTTGCTATCATTGGATATATGTATGTGTTTCAATAGTATTTCTGTATTCCTTCCACTATTGGATGTTTATGGTATGCTTTTCTTTCAATCATATATATGTCAATGATATAAATTGAGATAAGTGTAATAATATTTTATCAATTACTTCATTCAACTAATTGAATGAAGTAATTCTTATTTAAATGAATATCTTTGTTTATTGAATAGTGTCATCTATATGCCTATTGACAAACATTGATCATCAAACGTTGCACTTAAGAATAGAAACTTCCCGGGATATAATAGTCATTTATATTTGTTGTTTATAGATTAAATAATCCATCCAATACCACTTATTATCACTCATTCACCCATTTCTATTCTTTATCGGGAAACTGGTCCCATCATATCCAGTCGGAGCCACTATTCCAAACGGAAAAGGAGCTGTCTTAAGGTCCGGACCGGGTGGTTATCCCCCAATGTTGTTGCAGCGATTTTCGAGGCATCAACATTTTTGGCGCTAGAAGGAGGGCCTCAACTGTGAATGGCAAGCAAACCCAAATCTGCAAACCATTCTAAGAGTAATTCTCCCTCCGCATCACCTCCTACTTCCCAATTGCATGCTGGTTCTCCATCATCCAAGCAAGAAGAAGAGGTATCCACTATCACTGCTCAAACCCACCATACTCCAGAACAACTAAGTCTTGAATCTCCTGAAGTTCAGTCTCTCATCCATAAACTTCAGAGTTTCTCGATTTCACCACAGAAATCTGAGCTATCTCAAAGCAGTGAGACTTCGCAATTCAATCTACCTCACCCTCTCACTAGACTTCAGAGTGAAAAGCTCGGTATTGAACCTATTGAATTCCCTTTACCTAAAAGGAAAAGGGCAAAGAAAAACACTGAAGATTCTGACAGTGAAGCACTTTCATCCACATCCTCCATCTCATCTTCTCCAGTGCGAAGTCAACCATCCACTCCCTCATTACATATTGTTGTTCACCAGAAACTTGGAACTTCAACATCTCAAATTGCTCACTCCTCAACATCAATTCCTTCCCAAACATCTGGAATTTCAACAACAGTATCATCCACCACTGGTATTACAATGGCAGATCCATGGACCAGACCTGGTGCAGTCAATATGCCCGCACCATTACATGCATTACCTGATGCTCCTGAAAAATGGCTACCCACGTTTAATCCAGAAAATGGAACCCAAGCTGAGGAACATATCAATAACTTCATGTTAGCAGTTAATTTGAAGGGAGTGACTGAGCAAGATGTCGTTGTTAGGCTTTTTCCTTATACATTGCAAGGATCAGCAGGATCCTGGTATTTTTCCCTACCTTCTGATTCTATTACCAGTTGGGACATTTGCCAAGAACAGTTTCTCACTAAGTATGGAGACAATAGATCTTTAGCTACACTAATAAATGATCTCTCCAATCTTAGGATAGAGCATAGGGAACCCATTAAAGAATTTAATGCTCATTTCAATAAACTTTTGAATAAAATCCCAACGACTTCCAAACCAAGTGAACAAATCAGAAGTGAGTGGTATATTACTGCCCTACCTGCCAATATAGCTATTTTTGTAGACAGGGCCGCAAAACCAACACTTGCTGAAAACATGAAAGAAGCACTTGCTGTGGAAAAACGTAGTAATGCTCTAGAAAAGAAAGCAGCTCTTGAGGAAAGAAAAACCAAAAAAGTTTCATTCAAAGAAGACTCAAAGAAGAAAATCTCAAAAGATCCATATGATATGGAAGGCCTCCAAAAGGTCCTCAAGACTATGTCAAATGAAATGATTGAAATCAAGAAACAAGTCACTGAAACTTCAACCAAAAGGCCCTTTAAGAACTATAAGAAAACCGAATCAAAACCACCAAATATCATATCTTATGCAGATTCAGATCAAGAAGAAGAAGAGGAAACAATCTCACCAACTGATGATGATGAAGAAGTTGTTGAATGCCATGGCATGTGGGATTTTATACTGCCCAACTCCGATACAGATAATGATGAAGAAGCTTTACCTGTCTCTACTAGGAGTAAAGGTACTTCCGAACCTGTTCAGACAACTTCAAAGAAACGGAGTGCAGGTGCTGCTACAACAAAGGAAAAAGTACCTACAAAGAAATCACCTACAGCAGTCCCCCAAAACCTACCTTCAACTTCAAGTACTCCTTCAACATCCAAAACATTAGTAGTATCAGATTCAATGGATTACAATATTGTTGATGATATGAAGAAAACTAAGGCAAACATTACTATGTTTGAACTTAGCAAATTAAAACATCAGCAGAAATTGCTTCTCAAAGAATTGAATGCTGTTCCCTGTTCACCTCTTCCCAGTGCTAAAGCTGCAAATGATTCTGGTCAACCACCTTCTGGTATGATAGAAGCTATTGATTCAGTCCTGATTGGGGATAGATCAAATTCTCACACTCCACCCTTCCTTTTGACTTTTGAGATCTACAACAGAAACCTACACAATTGTTTGATTGACTCAGGGGCATCATCCAATATAATGCCAGCTTCAGTTTGTTCCAAACTGAACATAGAACCCCAAAAGTCTTCCATACATATTGTACAGTTAGACAGAACCAAGGTCCAGGTTTTAGGAGAGATTAACTCTGTAACTATCAGGTTATCAGCTGATCCACGGGTAGTTCAACGAATTGATATCATAATAGCTGATATACCTGAATTTTATGGGTTGATCTTGAGTAGGGATTGGTCTGAAAAGCTCCATGGGTATATTTCTACCGATTGGTCTCACATGTGGTTACCCTATAAGGGAAAGCCAAATCAAATAAAAATCAATCGAGAGAAACACATGACCCATACTGTAATAGATTTTGAACAGGAAAATCAACCAATTGCTTTTAATAACAACATCTTGGGAAATTATTCATCAGAGTCATTTTTTGGAAATCTCACTGCTCAACCATCCCCTTTCTCAGTAAACAGTTTAACATCACAGATTGAAAACTATTCACAAACTGATAGGTCAAGATGTTTTAGTGATATTGGGGAAACTGTAAATAAGATTGTTAATACTTCTTTATTTTGGTCTTTATATTTTGACGGCTCTAAATCTAACGAAGGTTCAGGAGCAGGGTGTATCTTGGTTAGCCCGCAAGGAGAAAAAACAATGTTGTCCTGTAGATTAGAATTTGAATGCACAAATAATACAGCCGAGTATGAAGCCTTAATCCAAGGTCTGTATAAAGCAATTGGCCTTAAAGTGCAATATTTGAAGGTATTCGGCGATTCTGAAATTATTGTCAAAAAGGTGAGAAATACAATTCACTGTCTTTCAAATCACCTCAAACATTATCAATCGCTGGTACAAGAACTCACCACGCACTTTTCTGCATTCAATATTTCTTCTATCCCTAGGTCCCAAAATTCAGCAACAGACTTGCTAGCCAATGTTGCCTCCAGACTCATACCCTCCGAAGATTATAGCCCAGATAGATTTTCAATAGAATTACTTTTTAGGCCATCAATTCCTGACAATGTCACTAATTGGAGAGTGTTTAATCACGATGAAGACATTTTACAATTTTTAACTTCAAAAAAGTCCTATGATGACCAGATCATTGAGGAAAGCGAACATGACCTTCAAATGAGAGGTAAATCCGAGGAAAATTCAATTCCAAAGCCTGTGGTGAAGCTTGAGGATCTTTATGATATTAAAGATATATTTAAACCTGTAACCAATCCAAAGCTCCAAAGCTCTACTTTAAGGTTTGAATTGATAAACCTTGGCACTGAACAAAATCCTCAAAACGTTAATCTAGGATTAGGACTTTCTGTAGAAGAAAAAAAAGCATTCATTAAACTCTTAAAGAAACATAAACATGTTTTTGCTTGGAAATATGATGATCTAAAGACATATGATACAACTATTATCCAGCATACCATTCCAATGCTTCCCGATCAGAAACCAGTTCAGCAGAAATTAAGGAAAATACATCCGAACTTAGAGAGTCAAATAAAATCAGAACTTAATAAACTCTTGAAAGCTAAGATCATTTTTCCCGTTCGACACTCAAACTGGGTCTCTAATATGGTGCCTGTCAGAAAGAAAAATGGCGACATTAGGATTTGTATAGATTTCAGAAATCTGAATAAAGCAAGCCTTAAAGATAACTTCCCATTACCTACTATGGAGCAGATACTCCAATCAGTAGCAGGCTCTGAATTAATGTCCTTTTTAGATGGTTTTTCAGGATATAACCAAGTTTTGGTTCATCCTGATGACAGACTTAAAACCACATTCAGAACGAAATGGGGAACTTATGCTTATCAGAAAATGCCTTTCGGACTTATTAATGCAGGGGCCACATTCCAAAGAGAAATGGATATCGCTTTCAAAGGATTGATTAATAAAACAGTAGTTGTCTACCTAGATGATATTACTGTATTTTCCAGAAAGAGATCCAATCATTTGTGTGACTTAAATCAAATTTTTCAACGCTGCAAAAGGTATGGTATCTCACTCAATCCTAAAAAATCCTTCTTCGCTCTTGATCAAGGAAAGCTCCTGGGTTTTATTGTTTCCAAAGATGGTATTTACATTGATCCTGACAGGATTAAAGAAATTTCTGAAATCCCATTTCCTCATAATAAAAAATCCATGCAGTCTTTTTTAGGTCAGATCAACTTTGTCAAAAGATTTGTTCCTGATTTTTCTCAGATCATTTTACCATTACAAAACATGATTAAGAAAAATTCAGTGTTTAAATGGGGATCTGTGGAAAAAGAAGCATTTGATTTAATCAAACAATCAATAATCAATGCCCCCGCTCTAAACACTCCTAATTTTTCTAATCATTTCACATTGTATACTATCGCATCCGATTCATCTTATGCAGCAATACTCACTCAGATTAATGATCATGACCTTGAAGCACCGATTTCATTTTTTAGTTCAAATTTCCAGGGTGCAGAACTAAATTACTCTGAAGTTGAAAAACAAGCCTTTGCTGTGTATAAAGCCATTAAACACTATAGGCCCTTCCTTTTAAAAGCTCATACAAAGGTTATAGTTCCTTTTTCTGCAGTAAGACAATTACTGATTCAAAGGGAATTAGGTGAAAAAAGGGCCAATTGGGTTACAGCACTTCAAGAGTATGACTTGGAAATTAAGCCAGCAAAGATTGTGAGGGGTCAAGGTTTTTGCAGATTGTTAGCAGGAGCATCCAACATTCCAGAATCAGGTGATACATAACATATGGAAGAAATCAATCAGATAAGTATTACCAATTCTGAATCTCAATATGCAGATTTAATCTTTTATTTGAAAAATGGATATGCACCTCCTAATCTGTCTTATAAAAACAAACGGGCCATTAGATTAAAAGAAAAAAACTTCATAATCATTGATGATGTACTTTTTAAACAAAACTATGATTCGGTTTTATTAAGATGCCTAGAAAAACCTGAAGCACAAAAGGTTTTGCAGGAGCTACATGATGGACCAGCTGGAGGACATTTTGGAGCTGACACAACAGCTCACAAAATCATTCATGCTGGGTATTATTGGCCCACTTTATTCAGAGATACTCACGAATATGTAAGGAAATGTCAAAGTTGTCAAACCTCCAGTGGAAGACAAAGAAAACCAGCTTTCCCTTTGCAACCAGTCAACATTGAGCAACCTTTTGAACAATGGGGATTAGATATCGTTGGGGAAATTTCTCCTCAGTCTTCTAAATAGCATAAGTATATCCTTACTGCTACTGATTACTTCACCAAGTGGGTTGAAGCAATTCCGTTAAAAACAACAAACTCTGAAGGAATTATAGAATTTATAGATCAATTCATCATTACCAGGTTTGGTGTCCCGAATGCTCTTGTTTTTTATAATGCATCTTATTTCTCTGGTAATGCCATGTTTGAGTTTGCTATTAAAAGAGGCTTTAAACTAAAATATTCTGCAAATTATTATCCCCAGGGTAATGGTCTAGCAGAATCTACCAATAAAAATCTCCTTAAAATAATTAAGCGAACCATTGAACAGAATCATAAAAATTGGCATAAATCTTTAATATTCGCACTATGGGCAGATAGAATAACATAGAAGGCCTCTATAGGTACTTCTCCATTAAATCTTGTATATGGGAAAGAAGCAATACTACCAACCAATTTAGCACTTCCTTCTCTAGCCTTAGTACAGTTTATTGAAGAAAGCCCCTCTTCTTCTATCCAACTTAGATATGATCAAATTTTAAAATTAGAAGAAGAAAGAGAAAAGGCTAAAATTACTCATGCAAAACATCAGCAGATAATAAAAAAATCATTTGATTCAGCTTCATCTAGTTCTAAATAGTTGCAGGTTGGTGATCTAGTTCTGAAATGGGATAAAGCCCATGAGGATAAAGGTAAACATACCAAGTTCCAAAATATGTGGCTTGGACCATTTCAGATCAGTGAGAAGATAGGCCATTCGACATTCATGTTACAAGATCTAACAGGAAAGAAGGATTCTCTTCCTGTTAATGGCCTCATCTTAAAGAAATTCTTCAATTGAGAAGGTATTTCCTTCTCCTTTAATTCTAAGTAGGATTTAATTTTTTTTAGGATCATTAGGAAATAAAGTTGTAAGGTATCTTCTATTTTGACCTTTGCTGTATTTAAAAGTTGCTCAAAAGAAAGAACTGTTGATATTTGCTTTTAAATAAATAGAAGTCTTGAACAAGAGGAACAATTTCTAGGAAACTTGGTATAATTGCATTCTGAAGCCACCCTTCAATTTTTGCGAACTCATCTCAAAGTTTAGAAGTATTAAAAAATCATTTTATGTTTTTAAATTGGTCAACAAAAAGGTTATCAATATCAAAACAGAAACTAATCCAATTTCAGCATCTTCAACTCTTACCCTGTCATCCAGTTACTCTTAAGGAGAAAATTGTCCATCATTCTGGTTTGTGAAGGTTGGGATACTCGAGTGAATTCTGAAGTACATTTATAAAAAGATAAGAGGTCTTATTGCAAGCCCACCTTTGCATGATCATAGGGAAATAGTTTACTTAGGCAGCCCACCAATATTTGCATACCAAAGCAGGGCAAGGCTTGGGAATTATAAGACACACAAGGTCTCAATCATGACAGAAACATTGGTTAGATTACTATAGTAGATAGCATTGTCAACAGTGGCCACAGAAGGCAGGACAACATCTTGAAATGTAAAAAAAAATAAAAGGGAAAATACAAAATAAATATGATTGAATTCACTGTTAATGCATACTCTCAAATGGACAGGATAATGGACAATAACATGGTTAAAAGGTATCCCTGTCGAAACTATGAACGTTTGCTGGCAGCAGAGGCTCTACCTATGACAGATGAGTTAACCAAAAAGCTGCTTTGGAAAGGTTTTCTGTTTTATCATTATAAACCGATAAAGGCCTATTTAAAACTTAGAATGTATCTAATTTAAACAAAGAGAGGAAATTAGCAAGAAATAGTTTCATATTATTTGGAATGCATATATACTTAGTTATATTAGAATT
The DNA here is from genome assembly GCA_034641835.2 of Pinus albicaulis. NCBI lineage: Eukaryota > Viridiplantae > Streptophyta > Pinopsida > Pinales > Pinaceae > Pinus > Pinus albicaulis. The sequence continues at coordinate 344,355,144 of CM076569.1, read as the reverse complement.
TTCCTTTTGATTGAAACTCTATTTTGAAAAAGTTTAAGTATTTTCATACTTTTCAGAGATAACTGTTTCTTCCAGCGAATCGCCAATTGTTGTCCTCTACAACAACCCCCCATTTCATATAATTTTTATTTCACAATGCCACAATATGAAATGGGACACTTTTACTTTTTGGTATCAACTTTGTATTATTTTGGAAAAAGTCCGAACATGAAATAAAGAACATTATATGAGCACTTTTATATACAAAATAATAATGACCTTGGGATATAAAAAATTTATTATTATCATTCATACGATACAACCCTGCGATACTTAGATGTACTCTCATAATGTGAAGAAACAATTTTATGGAAACATTGGATTTCTTACCGTCTGATAACTGTAGTAAACATTAAACAATACAATATTACATACATGCACTTTAACACGAGGCCCGATCATCTGTCCGATGCGATGCGATACTAGCAGTGATCGTGAATTCTAAGAGATGCTAACTAAGAAAAAGCCAGCAAAAGATTTCTTTAAGATCGTCGATAAAGCCAATACGAACTGGCTGATAGCAGGATATTACGATTGGGTAAATGTTTTAAACATATCTTTAATGAGTTACTAAATAAAGCACTTAAGCATAGTAGGCTCTGCCTTAAACAAATATTTCCACGATAATGACATTGATGAATTTAATAGTTGTGGGTTACTATGACCATTTTAATGAAATATTAAGTTTAAAATCTTTTTCAGATTGAATCCATGGCAACATTAAGTTAATTCTTCATCACGCAATATATTTCCCCCGTGTTTAGTTTTTACTATCAATTCTCTGCGTTACGCTCATTTTTCTCCTGTGCAGAATTCTAAGCTGATAGATGCAAGCAAAATGGGGAAGAAGTCAAAGAAAACTGCAACCTTCCAAATATGATTATAGATAAGCCAATCTTTGATCAAGGAAGCAAAAAGGATTAATCTCCGGAGTACCATATTAAGTCTAAGTAAACTTTAACGCAACAAAGTACCTATAATTTGATAGAAGCTGAAGAACCCGAAGCAACAACAGTAGAAGCCACGATCTGATTGCTGAAATACGAAGGAGATGCTTTCATAAATGAAACTTCTTTCATCATTGGATAGCATCTCAGAACAAATTCTCCCATACAGGATGTCAAATTGAGCAATTGAGAACTCCAATCACGAATGAGAACCTTACGCACGAGAGATGGGAGATCTTCGATTCATTCAAGCTAATGATTTAGTAGGAATATCATTTGCTGAGCACGAAGAAGTACAGCAAAGCATTTCTGAAAAATTCCCGAGTAGCAAACCAACTCCATGAATCGGAACTATTAAATTAGGCCGAGTCTAGGAAAAAGCACAAGCATAGTCTTAGAGTAAATTGACATCAGCTAAAACATTGGAGCAGTCATGTTACTCAGAGCTGGAGAAAACTGGCAGATTAATTGCAGGAATTAACAGTTTGACATGGGACACCTATTGGATGTTCTTAGTCAAACCTTACAGCCAGAGAGACGCCCTCAAATGCCTCTCAGATGCAATCGGATGCATCATTCCTGAAATGCAGGACGCCACCTATGATGCCCAACTCAATTCTCGCCTTAACCGACCACCAGAAGCGGAGCCGATGCTTGCAATTTGCCAGCTCAGAATTAGAGATGAACACCCTAAGTGATGATTCATGCCGCCGACTGCCAGATTTCCATGATGGAGATATTCAAGATCGTATGATACCAATTAAGTAGGATTTTTCAGTTTCATAGATATTTAGATAGAATTAGTATTTATAGACCCTTTCATGCATTTAGAAAGGGTCATAAAGTTTTGTATATGACTTAAAACCTGAAGTTGCACTACTGTACTTCAGGCGTATTCTTTTATAAAACTGGACCAATTATTCTAAAAGGTGAGGAGATCCCTCCTTTGGATGTATTTTACAGCCCTAAACATAAGGCTGTTGTCAAAAGACAAAGAAAGAAAAGAAAAACAGAAAAGGGTATATTTTCTACTCCATCAGATGAGTTTATGAATATTGTTTATAAGAACAATGAAATGAATCCATTTGAAGACCTTACGAAATTGTCCCAGTATACAGGAGCTTATAGTGCTGCAACAGTGGATAAAGTTGTAGAAGTTTCTCAACTAATAACTCGGAAAGATCTTCACATAGCTTCACTGGAAGAAAAAGCTAAGGAGAATCAGCAACTGATCAGCCAATTGCAACAACAACTACAGGATCAGACATTCAGGTCTAAAGAATTGGAGAAACAGCTTGCTGAAGAAAAGAAGAAGGTTGATGAAAAGCTTTTAGGCAAACAAAAGCAGCTAAATGAAGAAATTTCTAAGTTACAGAGTTTGTTACAAAATGAGGAAAAGGCAAAAATGATTCAAGAAAAGGAATTTCAAGCAACTTTGGATAAGTTTAAAGATTATCCAAAGTTATATGAATTCAAATCGGAAGCCCTTGAGGCTAATAAATTATTGACTCAGCAGTTAATTGAATTTTGCTCAAAACTGTCACAAGCAGAACCTTTTTGTGAGATTACTTCATCTTTGATCCAAACTATCATAACTCTTAGACAAGAAATAGATGATGCCGATGAAAAGATTTATGAGTTTCTCAACTGGCAGGATACAGAAAAGGGAAAAGAAGCAAATCTTCCTAGGATAGAGGAAAAACACAAAGAAATCTTGTTTACAGAATGGGAACATCAATTAATGAAATCTGATAGAGCAATATCAAGGGCCGGAAATATAATGAATAATCTCACGCAATTCATAAATGACAGCTTATATTCAATTAATCTCATTTCAGACTGTGTTCCTGGCAGTTTGCCAAAGATAAAAGAGACTGAAGACAGGTGGAGAGAAGAAATGGAAAGGAAAAGTCAACAAATCGGCAAACTTCAAACTATATC